>OX463852.1:32188846-32699142 GCA_949825065.1 Odontocerum albicorne | reverse complement strand
CATCAAGACATAGCTTCGCATTTTAACTGAATTGACTTTGGAATGGCGAGGAGGCTCTCAACGACGACTGTATACAACAAAAGTGTAATATACTCGAATTTATTACACTCGTACAATACGAGTATATCACACTTTTTTTATTTTTTACTACACGAGTATATTAGACTATAGTATTTTCATTAACTCATTAGTATGACAGAGCTGTGCGTTAGATAATCACTGGTAATTGAGGTTTGAACCTGTTTTATTGTTTGAAATATATCTATTTGGTTGTGTATCATAGTATAAATAGGCCAAAACCCGTACGACGTTTGTCGTCAAATAAAGAATACGAGAATTGAATTTTGAATACCATAGAGTGAGAGAGGAATACTTGGATTCTCTCCGAAAGTAATTCGAAATTTGAATCTCGGTGGGTCCGTGATTTTGAACGAATTTTAAATACCTAGCTAAGAATTTTTGAACCGGTGTAAAAGGAGACGGAATGATGCAAACGTGATTGGCATGAGGGGCTGGAGGAGTGCATCCCAGGATAGGGGGGAATGGCAACGACTGCTGGAGGAGGCCGGGGCCCACAATGGGCTGTAGTGCCATTGATGATGATGATGATGATGATGATGTAAAAGGAGACGATGTATAAATGATATATATAAACAAATTTTACATTTATGAATATATATTTTCATTAATGTAAAATTTGTTTTACTTCCGTGAATATTTCTCGGGTTGCAACTAGTCATAGTATAAATAGGCCAAAACCCACACGATGGTTGTCGCCAAAGAAAGAATACGAGAATTGAATTTTAAATACAAGAGAGCGAGAGAGGAATACTTGGATTCTCTCCGAAAGTAATTTAAAATTTGAGTCTCGGTGGGTCCGTGATACTGAACGAATTTTAAATACCTAGCTAACAATTTTTGAACCGGTGTAAAAGGGGACGATGTATAAATGATATATTTAAACAAATTTTACATTTATGAATACGTATTTTCATAAATGTAGAATTTGTTTTACTCCCGTGAATATTTCACGGGCTCCAACTAGTTTCATAATTAATTTCCTGTAAGTGTTCTTTCAAATGAAAATCAAAATATATACACAATGACTTCTTTATCCCCGTTTAGATAGTAAACCATCTTCACAGAATAGTAAAACGTCTTCATATAAGATGTTTTACTCTTCTATGAAGATGTTTTACTTTTGTAGATGTTTTGCCTTCAACTTCATAGAATTTGTTTTTGTTTTGTGATAAATGTATGTTAAAACAAAGTACAAGAATAATTGATTATATGTGTATTTTATTAGTTTTTGCAATTGTTTTGTTCTTCACACTTCACGGACTTTCTCTTGTAACATGATCTGGGTCTATTTTTTATTTACATGACAGAATACAATACTAGGTGGGATTCTTTTCATAGTGTTATGTGATGTTGAGAATATATCCACTGCATCATTCAATTGGTTCCGTATTTCATAACCGTGTATTTAATGTTTAGCCATTACATTGATTCTTTAAGTAAGGTACATAGAATAGAATATGATTTCATGCATGACTGTAATTGTTGAGAATATAAAAACTAAGTGTCTTTTATATTGGGGGATAATTGAATTAAGTATGTACATATAATAGAAGATGATTTCATGCATGACTTTAATTGTTGAGAATATAAAAACTAAGTGTCTTTAATATTGGGGGATAATTGAATGAAGTATGTACATATAATAGAAGACGATTTCACGGATGATTGTAATTATTGAGAATATAAAAACTAAGTGTCATTAATATTGGGGGATAATTGAATTAAGTAGGTACATATAATAAAAGATGATTTCACGCATGATTGTAATTATTGAGAATATAAAAACTTAGTGTCATTAATATTGGGGGATAATTGAATTAAGTATGTGCATATAATAGAAGATGATTTCACGCATCATTGTAATTATTGAGAATATAAAAACTTAGTGTCATTAATATTGGGGGATAATTGAATTAAGTATGTGCATATAACAGAAGATGATTTCATGCATGATTGTAATTATTGAGAATATAAAAACCAAGTGTCATTAATATTGGGGGATAATTGAATTAAGTATGTACATATAATAGAAGATGATTTCACGCATCATTGTAATTATTGAGAGTATAAAAACTAAGTGTCATTAATATTGGGGGGGATAATTGAATGATGTAGGTACATATGATAGAAGATGATTTCACGGATGATTGTAATTATTGAGAATATAAAAACTAAGTGCCATTAATATTGGGGGGATAATTGAATGAAGTAGGTACATATGATAGAAGATGATTTCACGGATGATTGTAATTATTGAGAATATAAAAACTTAGTTTCATTAATATTGGGGGGATAATTGAATGAAGTAGGTACATATAGTATAATAGAAGATGATTTCATGCATGATTGTAATTGTTGAGAATATAAAAACTTAGTGTCATTAATATTGGGGGATAATTCAATTTACTTTACCGTACTTTAATATGAATAACTCAATGAACCCTTGCCTTCTTGTTTCGAGTCTTCTATAATTGCACACCGTTAAAAGTTGAATGTATATATTTTAGATAATTACCCTCTATTATATATCATTAATATTTAGGGAATATTTTTTGTATTTGTTCCAGCATATTTTTGTTCGAGTATTTTACTTGGTGGGTATCCAAGATCCCACCCTGCGATACATATTCTAGTTTGGAACGAATTAAATCAATATGTAGTACAAATTTCACAAATTTGTGTATTATTGTGAAAATCTAATGGGTTTCCTAATTTGTACGAGTATATTGGGTAGGCTAAAGCTACTTTCCAACTTTAGGGGAAAATATTGATCCTAACGTTCAATGACAAATAAGTGCACATATGTATTCAACGCTAGTTATATTATAAAAAGAGTCACTGACAATAACATACGTCTGGTTTAATCGCTTTATCACCTTGCAAGTGTATGAACTTTATTACCTTGTCTTTGGAAATCAGATAGAGTGATATGATCCTGCCATCCGATGTTTTATTTATTATTTCATATTAAGCTGTCGTGTTCCAATAAATTGTTTGAAAATATGCCGCAAATTTTCTGCAATTAATTGGGGATCTTCAATTAATTGGGGATCTTTAATTAATTGGGGATCTTCAATTAATTGGCGATCTTTAATTAATTGGGGATCTTAAATTAATTGGGGATCTTCAATTAATTGGGGATCTTTAATTAATTGGGGATCTTCAATTAATTGGGGATCTTCAATTACACTATTGTTTGTTTTCATAGATAGAAAACAACAATACTTTTATGAACTTTAAAAAAATTGTAATATAAATTGTTCAATAGAAACAGAGGCCAACAACAACTACAAAATAACTATGATAAGAAGGTGTCCAATTATAAAGTACATACATGGTCTTCAAAAAAGATTAAAAAAATTGAAAAAGTTCTATATAAATAACAATAATCTTTTTTTTAAATATATAATCCATTCTAAGAGAAAACAGACACATGTTGACATAATAAAAAGTAAGGCCGATAGTACAGTTCACTTAATAAAAATTCATGTCGTTCGTAAGAAACTATATTAAGTCATACTTTCGGCATTTATTCTCATTTTATATGTACAATATGAACGCTTTTTTTTTATATGTTCGTATTAATTTTAACACCGACTTTCGTTTCCAGCATTGTTTTTCTTCTTTTAAGATATATAAAAACCTCACAAATCACAAGAAATACAATAAATCACTAAATAAAATGGAAAATGTTCACGAAACTGTAAAAACACATATTTTTTTACAATTAGTCATAATAAGTAATAAGATTAGAAAACAGAATTTTTACAATTAGTCATAATAAATAATAAGATTAGAAAACAGAATTTTTACAATTAGTCATAATAAGTAATAAGATTAGAAAACAGAATTTTGGTTGTGTCCACGAGAGACCGTGAAACTTTCAAACGTTGTTTAAATTGTCATTTTATTATTATAAAATGGAACTGGGCGGGCCATGTAATACAGATGAGACGATAATCGCTGGACCAAGAAATACATTGATCTAAGAGTAGGCATAGAAATATTAGCGGACAGAAGAATTGATAGTCTTTACTCAGAAGAACAACAATTTGTCTGGTAAAATCTCTAGAACTCTCCATAGTATTGTATGGGATGAGAAAAAAGGGAATAAATAAGATAGATATCTTCAAATATGGTGCTGAAGGTGGATGCTATGTACGAGTATTTCGTGTTCCAAAATTCGCGCCGATATCTCTGTTATCCAATAATTAACGGTTACGATTGTTAGAAAACCAACGAAAGTCTTGAGAAGCAGGTGAACACTGGTTAGTTGAGGAAAATTGAACAAGAGAAATGTCAGATATACGAACCTTATAGAAGGGTTAACCATATCCTCTTTAAATACCAAATTTAATGTGCCCTAGGACCGGGAAAGATGGAACAAACGGTGCACCAAGTTCAAGACACAGGAGAAGAACATGGTGCTGAGCTTTGAGCATGTGATGATGAAGAAGAGATGAGCTAATATTATTTCAACATTATTACAAAGATATAATTACGCAAGGGAATTTTAATCCCTTCTAATGATTTTTGAGAATAAGAATTTAGAAATACTCTGCAAGTACGTATGTATGAGTATATACTCGTAAGTATCAATTTGAGAATTCCTCGATTAGAAGATTTAAGTGCGAGTGCTATTTGTTCAAGTCGATGCATTATATTGGGGAGCGAAGCAGGAAGGCAAGCCGGAGATGTGGTTAAGGAATGGGACCTGACAAATTTGCGGTCCAGATGCAAGACACTAATGTGTGGTGACCTAACAAACAGTTCTGTGGCAGGAGGAGAATGGAAGTCTAGGTTGGAAATTTGTGGATGTAGACAGAAATATTTCTCAGGAAAGCAATATGTTTGAAACCATACATACCAGTCAGAGAAGATTAAATTAAATTAATTCTTAGCAATATCATGATTTTTCATATACTAAGAGAAGATCATTCTAATAGTCGTAACATCTTATGTAGTCACAGAATAAACAACAAGCTACCACAATAAATAAATTACACAAAATCAAAAGTGAGTTTCATTCATAATTCAGTTGAATTTTTATTATCTTAGATATTTTTGATCATTTAAAACATTTTTTTTAAGTCTGTTTGGCCATCTATAAGATGGAAACAACTTAATGATACTCAAAATTAATACGACAAAATAAAAAATAAAATAAAAACTCGTTTTTGATGGATGCAACGGAAAATTATTGATCATTAATAACAATATTTGGACATCTGTTCTTGTTCTTAATATAAAAACAATTCAAGATTATTTCGATTGATATAATATATGTAAATACTGTTTTACGAGAAAAACTATTTAGAAGTATGAATTTGATATTGTTGGTCAATGAAAATAAAAAAAAATCTTACTGCTTCCTCAAAATGGGACGTAAATTAATACTGCAATAAGCTGTGAAAGCAAAAAAAAGACCGTCGAACACTAGACGAAGAACAGTTGAAAGACACAAGGACTTTCTCAAAATCCTATAGGTGTTGAGGAATGCTTAAATTTAAGCTTGCTTTAAAACTCTCTAAGCTGTATGACGGTTTTATATATTATTTATATAAAAGTATATTTAATCTATTCAGATGCAATAAAAAACAATTAATGGCAGTTCGTTTTCCATAGTTCCTATAGGTGTTGAGGAATGCTTAAATTTAAGCTTGCTTTAAAACTCTCTAAGCTGTATGACGGTTTTATATATTATTTATATAAAAGTATATTTAATCTATTCAGATGCAATAAAAAACAATTAATGGCAGTTCGTTTTCCATAGTTCCTATAGGTGTTGAGGAATGCTTAAATTTAAGCTTGCTTTAAAACTCTCTAAGCTGTATGACGGTTTTATATATTATTTATATAAAAGTATATTTAGTCTATTCAGATGCAATAAAAAAACAAATAATGGCAGTTCGTTTTCCATAGTTCCTATAGGTGTTGAGGAATGCTTAAATTTAAGCTTGCTTTAAAACTCTCTAAGCTGTATGACGGTTTTATATATTATTTATATAAAAGTATATTTAATCTATTCAGATGCAATAAAAAACAATTAATGGCAGTTCGTTTTCCATAGTTCCTATAGGTGTTGAGGAATGCTTAAATTTAAGCTTGCTTTAAAACTCTCAAAGCTGTATGACGGTTTTATATATTATTTATATAAAAGTATATTTAGTCTATTCAGATGCAATAAAAAAACAAATAATGGCAGTTCGTTTTCCATAGTTCCTATAGGTGTTGAGGAATGCTTAAATTTAAGCTTGCTTTAAAACTCTCTAAGCTGTATGGCGATTTTATATATAATATTATTTATATAAAAGTATATCAGTTCGTTTTCCATAGTTCCTATAGGTGTTGAGGAATGCTTAAATTTAAGCTTGCTTTAAAACTCTCTAAGCTGTATGACGGTTTTATATATTATTTATATAAAAGTATATTTAGTATATTCATATGCAATAAACAACAAATAATGGCAGTTCGTTTTCCATAGTTCCTATAGGTGTTGAGGAATGCTTAAATTTAAGCTTGCTTTAAAACTCTCTAAGCTGTATGACGGTTTTATATATTATTTATATAAAAGTATATTTAGTATATTCATATGCAATAAACAACAAATAATGGCAGTTCGTTTTCCATAGTTCCTATAGGTGTTGAGGAATGCTTAAATTTAAGCTTGCTTTAAAACTCTCTAAGCTGTATGACGGTTTTATATATTATTTATATAAAAGTATATTTAGTCTTTTCAGATGCCATAAAAAACAAATAATGGCAGTTCGTTTTCCATAGTTCCTATAGGTGTTGAGGAATGCTTAAATTTAAGCTTGCTTTAATACTCTCTAAGCTGTATGGCGATTTTATATATAATATTATTTATATAAAAGTATATTTAGTCTATTCAGATGCAATAAAAAACAAATAATGGCAGTTCGTTTTCCATAGTTCCGTTCTGTCATATAATTGTATTATTTGTATAAATTTAAAAAAATCTTAGTAGTTTTGTTTTCATTAACGTTTGATCCGTTCAATAATTAGTTTGACATGCATGTGGAAAATAATTTCTTCCGCTGAGTTTTTTGAAGCATAAGAACACACACAATTTCCTATTTAATATTGCTTTGCAAAAAAAAAAAAAAACAATAAAAGGTTTGCAACCACTGGTGATCGAAATGATCTAATCGACGGTTAAGAAAGAGGCAGGTAATAATTTAAAACAGATCATATGCTATCAATCAGTGCTTGAAAACTGGTGATCTGCGAATCGATATTTTATCATACATGTGTTAGACTTGAACCATTATTATGAAATTGTGTTATTAGAAAATGCTCATTTAAGGGTAAGTTTTATTAATTTTGTTTCAATTACATATTTATTACTAGGAAATATTTTATCTTCTGTGATCCCTTCTGCAGGGTCTTTTATACAATATAAAACAGATATTTTTTGAAATGTAGGTAGGCAAATCTTCTTAAGCACAAATGCTAACAAAATAATGACGTATGATATTTAAAGAACAACACTTTCCAAACGGGTTATAACATTTACGCCAACTGTTTAAGAAACTAATTAGAGGGATAGGTTCTTAAAAATACCTCAGGATATATTAAATAATCACTATTTTATTTTTATTGTATTTACGAGTACATACTATCACGATGAAAGCTGGTGATCACGGGGACAGTTTAGGGAAGGCGATCAATTCCATGACTTACTCGCCTTCCTTCAAGTGTACTATCATGCCGTCTCCTTGTTGGGGTAGTCAGAGAACACAGAGCTTCAGAACTTTCCTATTTCGACACACATCCTTCACCTTTACTACATCCATACATTTTATCATACAAATCCTTCGATTCCTTCTTTTATAATATCATTCAACCATGCTCTTACTTTCCATGGTATTTTTTAATTCATTCGTTCTACATCATTCGTTATATATACATGTCCAAACCATCTCAGAGTACTTTATTTATTTCATCGTTTTATGTAAATCATCTTTTTATTATGGTGAAGATGTTTTTATTTTTGTACAAACTGTTTTACAAAAAAATGGTTTATTTGTATTGAAAAACATTTATCGATGTGTTGATAGTATTTTTATAAAATCTATTGACCCAAACAAGTCTTCTTAGTCGAATTGTCAAATTCGTTTATTGATAATCAAAACATACTACATAGTATATGCTTTGATTATCAATTAACGCATTGATTACATTAATTGATAATCAAAACCTTTACTAGAATCACAATACATACTAGAAAATGGCTTTAATATTATCATGATTTTTTCTATATGTTAAAGCTTTTTTTGATCTGTAAAGATAAAGAAAGAATATATGTTGAGGTTTATATAAAAACGTCTATGAAAACATTATAAAGAAGTACATTATGCCGTTTCTTTTTCTTTCTCACTAACGCCACTGAGCCTTCTGAACCCTGACCTGTTGTATGCAGTATTATTTGATAGGATGTTTGAACTTCAAGCCTTCACAGCTTCGCAAGTATACGAGTATTGACTGAGCTGCAAGTCATTTCCCTTTCCTCGTTACGTCTGACATTAATTGCATCGTCACTGCTATTCTTTTCACACTCAGGAGTGTCGCCATCGGTGAACGTCTCTCTTTGGACAGTTACTTCGTGACATCGCACTCATAATTTATCTTTGGACAGTTACTACGTGACATCGCACTCATATTCTATCTTTGAACAGTTACTACGTGACATCGCACTCATAATCTATCTTTGGGCAGTTACTACGTGACATCGCACACATAATCTATCTTTGGACAGTTACTACGTGACATCGCACTCATAATCAATATTTGGACAGTTACTACGTGACATCGCACTGATAATATATTTTTGGACAGTTACTACGTGACATCGCACACATAATTTATCCTTGGACAGTTACTACGTGATCGCACTCATAATCTATCTTTGGACAGTTATTACGTGACATCGCACTCATAATCTATCTTTGGACAGTTATTACGTGACATCGCACACATAATCTATCTTTGGACAGTTACTACGTGACATCGCACTCATAATCTATATTTAGACAGTTACTACGTGACGTCGCACTCATAATATATCTTTGGACAGTAACTACGTGACATCGCACACATAATCTATCTTTGGACAGTTACTACGTGACATGGCTCTCATAATCTATCTTTGGACAGTTACTACGTGACATCGCACTTATAATCTATCTTTGGACAGTTACTACGTCACATCGCATACATAATCTATCTTTGGACAGTTACTACGTGACATCGCACTCATAATCTATCTTTGGACAGTTACTACGTGACATCGCACTCATAATATACCTTTGGACAGTTACTAAGTAACATCGCACTCATAATATATCTTTGGACAGTAACTACGTGACATCGCACACATAATCTATCTTTGGACAGTTACTACGTGACATCGCTCTCATAATCTATCTTTGGACAGTTACTATGTGACATCGCACTCATAATCTATGTTTGAACAGTTACTACGTGACATCGCACTCATAATCTATCTTTGGGCAGTTACTACGTGACATCGCACACATAATCTATCTTTGGACAGTTACTACGTGACATCGCACTCATAATCAATATTTGGACAGTTACTACGTGACATCGCACTGATAATATATTTTTGGACAGTTACTACGTGACATCGCACACATAATTTATCCTTGGACAGTTACTACGTGATCGCACTCATAATCTATCTTTGGACAGTTATTACGTGACATCGCACTCATAATCTATCTTTGGACAGTTATTACGTGACATCGCACACATAATCTATCTTTGGACAGTTACTACGTGACATCGCACTCATAATCTATATTTGGACAGTTACTACGTGACGTCGCACTCATAATATATATTTGGAAAGTAACTACGTGACATCGCACACATAATCTATCTTTGGACAGTTACTACGTGACATCGCTCTCATAATCTATCTTTGGACAGTTACTACGTGACATCGCACTTATAATCTATCTTTGGACAGTTACTACGTCACATCGCACACATAATCTATCTTTGGACAGTTACTACGTGACATCGCACTCATAATCTATCTTTGGACAGTTACTACGTGACATCGCACTCATAATATACCTTTGGACAGTTACTAAGTAACATCGCACTCATAATATATCTTTGGACAGTTACTACGTAAAATCGCACTCATAATCTATCTTTAAGTGTAATACCCGCTGGGTGGATACTATTTTGTTCTCCATAAAGAGTATGGGTTGTGGATTGCATGTACTTAGAGGAGCAAAGTACAAATTACTGTATCTGATCAACCAAGGCAAAATAGAAGGCCGAAGAGGTGTTGGCAGGAGGCAAATCTCCTGGCTCCGCAATACACGTGATTGAACTGGTATAAGGGGCGTTGGAGATCTTTTTCGGGCTGCCGGGGACAAAGATGTCTACTCTCAGGTGATATTCAAGGTTGGGGGACCTGACATGACACTGGGAGGAAGAAGTGGATTGTAATTGAACTGCTCTGTTTCTATGTTTTATCGTTGCTGAGCTTCATAGTCGAGGATCTCCTCTCCCTATTCCAACATCAATTTAGTTGTAGTGCGAAGCTACCGTTGAGTTTGCTTTTTTTTCTTCTTTTAAACTCACTGGCAACACCCCTATACTGAATCCGATGGCACGAAGTAAGACGACAGGAGCACACTGACATATTTGGTTCTTCTTTTTTTTAAAGAATACGAATGACCGAAGTCATAGGCATCCTTATACCCCGGAATACTAGGCAGAAAACATATCTGAGTAATTGGAGGAGAGTTCAAACCGGCGACCTTCCGCACGGAAGTTTGTGCATTACCGCGCGGTTATACATCTCTGCATGTTTATAGCTTAATTGTAATATGTGTATAACAATGTTAATTGTTTGACTCCACCGTAAATAAATCCACTAGATGTATTTGCGTAAAACTGTTTAACTTATAATAAATAGATGTCAACATTTGGGTCACCCTTTATAGATGTAAAAGTTATACGGTCCGGCTGTTTTGTGAGTTTGATAAGGCTGTCATAAAAGAGAGTGAACTTCCAATCAGTCTCCTCACATGGTTCACAGCGTACGATGGATATGACGCAATGGTATCGTATTTCGCTCCATTCACAGTTCACTCCATGCCAGTCCAGTACGTTCGAATGCCAATAAACATCTTGACACGTGAAACTGTACGTCTACATTGGGACTGATTTGAAACTGTATCTGACAGAGCCGGACGGAAGTCGTAAATTATGTGGTCTGGCAGAAACGCGTATGTCCAGTATCACGTATACTCATATATATTTGTCGATAGTGTTAAACTGAGAAACGTAATTTTTATGTGCAATCGATTAAATTAGAGTACAATTTGTTTCGTAATATTTTATTTAGCTATTAATTAAAGGGAGGGGCTCTTAAAATAGTTTAACATTTTCTGATTTGATTTGCTATTGAGCATACAAATTACATTTATGTTATGGCCTTTTGCAACGAAAACACTTTTAGAATTTTAACTGTGCAATTTTATTTGTATAATCGTTGAATTACATTGAAGTATAATATTAACAGTATTATAGAAGTAATAATAGCGATGATGTTAACATCGTAGTGGCTTTAAGAATAATGATTGCTGCCTCTGATATGACGTCCTATTTAAAGCGAAGCATCTTCCGACAACGTACCCTTAGATAATTAACAAGGAATTTTGGTTGGGTATGTTATCGGTGCCCCTTTTAAGGTCAAATCGATATCAGACGAGTTATTTGGAATGTATCGTTCGCTGTTTACTTCCATTTAGTGGTATGAAATTTTTATTGAATTTGGAGAGTAAGCAGCTCCTGATAATTCCGGCAGATGACAAATTTAAACATAATACATTAAGTTAAGTTTGACATACACGTGATGACACTAATATTTATTGGATGTAGAGAACATGATATGGTTAACATTGATAAGCTTAACATTGGTTTGCATGATTACTTATAATATTTATTGGATGTGGATAGCAGAGAATATGATAAGATAACATTGGTAGGGATACATTACATTTAGAGTAGAGTTTATCAAACCCTCTGTATTCGTGGACCAATTTCTTTTTCATTGAAAATAAACGAAATACGAATACATTTTTTTCCATTTAAGACTGAGAGTAGAATAATACAATAACGAAAAAATATTACTCAATTAATTTTCTCTCACGGATTTAAACAGTTTAATCCATCCAAGATGAGCTGCTTGGTTAAAATAAATTGATGTATAGCAATAAGCCTGCCAGATGTACCATGTTTAACCATGTATACAAAATAATGGTAGATAATAATACTTATTATTTGTTTTATAATTTAATCCATCCAAGATGAGCTGTTTGGTTAAAAGAAATTGATGTACTATATAGCAATAAGCCTGCCAGATGTACCATGTTTAACCATGTATACAAAATAATGGTAGACAATAATACTTATTATTTGTTTTATAATTTTCTCTCAATGTGGTCAAATAACAAATGGTTTTCGGACTAGCATTGGTCACTAATTTATGTGACCTCCGTGGTTTAGTTGTTAAGACGTTTGTCTCCTATCTGGGGGTTTCGGGTTCGATAGTATCTAAAACAATAGTGAAAACGCGTCCCAGTCTGGTTTTAAGAGTTCTTCGCTACAATACTATGTTAGATGCGTGTGTATGGCCGCGCGGTAACGAACAGAACTTCCGTGCAGAAGGTCGCCGCTTCCGCGCTGTGTTACTTCCCTTGAATCGCAAAGGCAATTTTTCCACCAAGTATTCGGGGGACTAAGGATACACGTGGCTTCGGTCATATAAATTCATTTAAAAAAAAAAACCTGTTCCGTGTCCAATCGTTGCACTTCGGTGTGCCTTCGGATCCTGTACAGCGGTGTAACCGGTGAGTTTGCCGGTGTGCAACGACTTACTCAAATAAAAAGAAAAAGAGAACGAAATAAAAATCCATTGGACAACTTCGCTTTCCAGCGGAATTGAAGTTGAAATAGACGACGAGATGCGTGTGAGAGTTGTTGCTTGATCACGTGCAATAGTATACATATACGTATGATGGCAAACTGCGAGTTACGTACCTACTTCAGTGGTTCATTACCCAAAAGATTGATAATTGGGCCTGAAGAAAATAATGTCTCCCAGTCACGCTCTTATATATGACAATAATTCGGATTAATTGAGATGTTTCATAATAATAAATAATGATCTTTATTTTTCTTATATTTATCCAAACATGAGAGACGACATACAGTAACATGTTTAAAAACATGTGTATGAAACATGCGGTCAAAATATGTAAAAGAACTTACGGTTATTTTTCAATAGTAGAAAATAATTTTGTTAAAGTTTTCAAGTTATTATTTTAAATAATAAATAAGATTATTTTAAATAATAAATAAATAATAAATAAAATATCGAATATTTTTTTCTAAAAACGTTTCATTATTCCTTACAGTTTATTCTAAAAATGTTTGTTTTTGTATGTTAAGTTCCTGCTAATTATTTTTCTTCATAATGTCCTCGTTAAAGGCTCAGTTTTCGTTTTTTCTAATAAATAAAAACGTTCTTGATAAATTGACTGATTGTATTGTATTACGCTTTTGCTGAATAAAGTAAAACACGGTGGGTTTATTAACTTGACACCATCTCTTCGAACAAATCATAAAGAAATTTTGGAGTGAAGACCAGACTCAAAACGTTTTTTTTAAATTCATATATCAATGAGAATTGAATTTGCAACACCCTATATTGATAAGCCACAGAAATCGTTTGTTTTGTGCACAAATAAATGAATTTAAAAAATAAATAAATAATTGAAACCATTTTAAAAATATGAGCTAATCGTATAACCTTTTATTTAGTATTTGACATTCCAATAGGATTGATATTTGACATTCCAACAGGACACTCCAATATATTTATTTGGTCTTGTTGAACTCCATCTGTAACGTCGAATTAATTTCTGCTTGGCAACTTCTGATGAATTGATCTCAAACAAATTAATAAACTACATAATATATCCTCAAACATATTTCCAATAAAAATAAGTACTATTTTAAATTATGGTTAAATTAAATATAATATAATGTTTAACATAACAAGACCGGATACCAAACGGTTAACCTATAACATTAAGCAGTATAATAACAGTTAATAGTCGTTAAAATACTTTTTTTTAATAATACGGTTACAATGAATTTATAACCATAAGGACGGAAACCAACAAATATACTCATGTTGGGTCAATCGCTTGCGAAACTTTTAGTTCAAAACAGTTTTGAAATGTTTACACAATCGAGCTAACGTAAAGTGTTCTGAAAGATTGTGAAATGTGTGAAAAGGAAATCCTAAATTACTGATTACGTCTTACTCAAAGTTAAGTTAATAGATGGTACGAATTAATTGATTTTAATCGTTTTAAGTTTCTTGCGAAGTATTTTCCGCTAAAACATTTTTTAAATATTTTCGTTTAACATAATGATTTTTTACATGGTGCATTTAAAAAAATATCAATTAGTGCAAGGGTCTCCAAACTACGGCCCGCGGGCCAGCACCGGCCCGCGAGCACCGCTACTCCGGCCCGTCATAGTTTATTTTGATTACATTGTAAAATTGACAATGTAAGTAAATCATACAAAATAATAATCAGATATTTTTATTTAACAACCAATTAAGAAACACAAAAGCTGACATACATAATGAAATTGAACATTTTAACTGTAATTAATGGTATGAGATTTATCCTAAAAACTTACAATAAGTGACATATGTTACGTAGGTAATTCACATAATGAAATTAAACATTATAATTATGGTTAATAATATTTATGCAGCTGTAACTTTCCACTGACAATTATTTGCAGTTGTGGATCAAGTTTACTAGTGGAAATTATCAGCAGCGACTTCAAATGCTCATCAGTTAATTTGGATCTGTAAATATTTTTTGTTTATTTCATTTTGGAGAATATTTTTTCACACAGATAAGTAGTACCGAAAGCGGAAAAAAGCCGCAAGCAAATTTATGGAACTGATCAAACTGTGTGAGTTGAAGACACTTATAAAATTCCAGCAATGATGACTTTAAATATTTTTCTTTAAAAATATCGCTACACTGCAAATCAATCATTTCCATTTGAAGTTTTGGGGCAATGGTTTCTATATCGGCGTTAAAAGGATTTTGAAAAAATGTCGATATCGTTCGCGATTGCATCAAAATCTGAAAAACGAGACTCAAATTTTATTTTTAAAGCACCCAAAGCTTCAATTGCGAAATCTATCGGAAATGGTGTCTCAGTTTGCTGATTGAATGTGGCGTGTATTAAAATGCGTGAAACATTTTTTGTTCAATTGAGATTGAAACAAAAAACAATTTTGTCTTGGCCCTCGGGACTTAGTGGAAGAGTCAGTGTGGCCCTTAGACTAAAAAGTTTGGAGACCCCTGAATTAATAGAATAAGTAAGTCTGTGGTTAACCATATTGTTTTTTTTAATCATAGAATCAAACTGACAACTCGAATCAAACTTACTATATATGAGGGTTTCGCCATAATGTCTCCACCTCAAATTTGCATTGTAACTTGTAGTCAAATCATCGTGAAAACAAAATGAAAATGAACAATAATACATTACTTCAACCTTTGTGGAATTAGTGCGCTTGTCATAGACAGGGACGGTTCCATGTTTTCAAGTTACGATGGAGACTGCTTCAGACCAAGTAGTTTTCGGCGCACATCTACTTACGGTGAAGTTCAAGCCCTGAAAGTGAAAACTGTAACGTTTTTGAAACGTCGACATCATAAGTCAAATCACGCGGTAGAACGCTCCGAAAAAACTTATACAACTAAAACTTTTGTATTACCGTACGGTTTTTTCTGCTATGTCTACAAATAAGACTTCCGAACTCCATTGGTTTGCTTCAAAAAGCGACATAGAAATCATTATATTTCTCTTCAATCTTCTCATCGCCGTGTCTTTTTCTTCTTTCTCACCCTAATTTTATTTCCAATTCCTCCCTTTTCCACGTCATTGGTGATATTAAAAAATATTTGTTGCGTATTTTCTCAATTCTCTACCTTTAATTTTTTATTTTGGTTTTGACTGTTTAAATGTATTTTTTTCTGTTTGTGTGTAACCGAAAAAAATTGTAACCTCTCAACCAGCAATTGGCACAGCATATTTAATTATTGTTCAGTTGGTTGGGCTAAATTGTCGTAGATCAATAAACCCGTTAATTGTGCCTTTGTACAGTAAAACGTAAAATAAATAAATGAGAATAAATTAATAAATAAATCTTAAAAAAAATCTATCTGCCAACAAGGTGGACGTGGGTTCAATTCCTGTTAGACCCCAGATCTTTTAAAAGAGTTCATGTCTTGTTTTTACTTAAAACCTAATGGACTTGTTTTTGATCGGTTGGAAGCGATCGCCATATATCAATTAGTCCGCCAGGCTGTACTGTATACGGCAAAAGTGTAATTTTATACAAACAATAAACAAATTTATTCATGAAAGGAGTAAACTTCTAGAAGGAAAGATTAAGTAGTGTTATTGAAGGTTTTCTGAAGTCTGCGTATGATGGAATATTGTATGTATTATATTACATTTTCGTTATACTCGTATATCATACTCGTATATGTCGGTCGGCGGCTGTTGTCTATTAACGGTTAATATTTAGCGGGTGTCCTAGGTTCGATTCCTGGTGGATTCTCTTCTAGACTGCTTTTATTCTTAGATTATTTTACATCAAAGATTTTATGTTTTCTATAGTTTATATGATGTTTATCATAAATTCTTCTAGCACAATTAACCAATATAAAAAATAGCTCAATACAAAACCCTCCTTAACGAAAGTCTACAGCAGATTAGACCTGCCGATCATTTTAGAAGTTTAATTTCCTTACTGTAGTAACTTGGGTTTAATATATCATGAATCAGTTCTGGTTGAAGTGCAACAGTTTGCACACAATAAAAAAATACACATACAGGCATCGACCATTTACAAAGTGGTTGAGAATTTTATTTGATCGAGAATACCCTTTCGTGTTATACCGTTATGTGTAGAAATGCCAGATTTATTGTCACATGATAATAAATATTTGATCGAGAATACCCTTTCGTGTTATACCGTTATGTGTAGAAATGCCAGATTTATTGTCACATGATAATAAATAAATATAGGTTTATTGATAGCAATATAGAATGTACATAATATATTTAAATTCACTTCAAAAACACATAAATGGCTCATCTAATAACATCCCCCCGGCCAAAATACACCCCACTGATATAGGGCAAGCCTAGCCGCGAGGACAACATATGTTTTTGAGCTCACACCCTCATGAGCACATGATCACTAATCTAAAGAGGGCCCAATTGGAAATCAGGCTGAAACATTTTTTTAAAATAAGATACTAACGGGAATCGAATCCACAAACCTTACGATGGCAGTCAGCCGTCTTACCAATTTGACCACGTAGGTTGTCTTAAGATATGCTTAAAGACAGTGAACTCTATATAAACTAATTCCGTGATACGAAATTTAAATTTAAACAGTTAGATTGCAGAGAATAAAAAGTGACAAGAATGTATTGGCACCACTAAGAAGTGGATTCTAGTTGATAAATTTGTTACAATTTCCTGTCACGCGACTCACTCGGGACTTGAACGTCCATAAATCATTTTTATCAAAACAAAACTTGAACACATTCAACACCGACTACATTAACAATGTATATATATAATATTTCTGAGCAATATAAAAAGTACTTTCAAGAAAATAATACATTACTCGGAAATAAATTTCGAATTTGTCAGATAGATGTCGTGAGGACAACATTTTCAATCCTAATTTCATTATAAACGAGCTGAATGTATAATATATTATTACGAAATATAATGTTTAAGTGCATGTTTTCGACCGTATTCACCCACATTCTTTGAACGTTTTTTTCGTGTCGCTTTAAAAAACAAAATAAAACGTTTTTTTCGAAACTTGATGCGCCTTAAACTGAAAAAAACATGTAAAGGTCTGAATGTAAGAAAACTATATTTTTTTATTGTGTCATTATCGGGTATTGGATTCAAAGCTTCCGGGTGGAATATCTGGAAGATATTCAACCTAGAAAATTTGGATCCAATTCAGCAGAATATTTGGAAAATCTAATATTACAAATAGTATGATCTACATGGCCTAGTATCATTGGCTGTCGTATGGTTAAGATGATGGATTCTGAGTAGAAAGTGTGTAATACAAACGAAAAAAAAAGTTCAGTGTATTCAGTATATAAAACATCTTTTGCCCAAAGGCAATATGCCTATTTATGTTAGCTCCCATGGCATACAATGGGGTGCCGAATTCAATAAAGGCAAAGGGAGGAAAACAATTCAGGCAGTCGATCGGAGCGTGGTTGTTATTGCGACAGGAGTTTGAGTACTTGGGCTTGCAAGAGGAATGACTTTCGGTAAAGGTGCGTGTGAGCTCTTGAGTGTGGTGTTTTTTGTTGTTGTATATTTATATATTTTTATCTTTATGATTATGTACGGTATATTGTGGGATGAATGTTTTGGTCTATCTGGAGTGATGAAGTGTGAGGGGTTTGGTTCGCGTGATGTATACATATGTAATTGAGTGTCACTGTTTGTCAGGTTGATGAGAATGTGCAACGGGGTTTTATAAAATCAAAAATCGGAAAGAATTATCGATTTATTTTTTCATGCTATATGCCCTTAGTGAGATACACGCAAAAACCTAGTTTACTAGGGATACGACAAATTAAAGGCAACAAACCCAGATCCATTAAAGTTTTGTGTCTAAATTAAATTATCCGTTGTTTTTTTCGCAAATTATGTATATTTCTTGTCATGTGTAAAATAAATAAAATAAAAATTATTAAATAAATGGTTACGATGCAGTATATATCTATGGTTTAAAAAAATCGTTAATTGTGACATGACACTCGAAAATGTTATCGGCTTTGGAAGGTCAATTACCATTCATGATGATTAAATCCAGGTTTTGGACGAGAAAAACCAGCTTTCTACGACACAGGATTGACGAGATTATGAAAATATCGAAAATCTCCGTCCACAAGAATTTGGTGCAATTTTGTGTTTCAATTTGACTTACAAAGAAGAAATTATTTTCCGGACAACCTTTTAAAAATAATCAATTTTTAATATTTATATTGATTGTCATGACCACACCTCTATGAAGAACCATCATGCCTTTTGAAATGGCCGTAGGTAGAGCAATCACACTTTCCAGTCGCGTGTCCCATCAGATAGACGTTTTTCATGTGTCGATCAACTCTTTCATATGAAAATGGTTACTCTTATTGTATAATTTTTTTAATATTTAATATATAATATATATACGTATATATCTATATTATATTTTCTGCATTGATTTCTCTTATCTAAATATGGTTTTTAAATATATCATTGTTACACTTGTTACCTCTTATGTAATTAGATTTAAATTTTATTTAATGTACAGTTTAAAAATATGTATTATTTCTTTATTAGAGATATTATATTTTCCTAAATTCTTATTTACTTTTTTTTATATATTATCTCTTGTTGTACGAATTAAAGACACCTGTAACGTACAAATAATGGTTTTTATAAATTAAACGGAAATTAAATATACCAAAGTAATCACCATTTTCTCCAATGTGCCATATTTCTTTCAAGGTACGCAAAGATATTATTAGCAACACTGTGTAAACAGAGTTAGGATACCTAAATCATACATATTTTGCTTCTGTCGCACACATACACATCCAACTTGTCCTTTATGCCTTCCAATATTTAATAATGTTCATTCTTTCCTTTTTAAGACTGATTAATTTTGTCGTCACATATTTTTCTTCGTCGTCCCAAACAGATTATCAATCGATATAAAAATCGGTAGTAATAAGAATTGTCATTAAAGTTACGGTACCGTATTTACATATTAACTATTAATGTCATATATTTAAGACTAAGTGCCGTACATATTATAATCCCCAAATAAGCTAATTATTTTCATACAGTTTAATCAATAAAAATGAATTGATCCATACGAGAGAAGAGATGAATATATGCCCAACTATTGGAGGCAATAGCATGGGAGACAAACATCATAGAAAACCAATAAGCGTCTCGTTGCATATATTCAGCACATACGAAATTTTCTAGAAAGGCAAATAAAGTTACTAAAGAGGAAGCCAACGAGCGTTACGTTGAAGATACACAACGAATATATGATATTCATCAACGTTCTGAGAGAAGAGAATATAGATGAAATTTATAACAGTGGTTCGGTGAATACTAAATATCAATTTTATCATTCTCTCAATTTTACAGCTGAAATATCTTATAACAAAATATTAAAATATTACAGTCATAAAGGAACTGTTCCTTTAGAAGATTTTGTAATTTTATTTTTATCAAACACTGTTTATTCCACTTTTTTGTGACAGCATAACCCTACCGGTTTCAAGGCTTTATGGGTTGAATGGCCGGCGGGTGAACTTCGGACTCGTCTATTTAGATTTATCGAGGAATGCGAAGGTCATTTCATCGGTCATTGACCGTATGTATGAATACCCACAGTATCCGAGTGTGCGACCGCCACAGTTTGAATGTTAAAAAAATGGAACAAATTTTTGTAACTATCGTAAATTGGCTTTAATATTTCCGTGTGGAATAATTGAAAAATATTCCACCTTGATTTGGATAACCAGTGGAATTTTTGGAAAATCCAATATTACAAATAGTACGATCGTCATGGCCTAGTATATATGACTGTCGTGTGGTTAAGGAGGTGGCTTTTTGAGCAGAAAGTATCGAGCTAGAAACTACTGTTGATATTATTCTCAGAGGCATGCCGCTTTTTTCCGTACGTGCAATGCGTACGATGTACTCGTACGCACGCAACCAGCCCCAGTTGGGTCACAAACTATTTCGTTGACATTTATAGTCTCATAAACATAAGTTTTCATGAAAGATCTATGAAAGTGTCCGAGACACATCTTTCGCCTCTTTTATATCTGTACACCAACTCATACAGCACATGTTTTGTAAGATTTCTAAAACTTTTTAATTCCTTCAATATAAATACAACTCTCTTGATCCAATCATACATTTTGGTCTTCCTCTACCACACCGTCCATATTTTTAATGTAAATTTATTTTATCAATCTTGTTCTCTCAATGTAAATATTTTAACATCAGCGTCGACATTATCAATAGTAGCAAAAATAACAATATACGAATATAATAGTGCGTTGGTGCCCATCTTGACATATGGAAGTAAAGTTGGACTTAGTAGAAAAAGGATTAAAATTAGATAAGTGCTGTGGAGGTACGTCGACCTCCATGACCTGGTTGGTAAGACGCTTGTCTTCCTGCCTGGAAGTTACTGGTTCTACTCCAACTGGAACCCAGATAAAAAAAAAAAAGATTCGAGTCTAGTTTTCATTTAGGACCTCTTTAACATATTTTTGGTTTGCGGAAATATGTTGCCACTTGACAATAATCTCGACAAGTTGTACTGTATACAACGAAAATATAATACAGTAGGTGCCATCCATCCATCCATGGCTCTACAACCCAGGTCGGGTCTTGGCTTACCGCAGAGCTCGCCCCCATGACTGACGGTCCTGTGCAGCGTTACGCCAGTCCCGGATACCGATGTTGTTTGCATCCCTCACCACTCCATCCAGCCATCGGAGTTTCGGCCTTCCCACTGCTCTCCGTCCCCCGGGCGATACAGTAGGTCCACTAAGGTAAATTTGTGGAGAGTAAATATACGAAAGAAGGCGGAATGAAGACACCAATATGGTATGCATGAATGAAGATAAAGAAAGTGGCTTTAAGACTGTTTGGACATGTGGAGATAATGAATTACGAAAAAATTACTAAGCAAGTATACAAGTCAGAAATGAAAGGTGTGCGTAGAAGAGGGTGATCGAGGAAATGATGGCTGGATCAAATGGACCAAATTTTAAAAGGAGGTCAAGTGAGACCTATGAATAATTGAAGATTGTTTACGCCAAGATATATGAATGTGGAAGAAGCATTTGTGCTTGAATAGAAAAGGTCGGAGATATGTTCTCTCTGCCTACCCAGCAAGGGATACTACGTGATGATATGTATGTATGTAACGTTGACATTAATAAATAAAAAAAAAGTACTCTTGAGAACATTTTAATAAATAATGATCTTAACTATTTGCTTTTATTAGCAAACATATTATTGCACTTAAGTGATAAAGTAAACATACGATACTTGATATGAAAAAACCTTTTTTTCATAAAGTCCTAGGCTAATATTGAGACGTTTAACTGATGACCACCTTAAAAAAACATAAGGGAAAAAGAAAAACATCCTCTTGTCATCATTTTGATTGATGTCCTGCGAAGGGAGATGTGATTAATTAATGCATTGTTAGTCGGAACTGTTTTTGTAGCCCGGATATGAAAATACGTATGTAGTTTTTCTCTGTCAAATAAATGCTTCAAAGCCTCACTGTTCTTTCTGGTAAAAGAAAGAGATAAAAATTCTTTATAAAGCTATGAATGAATTACATTACTTCAACTATGTTTCTTCTTACAATACCATAATATGGTATTGTAAGAAGAAATTTTTGTTAAATTTTTTTACAAAGGCGGCGATATATAAAAACAAACAAATCCTGCAGATGTCACTCATCTATCTCAGAATATATATTTAGTCTAAACACTTGATATATTATATCTTATATCAAGTGTTTAGACTAAATATATATTCTGAGATAGATGAGTGACATCTGCAGGATTCGTTTATTTTTATAAGTCGCAGCCTTTGTAAAAAAATTTAACAAAAATAAATGTAATTCCAATTAAAAATAGCAATCAAATCATCAATAACAATACGAGTATAACGTAGTGACAAGAAAATAAATAGCAAATTATAAATATAAACATTAATACTAGAACACATAAAAAATAATCAGGTCTGACCGTAAGAATCAGATAAATTTATTTATTTGTTTAACACTTCATTGTAAAAACCCTCTGGCGAGCTTATTGCCAGGCGGCAGTCTTTCTAATCATTCCCCAAAAAAAGAAGGAGAAAATTAGACTGGAACAGAAAAAATGGGTTTCAAGTGGAATCAAAGCCGCAATCCCCACGTGGGAATATAACTATCTTACCAATCGGGTCACAGATATCTTACCGACCGGGTCACATATATCTTACCAACCGGGTCACATATATATTAGCAACCGGGTCACAGAAATCTTACCAACCGGGTCACAGATATCTTACCAACCGGGTCACATATATATTAGCAACCGGGTCACAGAAATCTTACCAACTGGGTCACAGATATCTTACCAACCGGGTCACAGAAATCTTACCAACCGGGTCACACATATCTTACCAACCGGGTCACATATATCTTACCAACCGGTTCTCATATATCTTACCGACTGGGTCTCAATAATATAACTATCGGAATATAACTATCTAACTTACCGGAATATAACTATCTTACCAATCGGGTCACAGATATCTTACCGACCGGATCACATATATCTTACCAACCGGGTCACATATATATTAGCAACCGGGTCACAGAAATCTTACCAACTGGGTCACAGATATCTTACCAACCGGGTCACAGAAATCTTACCAACCGGGTCACACATATCTTACCAACCGGGTCACATATATCTTACCAACCGGTTCTCATATATCTTACCGACTGGGTCTCAATAATATCTATCAATTAATCAAGCTTCTAATTCAATAACGCCATTTAGTCACATAATTCACTATCGGGTGAATTATTTAAACTGAACAGTCTCTCAAAAGTAGACACATAAGAAGCCTCTTGTAGGTTATTATACTCAACCTTCTGACACTTCGCAAACTTGATCAAGTCAAATGAACCTGTCACCTCATCCAGGTGATTTATGAATTGATATCTAGATCAGCGTTTCCCCAACTATGAGCCACGAATAGGTTTTGAAATGTGATTTTTTTATTATTTAAAAGTTATTCAAATATGTATAAATCCCTCAGTATACATCGGGGATAGATGAATCAGTCTTACGAAGTTACTACGGGCGCCATATACAATGCTGTGAATACGGTACTCATCTAGTGCAAATAATAAAACTAACTAAACACATAATTACTGAGATCTCCGCACGTTTGAACGTGTTGAAACAATACTTTTACTATTACTTCTTTGAAGAAATAAAAAGCTACCAGCAGAAGAACTGAATTGATAATCCGTTTCAGCGTGATATGACAATTGGCATATCTGATTAAGAAATCACCGATCTGTCCGAAGACACATCGTTAGAGCTGTATTTTAACTGTAAAAAATGGACACATTTCCACAATAGTTGTCTGTTCGAAAAATGTATCCCACTCTTTATTTATTTATTTAATTAATTAACGACACAACAGTGTCTTTATATACAAATGAACATGTGACAGGTTATACAAGTACTTAAAATTATTGACAAATAATACAAAACTTTATCTTAAACTAACATGAAGATACAAAACGCAGTAGTTATAATAAATTACAGTCATCGTTTTAAAATAATTTAATAATCTTTGAGAATTTTGTGGGAATTTTATGGATAGATATTGAGATATAGAAAACACATCGCATCATTAGTAGAATGAGACGCAAGCTGCTTTGCAGAATTAAAACCTTCCTACATGTTGATGCAGGGTTACTCAACTCCAGATGCCAAGTATTGTCCTTAATGTTTTGTTTATATTATATTACGTTATTTATATTAATAAAGGAGAGCACAAAGTTAGTAGGTAGCTATTTCTAAATATTGTTGTGATATTCTGGCGAATACTATATACACTTATATTAAAAATATCTAAATTGCTGCAAAACTCGTTTTCAAGTCTTTGCATACGAATTATAGAGGAGTTGATTTTATTATTAGTATAGCAATTTTCGGTATAAAAGGGATTGAGCTGTCTTGTGGATCTAGTGGGAATACGAAATGAAATACTTGCGAGTAAGTGTGGTGCATCAATCACTGAGTGAATGATTTTGTATAGCAGTACTATATCGGCTGTTTACGAGTATATTGAAACTGAAGGTATTGCTTTGTTTCTAATTTTCGTACATGTGTTAAGTCAGATTTTAGTGAAATTATAAATGAGCTACAATTATCGAACTCATTGCACCTGAAAATAAAAACACTGACGCGGGCTTCAGTGATCAGTAAATATCGCAACTTCCACACACGCCTTAGGAGACTTATTGAATTATAAATAAAAACTGTATTATGTTTTTTTTTCTTCATATTTGTAGTATGTATATATTATACTTAATTAATCCAAGTCGTATTCTTTTTTTAACTTAGTTGTATTTGTTATTGTTATAAATTTAAATATTCGTTATATTGAAGAATTACAAGAGACATTGAACGGTGTGTTGCAATAGGAAACGGTGATAGTACAAGTACTGTGTTTAAGTACCAACTTTGATGTGTGTGAGATAAATGGGGACATAGAACAAAATGGAAAAGAGCTAAATAAATTCTTAAAAATGCGTGCACTTAGAAAAATACATGGGGTGACTATATATGACAGAATACGGAATAAATTGATTTGGAATAAGTGTGAACTGATAAGAGATGAGGTTGAACGAATAAAGAGAAGCTCTTTGAGATGGTTTGGGCACGTAGAACAAGTGAATGAAGAAATACTAACAATACAAATATAAATTACAAATGTGAGTAGATGGTATGGTAGAAAAAGACTAAAGAAAGTGTAGTTAGATCATGTGTATATTTTGAAAGAAGGGAATTTAAAAAGTCAGAGGAATTGTAGGAGCTGTATAAGAAGGTGTATGGATCTAGAAGAGGCAAAATATGTGTATCGCGATATAAAAGTCTATATTTGAGACGCCTTCGTGGCCTAGTTGGTGAGACGCCTGTTTTCCAGCATGAAAGTGTAGGTTCCATTACTGCTGGGAGCCAGACATTTAGAAAAAAATCCAGTCTGGTTTTCACTTAAGACCTCTTTTACATCTTTCTAGTTGGTTTAAAGATATTGTCACATGGCAAAAACGTTGTACTGTATACAACGAAAGTGTTATATTATACAGTGAAATAGTCTGTTGTTCTCTCCTTTCTGTCGACCCCGATAGGGAGATGGCGTATGTGTTACATGATCTCTTTAAAGGACTCTGTTTTTGTCTGATAAAACTTTGTGGTCACAACATATTTTCGTTCTAAAATTTGGACCGTGGTGCTTAAAAGTTTGAGAAGCATAGATAGAGAGTCTGTATGACACAATTCAGTCATTAATCTTTTAATCAAATCGTGGAATTATCAAATAAATACACTGAAATACATGTTTAAGTACATCTTCTTCTTCTTCCTGGCACTGTCCCAACTCATTACCTAGGTAGGCTGTTGGGGTCGGCTCTTCTCGTTCTCAGGCTGTATATTCTTAGGTTCTGGGTGTCGCTTTCATCTAGGCCGTTTCTCTGCAGGATTTTGGAGCATTGAGTCATCCAGGAGTTTTTTGGTCTTCCTCTAGACGGCTGTCGAGGAAGATCCATGGACATTGCCTGATTTACAGTGTGGTCTGGTGGTCTCCATCTTATGTGCTCGTACCATCTCAGTTGTCACTCTTCCCGCTTACTGTTTATGTCATTGACCCCCAGGCTACCACGAATGCGTGAGCTCTTGATTTTATATTTCAGTAATACTCCTGCCGACCACCTAAGCATTCGCATTTCTGCTGTTTCAAGTTGCTTAGAGTAGGAGCTGAACATAGTCCAGTCTTCTGAGCCATACACAATTGTGGGTCTAACGATAGTCTGGTATACCTTTCCTACATGTATGTTATGTTCTATATTATGTTTTGGTACATCTAGTAATACAATAAATCTAGCGAAACCGTTGATTTCTAAGATTATTTTAATGCTGGTTCAAGTAATTTTGAATGGGTCAGGATAGATTTTCGTTCCAAAATTTGGATCGCGGTGCTAATAAGTTTGGGAAGCACGATAAGTAAGACGACTCACAGAGTGGACGTCTTTAAGACAAAATTCAGCCATGAATCTTCAAATTGTGAATTTATTAAATAAATACAAGACATGTTCTAGTAAATCTGTCAATAAAATAAATCTAGCAAAATCGTTGATTTCAAAGATAGTTTTAATGCTGGTTTAAGTAATTTTGAACACAAAGAATATGTGAACATTAGTCAAATTATCGTAAGTACCGGAGTCGATGAACGTGGAGTAGTTTTAAATTAGAAGTCGCTTATTGAAATAAGTATTATATTTTCTTAATGGAATTTTAGTGTGACGACAAAACACTGGGGTCATGTTGAAAGTTTCTGAATGATTGATGACTTTAATTGTGTGTTCTGGATTGTGTTTAAGAATGCTTAATTATTTGTTGAAATTTTCATTTCAATAACCAAAAAAATATATCGTTTAACTCTTAGGAAATTCGTTTAGTTGATTTCTCTTTTATGTTTTTAAATTTATTTTATTTATATTAAAAAATAACAGGTAGTTTAATATGGATATATAATTTTCATGAATTTGGATTTGTTGCCTTTTATTTGACTAGACTTTTGCATTTATCTTACTGAGAATATATAACATGAGAAAATACAATGACATATCTTTCCGATTTTCAATTATGCATTACCCAGTTGCAGACTCTCACCAACTCGGTCAACAGTGACATTCAATTATATATGTGTATATCGCTAGAATCAAACCCCTCACACTTCATCACTCCAGACATACTAAAACGCCAATCTCATGTGCCGCAAAGAATCATTATTTTTTTATTTATATTAAAAAATAAAAGGTAGTTTAATATGGATATATAATTTTAATGAATTTGGATTTGTTGCCTTTTATTTGACTAGACTTTTGCATTTATCTTACTGAGAATATATAACATAAGAAAATACATTGATATATCTTTCCGATTTTCAATTATGCAATACCCAGTTGCATACTCTCATCAACTCGGTAAACAGTGATATTCAATTACATATGTATATATCACTAGAATCAAACCCCTACCACTTCATCACTCCAGACATACTAAAACGCCAATCTCATGTGCCGCAAAGAATCATAAAAAAAACACCACATTCAAGGGTTCACACAAACTTTTACTACAATTCAAGTCATTCCTCCTGCAAGCCCAAGTACTCAAACTCCTGTCGCAACAAAAAACAAACTCCGATCCACTGTCTATTTTTTTTACCCCATTTGATCTTAATTGTATTCGGCACCCCATTGTATGTCATGGGATTGAACTAAAATTTAAAATAATCTTTATTCTAGCGACATCTCTGAAAACCTTGTCAAATAATATATTAGTTTATGAGATATTGTTGAATAAACAGAGCACCGAATTTTTTTGGTTTCTCAATATTTCCAGCATTAACGACCTGTCGCGTGGATCGAGTCCTGCGATGAGTCTCTCTTACGTAAATAAACATTACTAAGTCTCTCTTACGTAAATAAACATTACTAGTGCTATATGCATTTGATTGGGTGAGTGTCATGAAGCATTGATTTGATCGTAGCATTCCTTTGTTTATTTTACGTAATGTTAAGTTTATCTCCTTTATTTAATGAGCCTCCTTAAGAGTAATGACTATTATTTATTATCAGAAAATTACTCAAGTGTCATGTTTACTTGGTGTTGTAATCAAATATCAGTGGTTCTAAACAAAATATGTGTTTAAACTTAGAAATTAAAAAACGCTGAAATTGTGCCGCGCACAGGATTCGTGGAATTTGATTTTTAACGCGGTGAACAGGTTAATAAGTAACATCGGCTTCTATTGTATATTCCAGTAGTACGAATATGCCGAGAGTACAATGCGGTAGCTTTTCACCGTCACGTATAACAGTCTCAAAATATGCGGTGGATTTCCACTGGTTGCGCTTATATACCGATGTAACCCAGCTCTTGGTATGTATACAAGACAGTTTGAGACTAGACTCAAGGATGGCTTCTTCTAGTATAGGCATACTTATTTGGGCAAAAGATGTTCGTACTCTAGAGATGGTGAAAATTGGATCAGTTGTCATGCGTGTCATGTGTCTTAGCTGAGTTTGCATTTTCTTGTTTTAAACGATAAGTGATTTTGATCGAGTGCTGACTAATATTAAAATCCGAAAGGTGTCCTACTTGGGTCATGTACTTAGAGGAGCAAAGTACAAATTACTGCACCTGATCATCCAAGGTAAAATAGAAGGGCGAAGATGTGTTGGCAGGAGGAAAATCTCCTGGCTCCGCAATACACGTGATTGGACTGGCATAAGGGGCGTTGGAGATCTTTATCGGGCTACCGGGGCAAAGATATCTACTCTCAGACGATCGTCAACGTTGGGGGGACCTGACATGACACTGGGAAGAAGAAGAAGAAACTATAAGTATTAATTCAAATTAATTTTTTTTAATTCTTGAACAACACACACAATTTG
Source organism: Odontocerum albicorne (assembly GCA_949825065.1). Taxonomy (NCBI): domain Eukaryota; kingdom Metazoa; phylum Arthropoda; class Insecta; order Trichoptera; family Odontoceridae; genus Odontocerum; species Odontocerum albicorne. The sequence goes on along the minus strand of OX463852.1, from coordinate 32,669,543 downwards.
CTTTGATTTCAAAAACTTTTTATTGGTCATTAAAGTATAATGTATGACATTTAGACACAAAAAATAATATCCACCAAATGTCCACCTCTTGCAGCTTCACAGATGTCCACTTTTTTTGTCAATTTTTTTATGACATTTTGATATAATTGCGGTTCTAACTCACCAATAATGCGAATAATTTCGTCCTTCAGCTCAGGAATAGATTGGAGGTCATTCTTATATGGTAATCCCGGCTTTTAATGTAACCCCAGAAAAAATAGTCCAACGGTGTCAGATCACATGATCTTTGTGGCCAAATAACATAATCGTTTCCGGAGATTACAATACATAAAATAATTCAACAATTTGAACGCGCGTACGACTCCATTTTTATAAATGTCCTACATTATACTTCTCAAATGTCACAAAACCCAGGCAAGTTCGCGACGCCATCTGTGTTTTATCCAAGAATTGAAAAAACCACTCAATTTGAAAGACCCTTTATTTATACTGTATTGTCTAAAATAAATATTAAATAAAACAATGAAATCATAATCACTATATGGCTTCTAAAAATTTATGTATTGGAGTGAAATGTGGATGTAAGAAAGGAATAAATGGAGCTGAATAAATGTTGTAGAAATAAATGACTGAGAAGAATACGTAGGGTAAGTATGTATGATAGAATACGGAATGAAGTGATTAAGAATGAATTGAATTTAAGGCTGGTGTTTTCAGTAACATAAAGAAGATAACTCTGAAATTGATTGGGTACGTGGAATACATTTACTAAAAAGACTAATAAAACTACGAGTACCTACGAGTGAGAGGCGTGGTAGAGGATGGCCGAAGAATGTATGGTTAGATCAAGTGAATAATATTTTAAAATAAGGAAACGTAAGAAGAAAGAAAAATCGCATAAGAGGATAAAATAGGCGAAAGATATGGTAGGTATGTGTTGAAATAGGAAAGTCTAGCGGTCTGAATATTCTGTCTAGACCTGCTTGGAAACGACGTGATGCTACGCAAGTATGACAATTTTTTAAAATTATGTTTGAATCAAGTGAATAATATTTTGAAATAAGAAAACGTAACAAGTTAGAGAAATCGTATGAGAGGGTGGAAAAGGCGAAAAATGTATGTCGAGATACGAAAGTCTAGCGCTTTGTTCATTTTGCCTGCGCCAGCTTGGAAATGGTGTGTATGTATGACAGTTTTTTAACAATTAGTATATATGATATTTATTTAATCCGTTAAACATATTGACATGTATTTTATGGGTTAGGTCTGTTTTGATAATTTACATCAAACTCCGTTCTCAAATAGCGTTGGTAGTTCGTAGCCTTATACTGTGACTGAAGGATGCTAAGAGGAAAAGTTTCGGTGGTATAGAAGATTTATTCCTTTGGCAACTTTTAACAAGTGCAACCCGCTCGGGATGCAAAATTTACAGAGTTTCTGGCTGTAGAGTATATTTATTTCCCGGATAAGGGGAACCCTAACTTTTTCTTTTCCTTTTTGATGGTAATGCCCCATTTAAACTTTTAATGTTGGTATTACTATTAATTCTGTATGCTTGATATATTTTTATTTCATTATTTACTCTAGTTGGGACATTTTGTAATAGTTTCTGCTTCCTTTCAGTAAAAATGTCCATGCGACTTTTCGTACAATCGATCTACATGACTCAACTATTTAATTAATTTTCGCCGAACAACCTCAGTGGGCTAGTTGGTAAAACACTCGCTTGACTCCGATCCGATGATTGCGGAATCGATCCGTTGGATTCTAGTTCTAAAATTCCAGTGTGGTTTTCATTTAAAGTCACATTTATCGTACTCGTATATTATGTTTTTGGTTAGTTTGAAGAGAAAAATAACCCTCACCAGGTAATACTTTATATTTTAAAACAATATTTTGCAACTTAATGGTCTTTATCCTTCCAGACTAGCTTTAAAAATGGTAGAACAATATTTTGTAAATTAATGGTCGTTATCCTTCCACGCTTGTTTTAAACATTGTAATACAATATTTTGTAACTTAATGATCTTTATCCTTCCAAACTAGCTTTAAAAATTGTGATACAATATTTTGCAACTTAATGGTCTTTATCCTTCCAGATTAGCTTTAAAAATTGTAAAACAATATTTTATAACTTAATGGTCGTTATCCTTCCAGACTAGCTTTAAAAACGGTAGAACAATATTTTGTAACTTAATGGTCGTTATCCTTCCAAACTAGCTTTAAAAATTGTGAGACAATACTTTGCAACTTAATGGTCTTTATCCTTCCAGACTAGCTTTAAAAATTGTAATACAATATTTTGTAACTTAATGGTCCTTATCCTTCCAGATTAGCTTTAAAAATTGTAGAACAATATTTTGTAACTTAATGGTCGTTATCCTTCCAGACTTGCTTTAAAAATTGTTATACAGTATTTTGTAACTTAATGGTCTTTATCCTTCCAAACTAGCTTTAAAAATTGTGAGACAATATTTTGCAACTTAATGGTCTTTATGCTTCCAAATTAGCTTTAATAATTGTAAAACAATATTTTGTAACTTAATGGTCGTTATCCTTCCAGACTAGCTTTAAAAATCCTTTGAAGAATTCTGTTCTTCTTTTATGCTCCAACTATCATATTGAAGGTGTGGATATTTTCTTTCGAGTAGTTTTCGTGTTCAGTTCCTCCAATTTCGACACATTATTTTCTCAATGTAGAATGTGAAGCATACATCCAAAGACGAATTGGAATGACAAAATTAGCTTTGATAAGTATGACAAAGATATTGGTAAACCGGTCAATAATCAGAACCAAAATCCGTATTTTTAAATCTTGTGCATTATCTATAACACTATATGGAATGGAAACATGCATGACGAGAAAGAAGAAAATAAACCTGATAGATGTCTTTAAGATGTAGTGATGGAAGCAGACGCTCCTTACCCTATGAACTGCAAGGCGCACGTCTTTATCATGCAAGAATTTGAGATTATCGAAAGACTTTCGACAAAATGAAGTCCTTACATACTTTGAGCATATTGCTAGAGAAAAAGATAGTATTAACACGTTCACTGCGTATAAAATGTCATACAGAGATGCTGAAAATTCGCGAATTTTTGAAAACCCATAACTTTGTTAAAAATCAAATTCTACTTTCTATTGAAATATCATATACAAGTGTATTCCTTCGTGTCTTCAAAATACATGAAATCGGCGACGAATCCTTATCGGGAGACGTTTATGAGTGCACTCAACATTCAAGGTTATTTTGTATGGACACGGGAGCCGTGTTCGACGTAGTGAACGTGTTAAGAAGATGCCGATTATGGGTACAATTGAGGGAAAGTGAGCGAAAGGAAGGTGTCCTATGAGAAAGATGGATCAAGTGAAGGAGTAAGCAGGATCTTCCTTTAGCACTGTATTCAACATGACCTGAGATCGGAAGGAATATACTATAGACAGATTGTGCACCGAGTTCAAGATACAATAGATGATCACGGTGCTGAGTTAGTATTGAGCTCACAATAAAGAAAATTTACTCAATAAAATAGTAATTTCTTAATACCGCTGTCTCACCTTTAGACCTGTTTTTTTTTAAATTATCAAATTAAATAATAACGACTTACGTGACATAGTTGATAATACGCATGTCTTCTAAATCGGGGTTGCGGGCTCGATTCCTGTTGGAAACCAGATTTTCAAAAAAGGTTTCAATCTGTTTTTCTCTTAAAGCCTAATTAACATATTTTTGGAAGAGATTAACTCATAGCAATAAACACACTATGTTGTACTGTATATCACAATAGTGTTATAGAAAACAATACTTCTAGGGCAGCCTAACAGACTATTTCCAACTGGATTGGTCTTAAAAATTCTTTAAGGATTTCCTGTTTCTGAAATTGACGTTAAAACATGACATCGGTTGGACCTAAGCATTGTTCTTGTAAAAAAACCGCGATCATTTCGTCTGAAGAGACGCTTACGATAGGAGATAGAAACACATGTCATGGCAATTAATATGATTAGTGGAATAATAAAGTAATTTACTATGAAATATTCCAAAATGAAGTCCTCAAAGTTAAAACCGAAACCACTGATAAATAATTGACTGAATTAGTTCAGAATTCCTGGAAAACTGCACACAATTTCGCTAAGTTACTCTGCGCACTCTTGTGGTGGTTAATATCATATTCTGGGTGCTGTCGATGCTTCAATAAATACCAAGGTGCAGATTTTTACTTATGATACAAATTATATTTGAGTCATGAAGATGACAGTTGTAACGCTATCGAAACCTTAGCACATTAAGATAAAAAAAACCGTTAAAAAAATGAAAAATGTGTTCCCTATAAAGCGCTTGTTTTATTGTTTTTATTACAGAGCATTAAAGAGCTTTCGTTTGTGCTTTCGTGTACCATAATATTTCATTTTGTAGGTTTAGTACGTATTTAATACTAGCTTGCCTGATTAGAAATTGCCTTCGGATACTTCGACCATGTAATTGCACGCTCGCGTGCTGATAAGGTCCAATTAAAATTTATATGAATTATAGTGCTCTCTATAAAATGCATAATTTATTTTCACTTAAAAGAATAACGCCCTTTAATAACGATGAAAAATGGATTTTATAAACTAAGAGGAATATAGTTTTGATTTTTCAATCAAAATAAAATGAATATTTACCTATAGGGTTACTTCCAAAAATTTAGATGTTATTTTGAATAAATAAAAACCTAGCTCTCCTCTATGGGATGGAGGTACGGATTCTGGAGCAGGAAATATCTCGTTGGCTTTTCAGATGTGGATCTATAGACATATCTTCAAGATTCCATGGAAAGATTGAGTTACAAGTGTGGAAGTAATTGCTTGTATGCTTAGAACTGTAAAAGTTCGCAAGTCGTTGTATATCGGTCACATAATGCGAGGCAGAAGGTATGTTGCAAGGTCAAAAAGTTTCTGTATCGAAGATATAAAAAAGGTAACATAGAATAAAAAGAATGCCCTCCAGTTTGGTACCTTAAAGGATCATGAATTAATTTTTAATACCACTAAAAATATTCTGAAATTTTGTTCTCAAAATGGTGTAATACAACGGAGATCACTTTTGAATTTATTCTATGCAAATCGTATTTCAGTGTTGAGTGGCATAATTTGAATAAGAATAAGGTAAAAAACTTTATATTTAATGATATTAAACAGTGTTTCCAATTAAATTACCAAATAAATATTATTTAACCCTTAAAGGAAATAACGCTTTTTAGATTTAACGATATTGATAAAATAACATGAAATTTGAGGAATTCGAGGTATAAATTGTTTCAAGAAAGGTTTAAAAATGTATTAAGAAGTCGCTATACCTAATATCGTACATCTTTGGTGACCTCATAATTCGTGTTGATCAATACATATGTGTATGTGGGTGAGTGTAAATGTTACTTATATTATTTTGCATGTAAATATCCGCGTTGATACGAATTTACCTAGTTACGTAGACAAAATTTATTTGATAAATAAAAGGAATAAATGTACGAACAAAATGATTAAATCAAACCATTTATAAGAAAAAAGTAAGATTAGTTTATGCTTTTAATTTTATTAGTTCCTTGGTAATAACAGTACAACCTACATTTGTACAATTAATACACAGCATTACATAAATATAAAAAAGTGCAACATTAGATTTGCAACAAATATATTAACGATCTCCGTGGCTAAGTTGTTAAGACGCTTAGTGTTGCGGGTTTGATTAACGTTGGTACCCGTTTTATTAATTTAGCAACCAGTCTGGATTTTACCGTAACCCTCTTTAACAACTTTCTGATTAGTTGGAAGAGATTACCATATGGCAATACATCCACCAGATTATATTGTTTACAATGCAAGTATTATACAATACACAGATTTTTTTTAAGATCTAAGAAATATAAGGAAGTCATAAAACATTATAATATTAAAACTAATCATTTTTGTTATTTCAATTATAAATTGATATTTGACTGAAATGAAAAAAATATCTTAAAAACCATGAAACGGGTTCAAGTTAGTTGTACTATATTCAATATTTTTTCTTCTCTTTCATAACTCATCCACGTACTATGGAATGATTTGTGCTTTATGAATTTAAAATATTACTAGTTTATGTTTTTGATAAGTTAATTACCTAAAGGTAACCCTTATTACCAACCAGACAAGAGTCATTCTAAAGGTGGCCAATTGCTGGTTGTAAGGTTACAACGTTTATTTTAAAAAGTTTAATATACCCTAAAAGCAAATAAAATTATTTGCATAATATTTGTAATATTAACCTAAGATTGAGAAAGAGAACAAAATTGGAAAAAATCACGAAAATAAAAATGATGGAAGAACACATTTCGTCATGAAAGAGAGATGTGGTATCATCATAGTATAAACTAGTTGCAGCCCGTGAAATATTCACGGAAGTAAAACAAATTCTACATTTATGAAAATATGTATTCATAAATGTAGAATTTGTTTATATATAGTATATATCATTTATACATCGTCCCCTTTTATACCGGTTCAAAAATTGTTAGCTAGGTATTTAAAATTCGTTCAGTATAGTTTCCATCTTTTCATTTATCACGGCCCCACCGAGATTCAAATTTCGAATTACTTTCGGAGAGAATCCAAGTATTTATCTCTCGCTCTCTTGTATTCAAAATTCAATTTTCGTATTCTTTCTTAGGCGACAGCCGTTGGGTTTTGGCCTATTTATACTATGATAGGCCAAAACTCATAAGACGGCTGTCGCCAAAGAAAGAATACGAGAATTGAATTTTGAATACAAGGGAGCGAAAGAGGAATACTTAGATTATCTGCGAAAGTAATTCAAAATTTGAATTTCGGCGGGTCCGTGATAACTGAACGAATTTTAAATACCTAGCTAACAATTTTTGAACCGGTGTAAAAGGGGACGATGTAAAACTGGTATACGAGTATATAAACAAATTCTATATTTATGAATATATATTTTCATAAATGTAGAATTTGTTTTACTTCCGTGAATATTTCACGGGTTGCAGCTAGTATTTTTAAATCGTTATTTGTAGTACACCAATCACTATAGAACATCTTTTAAAATACAGAGTTAAAGGTAGAAAAAATCTTGTTTCCTGAATCCGGTAAGAGGCGAATTTATTAACAATGGAAATCCGTATTTATTACTTACTGACAGTAATCTTATACATAAGAATATCTTTGATGCTACTATTTATGTCAGTTAGTATAAATAGCATTACATGATATTTATACTTACTGACAATAATCTCAAAGATAATAATATCTTTGATGCTAACTATTTAAGTAAATTACGTTTTTAATAAAACACAAAACGAAGGAAAGAAAACGATCCGAAATGGCATAACAGTTCTCTTTTCAGCGTTTGACAAGTCAAATTACGTCGACATCTCTCGCAGTTATAAAATTTCAATAATAAAAAGAAAATTGAAAAAGTTTTTATTCGTCCAATTGTCCCCACTTATCCTGTAGAAGTCATAAACTATTTTAATTACTTACGATGTTTCTCCCTGGAACAATAGTATTGTTCATTTCATTAAAGTTTTTTTTGTTAAACATGACCTCCGTTGCTTGGTTCGTAAGACGTCTGACTTACCAAGTAGACAACGGAGGTCATGTTTAACAGGGGTTAAACTCAGGGGTTTTTGGTTCGATTATTTTGGAAGTTAGACTATGCACGTTCATGAAAAGGTTATTTTATCGTTTCATTATAAATTTGCTTTCCCCAATCCCAGTTTGAAAAGATTATTTTTATTTATTTATTTATTTAATACTTTAATTGCAAATACAATCGGGCGGGCTTATTGCCAGGCGGCAATTTATTCCAGCCAACCAGACAAAAGTAAATGAAGAAAGTTACGTGGTAGCATAAATCATTAAAATGACTATCCATCCCCACGAAATCCATAAACACATACGTGAGCATATGCAAAGGAAGTTTAATAAATACTATGTGAATATGAATATATATTTTTTTCACATTAGTTGATAATTTTTGTAAGTGTATACATTCACTAGTAATAGTTCTAATTCACCGTATAATCCAATTCCACTGTAATGTAAACAAAGTATTATTTTGTAATTTGTTTTATCAAACACTGTTTATTCCACTTTTTGTAACGGTATAACCCTATCGGTTTCAAGGGTTTCACCTCATCATCAGGGAAGCACAAACAAGACCTTTAAACCTCCACAATGTTAATGCAATGTCTTTAAACCTCCAATTAATGTTAATGCAATGTCTTTAAACCTCCAAATAATTACAATGTCTTAAGTTAATGCTTAAGTTAATGCAATGTCTTTGAATTTCCAAATAATTACAATATCTTTAAATATCCACTATGCCTTAACTATAAATAATATCTTCTTCTTCTTCATCATGTTATTTTAGGCCTGTTGGCCTGTTATGGTCCTGCATCATTGTTTGCCTCTTGTGACGTCAACTGCCAGCTGTCTTTCCATCTTTGGGAGGTCGTCCTGGAGGTCCCTGGCCATTCTTACGGCTCTTAATGCTATAAATACGGCTATAAATAATATATAAAGTATAAATTTTTCTCGCTCCTTATGCGATTACACAGATAAGGAAACACGATAAAGACATTTTCAGTTGCCTCAAGAGGTTAAATTAAGAAATATGTAAATTTCTCAATATTGATTTTAATATTACGATGAATTTTAAGCATTTTTAAAAATTAAAGTTACAATTGTAATTTTTGTTTAAGACGAGATTATGCTATATGTTTACGTACGAGTTTATACTGTTACATAAATATTTTTCATTTTTGAATACGTGTTTACTTTTGACATTTTTCTTTCAATTATGTTTTTAATTTTTGTTATGTGATATGTTTTTATTTGATTTGATTTCTGTTTTGATTTGAATTTAATTTATTTTTGTTTTGTACAATTTGTATCTTATTTGGACTTTTTGTAAAGGTTGCAGGTGTAAGGAAACAAATATCGTGATAGCCGAAGGACATTGTTTGGAACAACAAATATTCGGAGAATGGCCGATCATGATCTACCGAAACTTTCAGAACTGAAATCTTAAGAATCAAGTAACATATCAGAAAATCGTTGATAAAACTCCTTAAAATTTATTAGTAATACTGAGTTTATAATAATATGTGACACAAAAGGTTTGCATTTAAGTTTTTGATTAGATTAATTTTATTACAAAAATAAAACAATTTCTGTCAGTTTAAATCATGTGTTCTTAAATATATGTTTATTTATATCATGTGTTCTTAAATATATGTTTGTGTTGTTGGATGAAATTGCTACATGACAAAAAATCCACCAGGTTGTGATGTTGCCAAAATTAGACGTTCAATATGTGGCTTAAATTAGATGTTTTGATTTATTTGAAATTATGAAGTATATAATGGATTAACTCGTGGCGCAAACATATAATTAAGTATTATTTATAGTTAAGGCATTAACACTGTAGAGGTTTATAAACTATTATAAAGTCTCACAACTTATCAAGTTTATGAGTGTTTATGACAGATGTATTAAATAATTAACAATCAATAAAAAGCAAAAATTTATTTTTCCATGTTTATATGCTCTCAATCATAGTCATTGCTGGGCCTCGTAGTTCAGGATCCCCTCGTTATTTAAAAGTCAATTCATTAAGGAAGCAAAATTATGCTGTGAGCCGTTGCACACCAGCAAATTCATCGGCTACACCATAGCACTGGCTTCGATGGCACATCGAAGTGAGACGATCGGAGCATACCGGCATGTTTTCTACCTCTTTTTCATACTATTGTCCTGATGAAAGAGAACTTTTTTCTTCTACATATGGGCCCCTATTCTTAGCAATTTCTGCCTTCAAACGCTCCAATAACGCTATGTAATATTCGCTATTGATGATTTTTCCCTTTTCAATGTGATTGATGAATAATATTATACCATGCGCATCTCAAAATATGACGGCCATAACCTTCCCAGCCGACTGTTGAGTTTTTGGTTGCTTCGGACGACTTGTACCGGCTGCTCTCCACTCAGCTGACTGCCGATTTGATTCTGGAGTATAGTGGTGCATCCAAGTTTCATCCATTGTCACATACCGATGCAAAAACTCCTGTTTATTTCGCGTAAACAGTACCAAACAGCGCTCTGAATCATCGATGCGTTATTTTTTCTGTTCCATTGTGAGCAAATGCGGCACCCATTTTGAAAAGAGGTTTATTAAGTCTCACAACTTATCAAGTTTATGAGTGTTTATGACAGATGTATTAAATAATTAACAATCAATAAAAAGCAACAATTTATTTTTCCATGTTTATATGCTCTCAGTCATGGTCATTACTGGGCCTCGTAGTTCAGGATCCCCTCGTTATTTGAAAGTCAATTCATTAAGGAAGCAAAATTATGCTGTGAGCCGTTGCACACCAGCAAATTCATCGGCTACACCATAGCACTGGCTTCGATGGCACACCGAAGTGAGACGATCGGAGCATACCGGCATGTTTTCTACCTCTTTTTCATACAGTAAATATGACCGAAATCATAAGAATCCTTATACTATCGAATACAAGGCAGAAAAAAAATGTCTGCGTCCTTTGAGGGAGAAGTACAGCGCGGGGTTTAAAATGACGATCTTCCGCAGAAGTCCACCGCGTTTCCGCCCGACCATGAACACTATATACTCAGTAAGATACATGCAAATATCATATTTGCTGGGGATACGAAAAAAGAAAAACAACAAACCCAGATCCATTTGAATTGAGTATTCACTTAAAATTTTCTGTTATTTATTTAATGTTCGTCTTATTTTTTATAAATTATATATTTATACAATTGTTTGTCAAGTAATTAAATAAATAAATATAGGGCTATAGCGAGAATTTATGTGTTTATTGGAGAATCAAATCTTAATTATGCATTAGATCTCATCTCAAATACTCTAATTTCTGACAGTATAGTAACTAAGTCTTAATCAATAAGCGGTATTGGAAATTAATTGGATGTTAAATCTTCTTGCATTGTGCCCCTGTCTTAATTACACGTTCTGCGTATCACACGTGTACTGAAGGATCGTTTAGTTGTATATCCAATTAAAGGTGTGCCATAAAAATAAACAACTGACTTGGATATTTTTCCTGTTATATAGCTCATGAATGAGCATCGTGATTCACATTACAACCCTTGACTCTCTATTCATCCCTGCACTCCAAAGTTTGAAGAGCAGTTTTGAAAGATAGTCCTGGTGCGTCTCTCATTTGTTCAGTCTAACGCATTTGAGGTTTTTCTATTGTACATCGTCCTTCCACGCTTCCACTGAACACAAGCCTCTCCAAATGTCTTCTTGGTCACGAGCAATGTGTCCCAAGAATCGGAGGACTCGTTCTAAGTGTATTGTCACCAATCTATCGGTCACTCGCAGTTCCTCGACAATGGATACATTAGTTCGTCTTGACTTGGACAGACTACCCTTTATTGGAGTCAATTTACAGATAGATACGTAAGGTTTTTCTGAGCTTATGTAAAACTATTGGCACATGAATTTTCTAAGATTGTTATAAAACTCTCCTTAATAGCATTGAAACCCGGCCAACATGTAGATTCTAGGAGAAAGAAATACATGCCTTCTTCATTCACTGTCTGCGCGAAATAGTAAAACCGGCATTAAACCAGTAGTAAGAATAAACTCGGTAGCTTATTTGAAAGAGGACATATTTGGTTCAGCACTGTCAGATTATAGGAGGATGGTGGCTGAATTGACTGAAGTACGATTATTTTATTTGAAAGATGACATATTTGGTTCAGCACTGTCAGATTATAGGAGGATGGTGGCTGAATTGACTGAAGTACGATTATTTTATTTGAAAGATGACATATTTGGTTCAGCACTGTCAGATTATAGGAGGATGGTGGCTGAATTGACTGAAGTATGAGTATTTTATTTGAAAGAGGACATGTTTGGTTCAGCAATGTCAGGTTATAGGAGGATGGTGGCTGAATTGACTGAAGTATGAGTATTTTATTTGAAAGAGGATATATTTGGTTCAGCACTGTCAGATTATAGGAGGATGGTGGCTGAATTGACTGAAGTATGAGTATTTTATTTGAAAGATGACATATTTGGTTCAGCACTGTCAGATTATAGGAGGATGGTGGCTGAATTGACTGAAGTATGAGTATTTTATTTGAAAGATGACATGTTTGGTTCAGCAATGTCAGGTTATAGGAGGATGGTGGCTGAATTGACTGAAGTATGAGTATTTTATTTGAAAGAGGACATATTTGGTTCAGCACTGTCAGATTATAGGAGGATGGTGGCTGAATTGACTGAAGTATGAGTATTTTATTTGAAAGAGGACATATTTGGTTTAGCACTGTCAGATTATAGGAGGATGGTGGCTGAATTGACTGAAGTACGAGTATTTTATTTTTGTCATGTATTTCATATAATTAGTAATATTTTCACTGACCTGCTGACATGATGGAACGATGCATAAGATGAACACGAGTAATTGTGATTTTAATCCATGGTAATATTCATAAATCATTTAGTTTGTGTGAAACCTTTGATTGATTTAATCCATGGTAATATTCATAAATCATATAGTTTGTGTGAAACCTTTGATTGATTTAATCCATGGTAATATTCATAAATCATATAGTTTGTGTGAAACCTTTGATTGATTTAATCCATGGTAATATTCATAAATCATATAGTTTGTGTGAAACCTTTGATTGATTTAATCCATGGTAATATTCATAAATCATATAGTTTGTGTGAAACCTTTGATTGATTTAATCCATGGTAATATTCATAAATCATATAGTTTGTGTGAAAATTTTGATTGATTTAATCCATGGTAATATTCATAAATCATATAGTTTGTGTGAAAGTTTTGATTGATTTAATCCATGGTAATATTCATAAATCATATAGTTTGTGTGAAAATTTTGATAGATATGTATACTTTAAAACAACAAAATACTTGTATAACTTAGAAAAAAATCCAAAGGCGAAGTGTTTTATAGCACTAGAGTATATCATCAGCTGCAGTTCTCGTTGAATAAAAGAGCTCTGCAGCTGATGATATAATGCACTTGGTTGAACATATAAATCGAAAAAATGTCTGCCGGCTACAAAAAGACATACTCGACGGTGTAATAAACCAAATAAAAAAAGGTCACTTGTTTGACAGCACCTATGTTATGAGGATATCTGCAAAAGAAACACGAAAACAGTAAGCGATCGTGTGTTTCAAATGAAGTTTAAAAAATCCTTAATGGTGATACGAAACTCAAAGATGGTATCCACATTGAAATGTCGATTACCACTGATGACGGTCAAATTAGAGCTTTCGTGGATAATAAGAAGGCCCCCGTGGCACATGTTGGTAAGACACATGTCTCCCAGCCCTGGAGCTGGGGGCCCGATTCCCGTTGAATACCAGATTAAAAAAAAAAAAGAATTCAGTCTAGTTTTCTCTTAAGGTCTCTTCCCCATCTTTTTGGTTGGGTGGAAGTCAATAAACCCCCCAGTTGTACTGTATACAACAAAAGTGTAATATAATACAATAATTATCACCCTTCTCGTCGTCTTTGCTGGGTCTCGTAGTCGAGGATACCCTAGCCATTCCGACGTCAATTAAGTTGGAGATCGAAGCTGTGCTGTGCTTTTTTTTCCTTTAAGATAGTGTGTCGTTGCATACCAGTAAAGTCATCTGTAACAGCCTGTACTGGATCTGACGGCACACCAAAATAAGACAATCGGAGCATATCGACATATTTTTTTTCTCTTTTTTGAAAGTATAGATGTGACAAAAGTCACAGGATTCCTTATAATCTCCGAATTCCTAAGTAGAAAACAATCTTCTACGAGTATGACACAAAATATTGCTGAGACAACGAAAAAACACCATCCACGAGAATTTGGTGCAAGTTTGCGTTTGAGTTACTTTCCAGACAACCTATTATTTCAGTCAACCTTGAGTCAGATGTGTTTTACCGGATATAAGTCAAAATAATATTGCAGTGACACGATTTCTAGATGTTGAATAGTGGCTCATATTTGATGTAGGCTATTGTTCCTTCCAGGTTATTGTGTGTATCGAATGCTCACGGCACAGCAATGGGAGTGGCAATTGTGTGATAGGAATTACGTGTATTGACTCGTCACAAGTGGGGAGTTGGGGGAAATATTAATAATCCCAGATGTCACGTTATTATCATGAACAGTACCTCCTTCCCCGCTTTCTCGGCTTGGAAATTATTATTGGATTTGATCTGTGAATCGATGTGTGTAATTTAAATAGTTTCTTAGAAGTCATCATGCTCGGGCAACGAGCGAATAAATTGTCAATCTATTCTTGATGAATTATCATTCGACAATTTACCAAGAAGATTATAAACCCCCGTGTCATTCAGCCCGAGGGCTGCGAGCTGGAAGACAGGTATCGTATTTAACGGTAGTCTGGTAGGTTGGAAGATATTAAAACACAGCAATAAATCTACAGGTTTATTCTTTAAACAACGAAAGTACAATGTAATTCAATAAAACGAGCCGAAAAAATTTTGAATTAAAAAACCGCTCAATTTGAAAGACCCTTTACTTATCTTATCTGTCTTCATCGTACGCTCAATGCTGAGCGTGTTGGTTCTTTGCCACGTATCGAATTTGGCGCACAATCTGTCTCATCTTCCTTGATCCTGAGGCATGTTGAATGGAGTGCTTAAAGAGGATTTTGGTAATTCCTAAATGAAGAACAGTACTCTTAGATGGTTAAAGCACGTGAAACGAGTGAATGAATGACTAACAAAACAAATATACAGTTTAAATGTGACTGAAATACGTGGTAGATTTAGACTAAGGAAAGTATGAAAGGATTAAGTGGATGATATTTTGAGAGAAGGAAATGTAAAAAAGTTAGAGAGATTGTAAAAGTTACATGAGAAGTTGTATAAAATGTAGAACTTTGCCTACCACGATGGGGAGACGGTGTGTTGGTAGACTTGAGGGAAGCCGAGCAAGTGATGGATTTATTTACTTTCCCTCAACTGTCTCCGTGATTACTAGTTTTTATCATCCTAATGTAATTTGGGTTTGTTTATAAATAAAGCAGTTAAAGGTTTGGAGTTCATGCAGTCCAGCTAGTTGCTTTTACTTTTGCAGAAACTTTTGAATGCAGCAAAACTATCCGTTGACTCCAGTTGATCGGAGTTGTCAATCGCTCTGAAAGTGTATCAATGTAAGTCGGAATGAAGTAAATTGATGAAAGTTGTTGAATACTAATCTTCTGCTGTGAAAAAAATACAAGTCAATTTTAGTTAGTTTTACAGTCGACTAGGACAGAAAGGTCCAAATCATTCTTTCAAATATCACACACATTATCAAGTATGATATATTAAAAACAAGCCTTTAATGCGCAAAAAATAACATTCAACTTAAAATCAACAAAAAATATCGGAATAAAGAATTTCCGAACGAGTAAGCCCCCATTTTTATTATCCAAATGAATGAAATTGCAATTTTTCTCCTTTTAACGATTTGCAAAAAAAAACAAATGTATTTTTCCGTTCTCGTAAATTAAACATTTTCTGAACCATTTAACGGAACATTGTGAATTTAAATATTAAATGCACACATTAAAAAGAAAATAAGGCACAATTGATATTTTTCCAATGAATGCAAACGGGTATATAGTACAATAAAAAATCATTTCCGTGGCATAAATAAGAAGATATGGGAATAAAAATGGGAATGAATTTATTATGCGGGATACTTCTATTTTCTTTTAAGGTAGATCTGAGGTCTGTTTTATGCTTTAAGCTTTAAGTGCTTCTCTTGAGATGTAGACTATTCTACCATCATGTCAGAGGGTATTTTATGCATTGTTATGCTTTGAGATGACAACTTTTTTTAAAGGATTCTTCTTGGTGTAACAGGTTAGCCATCGTCATTTAAATTTTAGATAGATATAGAGATAGAAATACTACCGTTTGCAGAATCAATGATTCTTATGCTTTGAGGTGAAAACTTTTTTAAGGACATTCTTCTTGGTGTTACAGGTTAGTCATCATAATATAAATTCTAGGTAGATTTCTATAGAAACACTATCATTTGCAGAGGGTCTCATGTCACAACTTCAAGAAATTTCAATGCGTTTTCTTCGATCAAGACCATAAGACCTCGAAACTACCCTCGATTAAACAGTTAATTTGTATGTTTTATTTATTACCGGTCTATAATTAAATGTTTCCAATAGAAATATGCAATTTGAAATGGCCGAATACCTGCGTACAAACATCGCCTTCGTCGTTGCTGGGCTTCGTAGTCGAGTATTTCCTCGCCATTCCAATGTCAATTCAGTTGGAAAGCGAAGCTATGCCATTGAGTTTTTTTAAATGAGTGAGCCGTCGCACACCAGCAAACTCACCGGCCAAAGCGCAGTACTGGTGGAAAAAATTCCTGTGTCATTCGAGGAGAGTAGCCCAGCGCGGGGTTTGAACAGGCGACCTTCTGTTCGGAAATTAAGTACGTTACCGCGCGGCCATGTACCTCAACTATACATTCCATCACGCCGTTTCTCTGCTAGGGTAGACAAAGAGGATAGGATGACAGACTTTCCTATCTAAACATACATGTTTCACATCTTGCACATCTATACTTTCTCTTATATCTCCGACGGTTTCTCTTACTTTTTACATTTCCTTCTTTCACAATACCATTAACGGGATTCAGCCAAACCTTTCTTTGGTTTTTCTTTACCATGCCTTCCATTTATATTTGCACTACATAAGTGTTTGTTAGAGTATCTGCAAGGTATCATAAAAGTAGAAATAACCTTTCCTTTCACACACATGCAATCTAGCTGATTATTGGGGCTAATTTACTTTGAAAACTGTGGGTCTGAACAAGTATGCCTCTTGCTGTTTCCGTACCACTCGTGAAGGTTTTCAAACTAAGAAGTTATTCTTCTACCCGGTATACGTCTGCCTTCTATAATTTCTTACATTATCATCATAATTGTGGACTTCATTAGCATCTTAGCTTACACTAAGATTTTTACTAACTTATGCCTACAAAAAATAAATACTTACAAAGCGCGACGAAAGAGTTCTCAATATCTTTGAGATAAATATTCTCCGCAGAATGTGTTTATGATCCAATTGGCAAGCTACACTGGGATGTCCACTTATACTGGCACTGATCCTGAAATGAGGGTATTGTTCCGATACTCGATAGGGTCTAGGAGAGTGAGAAGATCAACGCCGAGGTGGTTGGATGGTGTGACAGAGAATTGTTACACACTGGGTATAACCAATAGGAAAAGGAATGCTTCTGACAGAGATATGGAGTAGAAAATTCTTCAAGACTCAGCCTGAGTTATAGAGCTGATGATGGTGATATTAGCAGATTTCGATATGATAATATTCCACAATGGTGTTTAAACATTAATTTCGATGCATGAGAATAACACGTAGATGTGATTCTTTTGATAAGATTTTGTATTTTTTAGTTTTACAAAACCTTAATTTTTAAATCATAACTTTTCCCTTAAAAAAGGTTATTTCTTATCGATTTTGTTCATATTATAAAAAAAACAACTTTAGAATATTTAAAAAAAAATTTGAGATTGAATTTGTTAAAATCATTTTTCTTTTATATTCAGATTTAATTTCCATACATCAAAGTAAATATTAGCCCACTGAAAGTGTAATAGAAAAACAAAGATAAAAAGTTTATCAAAGTTAGTGTTTTTCAATATTTACATAACTTTTTATTTTTCATCGCCAATGTTTTTCCAATTTTAAAAATAAAAGTATGGCAATATAGCAAAGCGATTCGTTTTGTATATTATAAAGGAGTATCGTGTCATTTTCTCAGAAATTTTGTCGCAGGAATTGTTTTTATGTTATTCCATCCAGTAATTCGAGAAATATTTTCCTCCTTCGGTACTTTTTTAAGCACGTACATTATGTTCAAATGAAATTTTTCTTTGATACAGCTCAAAACGATGATCAAAGATAAGAAACAAAATATACAAGAAGTTTCATATTTATGTAAAAATATTTTAAATAACATGAAAATACGAAACGCTCCTATATCTCATTAGTTCATAATGAAAATAATGTTATTTTATGAGAATATTACCCCAACGTAATTTCATTCATTGTTATATTTGTAAAATTACTTTTTCGGCTAAATGACAAGGTTCGAAACTCAAAAGTATTCAAAGATTTTCAAAAGGTTAACAGTGTGTATTTTTAACGCATAACTTTAAGGGTTGAACCTAAAAGTGATAAAAGATATTTAATAGTTAACTTTCTTTTAAACTATTCTACACTTGAAACCATGACCTGTGTCCGCCTCATAATGACATACAGCGTAGAGTCCAGAGCCGACACTGTCAGAACCAAAAATCTCCTTCGAACCAGCAAAATGAAGGTACTCAGGAGTATCGTCGGCAAAACCCTTCGTGATAGAGTACGAAACACAGAAATCCGAAGGACGTGCGAAGTTGAAGATTGTCAGATGGGGACGACAGAGAAGAAGGCTCTGGAACGAACACGGATCCAGAATGGAGGAACCAAGAGCCGTAAGAATGGCCAGGGACAGTATCCCCCAAGCAAGCAGACCTCCAGGACGACCTCCCAAAAGATGGAAAGACAGCTGGCAGTCAACGCCGCAAGAGGCAAACAATGATGCAGGACCATAACAGGCCAACAGGCTTAAAATAAGATGAAGAAGAAGAAGACACTTGAAACCATCCAGGCGGTATCGGTTTGATTCCCGATAATACCCAAAAAACAATTTTTAAAAATCCAAGCTGATAGAGTTCTTCAGGTAACAACACTTGCACGTGTCGTTGCTTCTTTACGTGTGGTAGCGTTGCCAGCAAATGTAATGACGAACCGCGAGATCCATGTCTACTCTAGCGGCCAAAGATAATATTGTCACGCTTTTCAACATGCCTTCCGAATAACCAGTTGGGATATGATTAGAGGTACCATACGATAGAAGAAAAAAAAGCTAATCGTTGCTCATTGGTTGGGTACTCAGTAATTTATTTACATGTACCATATATTTAAAAAATATGTTTAAAAAGCTGATCGAGCTTTGGACTCCAGCCTTGCGAATATGATCGAGCTTTGGACACCAACCTTGCGAATATGATCGAGCTTTGGACTCAAGCCTTGCAAATGTGATCGAGTTTTGGACTCCAGCCTTGCGAAAATGATCGATCTTTGGACACCAACCTTGCGAATATGATCGAGCTTTGGGCTCCAGCCTTGCGAATATGATCGAGCTTTGGACTCCAGCCTTGCAAATATGATCGAGTTTTGGACTCCAGCCTTGCAAATGTGATCGAGTTTTGGACTCCAGCCTTGCAAATATGATCGAGTTTTGGACTCCAGCCTTGCAAATGTGAACAAGTTTTGGACTTCAGCCTTGTGAATATAATTGAGCTTTGGACTCCAGCTTTGCGAATATGATCGAGCTTTGGACTCCAGCCTTGCGAATATGATCGAACTTTGGACTCCAGCTTTGCTGAGTATGTATTTACCCAATTGCGTAAGGCAACTTTTGACTACTCGTATGTTAGCTGAATTTATTTTCGACCAAACTATGTTCGTCCTACGACTCTTAGTTGATAACAAACATGCCTTCGAAACCGGGGGTTACAGATTCGACTCCCGTTGGATCTCATATATTTTTTAAAACAATTTCTATCTTGTTTTCACTTAAGGCTTATTTAACAATTTTCTGGAGGGTTGAAAGAGATTTCCATATGATAATAAACTCACCAGGTTGTACTATATACAAAAAAATGTGTAATATAATACAATACAATACGTCAAAAAATATAAAATTTTCTTGTCCATATTAAAAACTACATTCGAGCATAAACCGTTGTTTTGTATCTTTAAAATGTATATAGTGTAAATAATTTGAAGTTATTAACATAGTTAAACAAGGCGGCTAAAACTTATGAATTCCTCCATCTCATCTCGCAGGGCAGGCATTGTCTCGTTCTTTTCTTCTCTTCCCTCCTCTCTCCTATCCTCGCAGTGGAGATGAGTTAGTAATGTGTGCAGAATTTAAACTTTGATAGTAAACTTGATTATCGTATTGTTAATACTTCACCCAGACAAATGTAAGTCATTCTTCAGCGTGTAATAGGGCAGGAGATTGTTCTTTATTTGTTAAAACACCGTGTGGAAATGTTCTCTGTTTAATAGATGAAAGAAAAAATAGCCAAAGAAATGTTAAACTTGTATATTCTAAGTTTAATTCAGCAGAGCATTAACAAGTTTAGCAGCTTTTATGAGAATATATTTTTATTTAATGATATTTTAGGGAATATACAAGGTGCGACAGAAATAACTTCAAGTTTTGAAAGGTAAATAAAAAATATATAATAGATGTTTCACAAAATTTTATTTTAAAACCTTAAAGAAAATATATTATAATTTGTTAGCTTGGTTTTAAAATTAAATGATTTAAATACTAACCTTCATTTTATTCACATGCCTAAAACCTCCCCTTAAGTACCGCATAATTATTCTAGACATTCCTAATGGTAACGGCCCGATAGCAGCTTGCGATTCATCGGTTGTCCTCGACCTATGTTTATAGATTTCAATTGCCACCAGAAAAAGATGACACAAGTGGCGATATCGAGTTAACGTGGTGGCCACAGGATGTCACCTTACAGAGAGATTAGAGACTGTGGATATATTTTTATGAGAACTTTCATAGATTATTTTTCTTAGGACATTCATGGAGCGTTGTTACCATTTGGATCAATCCGCAGAGCACATTATGCAGTACTGCGATGAAAATCGAGTAAGTAATTTTCGAAGAGAACTCCACTTAGCCTTACATCAGTTCATCTTCAGACCGATTGACTATTCTCATCTAGTGGCGTCAAATGATATTTTTTTTGTATTTGAAATTTTCTGCGAAAGTACTGGCAACTTGTTGGGCTGTTTGAACTCCAGACCTTAGCTTTATAAGAAAAAAATCTGCGATGTCTGACCTTAAGTCCTTCGTCAGTACTGTTCTTTTCACTCAGGTGTGTCGCCATCAGAAAAGGAATCACTTTCAGCAGTTCCTTCTTCGTCACTACGTGACTTAAAAAAATATATAGAAGATTTCGATCTTCTAACGTAGCTCACGCTGGATTGTGACTTATTTTGTCCCCCATAACAGCGTGGGTGGAGGTGGGATCGAACTGAATTGAACTGTTACCATTGTGTAGGAACCATGGAGCCGAACATTGAAATTTGTTGAATTATGTTCAGCCCTCCATGCCATATCGGCGACTAAAAAATAAAATATGTGATACTCAAGAACACACCCACCCCTTCAGCACTAGCTTCTAAACCGAGACTGTGGCAAGTACGGAAGTTATTACTGCTGCATTCTATTCTTTTGAAACAGGCAGATCTATGAACAAACATCAAAATGTTTTAAAACTACTTAATATCTAAGTTTCTCTGTAGAAAAATATCGAAGTATGTACAACACCATAGTCTTAATGATGTAGGAGAGATGATGTTCTGACATAACAATTCCGAAACATCTCTGACTTTAGCTGTGGAGTACAGTCTAACACCAACGTTTTTACTCAATGCTGATCGTTGTGCTTCTGTAGTCTATCATAGCTGTTACTTGATTTTCCTCCCGTCTCCATATTTCAAGGTCTTGGACCATGTTGAATTATATGTTTTAAGAGGATACTCTTAAATGTCTTAATTGGTTTATTCATCATATAGTCGGACTTCTTGCTCATTTTATCTCAACTGTCACTTTGTGATCACCAATTTCTCAAGACTTTCGTTGTTTTTCTGACAACATTTATCCCTAAGTATGTTAGGATTTATTTTCTACAAGTTGTTGAAAGTCTTTGGGTAATCCATAATGTTCTGATGATAGATATCCACATATCCTCTTATATGTGTTGCAATTATGTCTTAAATCCTCCAGCACTTCTAACACTTACTTTTTTTTCTGTCGCTTTCCATACGAGTTAGTTATGTAATGTGCTGTTAGTGCCATGCCCTAGTAATAAAAATATTCACCCGTTTGATGCGCATCTTCAGATTGTAAAGTTGACAACATACAAACCCAGAAATGAGAGTTGCACAATTCTCGCAACGACGGCACTTTGAGCCCGAAAATGTGGTTTACTCTTAAACTCTAAAATATCTGTTTCCATAGTTAATTTTTACTTATGGGTAATTTATAGCCTGTTGAAGTTAATGTCAATTTTATATACGAGTTTAATAACGTCACTTCCGTTGCATTTTACTTTTCTTTTTTTATATACGAGTTTAATAACGTTCCGTTGCATTTTACTTTTCTTCTTTCAAAAATAATTTATTCGATGTAATCATACTTTCTTCGGTCTTCCTCCACCACGCCTTTCTCTCACATAAACTTCAAGGTTGCTTAGAAAACACTCAGAATATTTAAGGATGCAAGATGGCTTTAGAACCAATTTTCATAAGGAAGTTAAAGTAAACATTACAGTGTAAATATTTCAGTCTTTAATACTTGACCCGTAATCATCCATAAACTACAAACTTGGGTAATGGAATTGCAGTAACACCTTGAAGCCTAGAAATACGAGTATATATAAAAAAAAAATCAAATAAATGTCTGATTGCGAACAACGGGATCAGTGCTTACTCCAGTGGCTGTAAACCTGAATGTTCGATAGATGAAACCGAAGGCAATATTGTCTTCCAGTCTTGCCTATAATATATCTCAATCACCAGTGTGGATAAATCGCTAAATCAACGTACACATATGAATGAATAAAAACAAACGAAGAGTGGTTAGATACGGAATGGGCATGACTTGATACGTTTTTAGAAATAAACCTAGACCTTTAAAATGCTCTCAGTTTTATCATGTAGATTTTTTATAATTTTCATGTAATAATTATGCTCTCTCTCTCCCTGGCTCCATCCCAACTCATTGTCTGCGAAGACTGTTGGGGTCAGCTCTCCTCGTCCTCAGGTTGTATGCTCTTCTGTCCCGGACTACGTCCCCCAGGCCGTGCCTATGCATCAGGTTATCTTTTTGCACCACCCATAAATTCTTTGGCCTTCCTCTGGTTGTTATTCGAGGAAGATCCATGGAGATTGCCTGGTTCACAATGTGATCGGGTGCTCTGCGTCCAACGTGCCCATACCATCTCAATCGCCTCTCCTCCATCTTGATGTTGATGTCTGTAACACCCAGGCTTTCACGAATGCGTGAGCTTCTTATTTTGTATCTTAGGGACACACCTGCTGACCATCTTAGCATGCGCATTTCAGCAGTTTCTAGTTGCCTAGAGTAAGAGTTATACATCGTCCAGCATTCGGAGCCATAGAGGAGTGCGGGTCTGACAATCGTTTGGTATACTTTTTGTATACCAAACGATTGTCAGATTGGTGTAATAATTATGCTATATGATATTAATGGAGCAATAACATGTTATTTATTTGAGTGTTATGGGGTTAAGTGTTCATAAATTTGAGGGGTCGTAACACTCCCACAGGACAGTCATTGCAGAGAACTTTGTTGTTTATCTTAATTTCATCTTGAACTTGGCAAGACTGCAACTTCCGAATAATTTACACTTACAAGGCGTTAACTATACCACCTTGTTACTAAATAGTTGTTTTTGAATTTACGTTGTGATGATTAATCATTTTTATTAAATGTTGAACATTTTGACTTTAAAAGGTATTTATTTATTTTTAAAAAGTATTTTTGAACCAAATGAATAAAATTTTGAAAGAATGAAAAGGAAAAAGAAACTGAACAGACTGTTTTAAAAAATAGGTATGTACAAGTATGTGCAACGAAGAAATGTTTTGTAATATGATGCGTAACACTCTGTTCTCTCTGTCTACTCCGGCAGATAATCATTGTGATTTTAAGCGTGACATAGATGTGTTCATTAAAAAATTTACTTTTTGTTATTCATCTGAATAGAAAAAGGGTTTTACGTTGTTATGAATTGTTACCATGACAATGTTTTCCAAACAACCAGAAATATGTTTAATATGCCTTGAAAGATAACCACACATATTTTTTTAAATCGAGTACTAAAGGAAATCGAACTTGTAATCTTCGTGTTAAATGGTAAGCGTATCATCAATTAGGCCACATCCTATATCATTGATGTTATCGTGTAATTGATCCGTGATCACCATGTATATGAAATCAAAGCCAGTACATAGCTCATAACACAAGTATTATGAAATGCTAAATACAGTGGTTTTAAACTGGCAACTTGCGGTCCTCATATGGCTCGCAAAACGCCTTATTTTATCTCTTTTAATATTTGTTCATTTACGTACATAAGTATAAATTATTTCTAAGTTTTCTGAAGTAATGAGAATATATTGCTTTATTTAACATACTTAGGATTTTTTATAATTTTTATAAACATTTCTTAGTTTTGTAAAGGTTGAGAATATATTAAATATTCATTCAAACTTGCTCGTATAAATTTCTTCTACCACCTCTTGAACATCTCGCACAAAAAAAATCAGTCATTCGATAAGTTCATATCGTTGCCCAAAGTTAAAACTAAAGGTTCATCTAACTAAAGGTTTTGGTGAGTTTATACTACCATACAAATACAAATTTCAAATCATATAACTTTTCATTTATGAAGGATAAAAGTGGCTGTACTCTTAAGAAGTTCAATAGGGTGGCCCATGAATGGCTGAAGGATGTACATCGCTGTACTGCGCAATGTGCATACTGCCATCGTCGCCCTGGCAGTGTGGGCAGTAGCTCCATTCTGTTGAAACTATACCTCCTGATTATCTTCAACCGCTGGGCGTAAATTTTTTTCAAACATTGTCCTATAACATACAGGGCCCCGTTGATTCTTTCTGGCTGACCTTCCTCATTTTCAAAGAAATAGGGGCCGATAACTCTTTCGGCCATAACACCGCATCAAACAGTGCATTTTTGGGGATGCAATTGATGCTGATGTAATTCGTTGGGATTCTCAGTACCCTAAAATCTGCAGTTTTGTTTGTTGGTATACTCGTTGAAATAAAACGGGGCTCATCACTCATTATAAGTTGTTGTTATCTCTGGTTAGGTGTTGAAATCAAATGGCGTACTACAGGCGCTACAAAGTATCTTGGGATATTAAAGTTCTATAACCTGTAAAAAAAAGTTGGAAATGAACCAGTTATGACTTTTTTTAAACTCTTCAGTTTTTCAGTGGCCACCCTATACCATACAATCTCAAATACTTAAAAAAAAAATTATGAAGTAGTAAGTATCGATTTCAATATATAACATTTTAATACATACAAACCTATCATCATCCCATTTATTTATTTAATATTTTCAAGTACATCTGGTGGATTTATTGCTTTTAAGTATTTCTTCCAATTAATTTCGCAATCAATCAGCTTTCGTAATTATTATTAGTATCCACAACAGTGTTATTAGCATTAATGACAAAATTTACTAAAAACTAAAATAATAGATAAATCTGAAGATAAACAAAAATTAGGATGGGAATTGCATGAGAGTCAAGGAAGAGGAATACTTTGAGACAAATAACACTTCTTTAGTTCATTCATAAAGATTAATAAGATTTACCTGTTGTGAGAGGTATAGAGTGACAACATTTCCTACCACGGAATTCTTTGGTTTTTCCACATCCATACAACGTTTTGTATTGTTCGATCTATTTTTCTTACTCTACCTTTCCTTCTTTCAAAATTATTTTTTCTTAGTCATTCTCTACCACTACTCCCTTCATGCTTGAATTATAAAATTGTTTAGTTAGTCTTTCATCACCAATTCATACACCATATCCAAATCACGCCAATGTTATGACTTTCATCTAACTTAAGATATCAGATTTTCGCTTGCATTCACCTTTAATAGTTACATTTCTTATTCTGTCATGCTTTGATACACCACATATGTTTTTCAGTGCACGCATTCTACTTTATTTACTCGACTCCTTTAATTCATTTTCCCCGTCTATGTTTCACTTCCAAACATCAAAGTTGACACTAATGCGCTGTTATGTATCATCATTTTAAGAAATTTTGATACACTGTTATTATAAATATTTAAAACCAAAATCAAGCCTATAATCGTTTGATTTTAGAGTCACTTCGTTTGAGATGACACCGTTTCTCTTTTAAGAAGCAATATAGTAGAGTGTAGGTAAGCTAATGTCACAAAGACCTTCATAAGGCTTCCTTAGTTCAAATCATATTCGAGAAATGTTAAATAATAATGTGGGTGCCGTGTCAGTTGTATTGTATTAAGCTTTCATTGTGAACAGTGCGACCTTACGGCTCGAAAGGTTGCACCGTACACAATGAATAATAATATAATGAACCAGCATGGTGCAGCTTATTGTCGTAAGATAAGCTCATTAATTAACCAGAAATATATTGTATTAAAAAGGTCTTAAATGAAAACCTGAAACCATTGTTCAAAGAATGGGTCCTAACTAAAGTGGAACTACGAATCCCCAATCTCTAATCTTTAAAAAATTACAAATTTTATAGTAATAAATCTGTCAACATTAAGGCCTTACAGTCTTGTGGATAGTGGACTGGTCATTTATTGTTTATATACGGGTTTAATTTTCCTTTCAGGCTTAATTTTTTATTATTACATTTATTATCTACATGTTTCGTATCATTGCAAAATCTTCTTAACAAAAATACTCCTCTATAGAATGGAGGTGGAATTTTGACCAGGAAACATCACATATGTTACGATCGAGGCTTCATTCACAAACATATCTTTAAGATTCCCTGGATGGATTGTGTTGAAAATATCGAAATACGTAACTATGGAAAATGACTGAAAACTGCTTACTTAAAACTGTGAAAGTTTGTAAGTTACAATATCTGTCACATAACAAGAGCCACAATATACTCGTATATTATAATGTAACTGATCATTTAGGGAAAAATAATGATAAATGAAGCAGCTAAAACCACCTCAATTCTTGATTTAACCCTGAGAGCGCTACGAGAAAAAAATATAATTGTCTATCTAGTGCTGAGATATATTTACGATTCGGACGTTCGTGATAAATATTTATTTTAAACAACAAAAAAACAAATATTTTTACAACATAAATATATTTTAGAATATGTACCCTTGTATTCTAAATGAATGATATTCATTTAGAATACAAGGGTAGAACAAATTTCTTCCACTGCTATAGCAGTGCGCCGATCTCTCAGGGTTAAGATATTGCTGAAGCGGTTTGGATACATTCTACTGAGTTGTTAAATATTATACATAATTCATTCATTTCCGTGTTCGGACTATCGATTATGTCAAGTTTTTTCCCGTAGGAGGCACTAGACAACGCTTTATCATTTACATCAATCACGTACTGCTCAGGGTATATGGGTATACTATCGATGCTTGGACAAACTAGTATCTGTTGTGAATCCTGTACATTTCCAGTCACATTAAATGCTACTTTCTTTCAACGAATCCCAACTCTGCATATTCCCCTCGCATCTATCATAACTACCCCTACTCGGAGTCTGTTGAATGTTCTCCTAATATGCCAAAGTAATTGATCTATACGTGATATCTTTTTCAAGAACTCAAACCAATCGTCAGTGGTTTTTTTCCACTTAAAAAATCCGTTAAGAATCGCTATTTTCTTACGTCCCTAATAAAACAATCCTGAATTAAAATCTCGATATATCTGGCTGGTGTTTATATATGGAGGTCTTGGGTCGAGGACTTTTTTGTTTGCCAAGATTAACGTAATGGTTACCAACTACCTATTGATTTTTATACTAACCAGCTACATTGTCGTTAGAATTTGGAAATAAGTGTTATTTTTCAGCACCTTATTGAAATATAAATAAAAGTTTTTATGGGTTATCTGTTTTTGCATAGATATGGCAATAATTTGTCTGGTAAAATTTCGTTTGTCTATATTTTGGTTTCAGATCGCTGGCTTAAGGTAATACGATTTGCGCTGAAGTGTCCAATAAGCCGAAATAGATCGGCAATCAGGTCTAAGATCATCCTCGAGGTTGGAGGGTACTCCACTTCTGTGAAGGGTATTTGTCATCAGCCCATTGTGGAGGATACAAGAGCACTTCAGCCAATCGCATCATATCTTGAACGTGTACTGGTCGATGATTATAAATTAAGGCGATGCCCTCGGTTACTGATAATGTATTTAATTAAATGTGTTTTCAAGTCATATTAACGATAATCCAATGATATCGACGACCTCAGTGGCCTAGTTGGTAACACGTTTAACTTTCACCCAGAGGCATTGAATTCGATTCCTGAAAAAAGTTTCCAGTGTGGTAAAAGAAATCACGAGGAAAAAGTTTTCAGTGAGTTTATGTGCGAGTGTTATTTTTTCAAATGCTGTTATATTGTCAAGTGAAAAGCCTACTCCAGGGGTTTTAATCCCGGAGGTTTGGCTACCGTGGCTGAAAAAAATATTATCTTATGGCTACGCTCATTAACATGTTATATCTAAAACTCCAATTCGGATGTACTGATGGGTACCATACAAAAAAAATGTTAATGTATTTGAGACTGAAATTGAATTACTTAGCTATTGTTGAGTAATTTCAGTTTCATGAAAAATCATGAGACTGAAATTACTCCACAATAGTTAATTATAATGTAAAATTTAGACATGAATACTAAAAAATCACTGCCTTTCGACGCCGGGATAATTTTTGTAAGATCCATTTTAATTTGTAGTGCTGATGATGCTTGTCATCCAAGGCAAAATAGAAGGCCGAAGAGATGTTGGCATGAGGCAAATCTCCTGGCTCCGCAATATACGTGATTGAACTGGCATAAGGGGCATTGGAGATCTTTTTCGGGCTGTCGGGGACAAATATGTCTACTCTCAAGTGATATTTAACGTTGAGGGGACCTGACATGACACTGAGAAGAAGAAGATGATGATACTTATTTAGATTATTTATTCTAAATTGAAAGAATTTTATTTCCTACCGTCGAAAACTAACACAAGATCTTTGAATTCAACTTAAATGTTTCTATTCTTTATAACTTCTGAGTCATAAAGACACGAATATAATAATTTATTTACCAAATACCTCGGATCAGATTAAATTTGGATTATGTAAGGGTTTTGTTTTGAGTTTGAGAATACGATTTATAAAATTCTCAACGTTTATTCCCATTTTTACAGCTTTCTTTCTTAAAAAAATCATAATGTAATGGAACATTTCATGTTCCTGAATATTTTTAAGTTGGAGAATACTTCTGTCATAAAAAAGAGTAAATAAACATTTAGAGTGGGGAAAAGGAATAATTCTAATTTTATTTTGATTACCTGAAGGAATAAGGGGCCGATTGTTACTTCTCTCATACATTTTATGAAACAATGGATATTGCTTCAAAATCATAACGTTACAAGCAAAATTATCATATTAGAAAAAAATATAATAGATAATTTGAAATCGACGATATCATCATCACGTAGGTAGAGAGAACCGATCTCCACTTCTTTCGATCCTGGTGCATATTTTATCGCTTCTACCACGTCTATACTCTTCGTCATGCATACTCTCTTATTATAAGGACGTTTTAATCTTTTAGAATTTAATTTATTTGGTAGTGCTATGTTTTTATAGGTCTTTCCAAGCTTTTTGTACCTTGTATACTACTAGTATAGATAATATCTGTAAATTTCATCGGTCATTCTTTTTACATAGCCGAATCATCTCAATGGTCCTTTTTTCATACTAACTAATTACCTTCAATGCACATTATTTTCAAGTGTCGTTTTTCTTCATTCTGCAACGCATTCTTTATCTATATATTTTTAATTCGACAAACGATGCTAAACCTTTGTTGACATTGATGTTAGAATGCCTAGCTTCCAAAGTATTGGATTCAATTCTCAATGCATGCATACATACCATGACGCCATTTCCTGTCGAGGTATGCAGAGAAGCGTTAGTCTTTCTTATTCCACGTGCCCAAATCATCTCACGGTGCTATTATATCTTACTCAACACATCAGCTTTAAGTTCAATTCATCCCTTACGACTTAATGGAACTCGCAAAGCCTTTTAAAATATTTCTGGTTAATTGGAAGAAGAAGCCAGTTAACATAAAGGCTGGTTTCAATAGAAGCATCATAATAATAACTTTGTAAAATTATAAATTATATGAAGCTGAATTAATCATTAGAAATGGTCAAACGGAGATACAATATACAAAATGTATGAAATCTAAAAGCCATATGAAAACTTTCTTAGCTTATTCGGCCCTGGGATTCAGGTTTGATTTCTTTTAATACCTAAAAAAACCTCTTATCAAGTAAAGGTTGTTTTAACACACTTAGGGTTATCAAAATAAATCGTCACATAAAAAAAAACTAGTAGGTTAAGATGATGCGAATTAGGCAAGATTTGTGCCTGGGTAGGAATTGAAGGGGAGTGTTGATATGTTTATTGTACAAACATTAATTATCTTCCTCTTACGAGTATATTAGAAGATATGAGTGATTACCCATTATCTACATATGCAACATGACTATTGCGCCAACTCGGCCATTGTGTTTCATCGCTGTTTCTTTCGGTGTTCATTCAGTTTCTCCATCGTCTTTCGTAATAATTATTTGATTTTTTTCAAATATATTTGAAAATCCGCAGGTTTTTCTACTTTTGAGAATGTATAATTTAAAACTTACATATTTTAATAAAAAGGCGATCGGTAGAGTATAAGTTAGTAACCCTTAATTTTAAAGATAAAGAAAACTTCTTCTCTAGGTAAGGCCTGTGACGAAGTGGTCTCATTCCTTAATCATATGTTTGTCCTAAATACTGAGTTGAAATATTAAGTCACACTCTGTAATAACATTATTTCACACATTTACATTCCAAGCTTTTACATACATAATTTCATCCGCATCATAACCTCAACAATCACAACAACTTCTCGTCACATTGCATTCGCATCAGTCATCCTTTCATATACCCACGTCAAGACCTCCAATTCCATCCACATCACAACCTCAACAATCACAACAACTTCTCATCACATTGCATTCGCATCAGTCATCCTTTCATATACCCACGTCAAGACCTCCAATTCCATCCGCATCATAACCTCAACAATCACAACAACTTCTCATCACATTGCATTCGCATCAGTCATCCTTTCATATACCCACGTCAAGACCTCCAATTTTTTTTTAATTGATTTTTTAAAATTTATTGTAGTTTATAACATTTTCCTCATAAAACACGTGTGTTGGGAGGCAAGAAAGAGGAATGCCAAGTTGAATAAATATTCCGAAATTTTCTTTTCCTAATGAAAAGGCGGAATGCCACGTTATTTATTATCAGTCTTTTTTGTGCGCCAGGAGTCTGACAATGTTTATTGGAACGTTAGCATTGCGTAGAAAAATCTTTTTAAAGGAATAAAGGAACATTTCAATCGGTTAGAAGAAACGTTGCTGGATAGCTTTTTCTTAAGAGACTTTTCATCAATATAATTTTTTTCAGATGAGGGCTTTCGGCTTAGTTTCAATTACTTCACAAAAGTTATATCGAGCATCTACACGCAAACATCTTAACCAAAAAATGTTTTTTTTTTCGTAAAACAACACACTCAAAGAAAACTTCCAGAATTGATATATAACGAGATTTTGTAGTATTGGCGTGACCATGTGGATATAATTGACAGTGACAAAAACCCACAATACAAAGTGGCACACGAGATCCCCTCAGGGCGTCGTATGCCAGAAAGGTCGCTTAAAATGTCACGAGACCTCTACCTCCCAGGAATAAAAAAAAAACTGATGAACTAAGATAAGTTGGTGATTATGGGGCAGGTGATGGAAGGGGAGCAGGAGGAAGGTGTTGGTTGAGATGAATAGAGAAGTTTGTGATCATGTGACAGGTGATGGAAGGGGAGCAGGAGGAAGGTGTTGGTTGAGATGAATAGAGAAGTTTGTGATCATGTGACAGGTGATGGAAGGGGAGCAGGAGGAAGGTGTTGGTTGAGATGAATAGAGAAGTTTGTGATCATGTGACAGGTGATGGAAGGGGAGCAGGAGGAAGGTGTTGGTTGAGATGAATAGAGAAGTTTGTGATCATGTGACAGGTGATGGAAGGGGAGCAGGAGGAAGGTGTTGGTTGAGATGAATAGAGAAGTTTGTGATCATGTGACAGGTGATGGAAGGGGAGCAGGAGGAAGGTGTTGGTTGAGATGAATAGAGAAGTTTGTGATCATGTGACAGGTGATGGAAGGGGAGCAGGAGGAAGGTGTTGGTTGAGATGAATAGAGAAGTTTGTGATCATGTGACAGGTGATTGAAGGGGAGCAGGAGGAAGGTGTTGGTTGAGATGAATAGATCAAATAAAAGAGTTAACAAGATCTACTTAAAGTGCTGCATTCAACATGGCCGAGAACCGGAAGGGATGAAAACCGGTGGTGCACCAAATTGTACATTATACAAAGAATTTATAAATAAATATTTAAGTCAGGTGCCAAATGTCTGGATAATTCCACAGGTAGGTGTTTGAAATAATAATAATTGATGAATAAATAAAAAAAACAAATTTATTGACGTTGTCAATATTCAGTTTATAGAACTCCATGTTGAAAAAAAATCTAATAAAACAGTTTTGATAGTTCTAACATATATATTTTTTATTAAATTAGTGACATCTGTTTCACCATATAATGATAGTTTGATAATGCTATTGTAACCAGGAATAAAAAACCAACACGAAATTTTCCTGTCGAGGGAAGAAGATATCAAATAGCGCCAGACTTTTCTATCTAGATAAACATACTTCACTTCTTCTACACCTATACAAATCCTGTATCCAAAATATATTTCGCTCGATCCAACCATGTTTTAATTGATCTTTTTCTACCTTGCAACTCACATTTGCACAATATGTTTGTTTTGTTCATTCGTTCTACATACTCCAATTATCGGAGTGTTTTTTTTTGTCTTCTTTAATATATCACCTTAAGAGGGTTTTCTACCCTAGAGGCGTGAATTTCAGGCGTTTTTTTTCAGACTTAATTAAAAAAGCAAAAAATATTTTTCCTGTACCTTTTTTTACAGTTTTTTCATCAATGATTTGAGAATGTACAAAAAATTTTAGAAAAAAAATTGAAAATTCAAGATGTTATCAGTTGTTATTGTTATATCTTGTCGTAAAAAATGAGGTAAGCTGGTCGACATGATTGGAACCTTTTTGTAAATTTAAAACAAAAATCATACACAGTTTATAAAAAAAAAGAAAAAAAGTTTGTAAAATTGCGGCTGTCTAAAAATATTAATTTTTTTTTACCTAATTTTCAATTTTTTTAAATAAAGTCAAAAATAGTTTCAAATTTCTAAAGGTAGGGACGATTTAAAAATATTTATTAAAGTTTTGTACTAAATTTGAAGGCAATCGGTTGGATTAAACTTGAGATTTTATGTCGACCAGGTCGAAAAAAGTAGTTTCGAGAAAAACACGTTTAAAGTTTTGAGATTATTGTCTGAGTCATTCCGGTGCGTATTATTGTATGTCAGGATCCTTTTCTAGTATGGTGTCGAAAGTCTTTCGAGAATTACTGATTCTGAAATGATAGAAACGTTGGTGAGGCTTGCGGTCCACGGAATATACAACATCCGCCTTTAACACTACTCTTGTCATCTTGGTAAACTGTATTACATCTTCATGAGACCGTGTTAGGGGTTGAGGGAGATACACCCCATTTTTTAAGGGTTTCCAGTTAACTGATGAGTATTCATTGGTATTTTAAAAAGTGAGTATTTTAAAAAGCTCTGTCTCGATTGGTAGCTTAAAAAGCTCATATATATTTCACATGAGAATTTTCCTTAAGGACAGAAACTGCATCGCTAAGCCACAGTGGTCGTTTTTTATATTATAAAGCTATACATAATAGATAACTATTTTCAGAAAAGTGATTATTTTATGTTTAATTTGATATTCTAAACAAAAAAAAAATTTTAAGTTTATTCATCAATTCGATTGGTTTGATAAGGAATGTTTCTCTATTTCTTTGACTGCGTCTACATATTATAAAATAAAATTCAATTAGAATATTCAACGAAAACTTCAATGTTATTCCAATAATAACAATTATCCCCGTTACACGTGTTTCTGTATCCGCCTGAAGAGAGCCTCGGATAGAATGTTGCACGTGTTTCTACCTCCTATCCGAGGCTCTTTTCAGGCGGATACAGAAACACGTGTAGCGGAGATTGATGTTATTAGTAGATAAATAAAATAATTTATTGCTAAATATTTCACAATGAATTTCCACAAAGTAAAGCCTACGTAAAATCTGATAGAGTCAAGAAGGGAAATAAAATAAAACCATCAGTATGCTCGACAATGAATAATGGACAAGAACACACCCCTCTTAATGCCTTTTTCAATATTTTGCCTAAGTACCAGCGAATTTGTATTTATTTTGTATATTTAACAACCCTCTTAATTTTCCCCTGTTTAACAGGATATTTTCTTAAAATTTACACAACGATAATAATATTTTGTCACAAAGCGTTTCTCAAGAAGTTCTTGAATAAAGTGCGAGAAATGTCGAATGTAAAATCGATTATGTTAATTTGAAAGACTAAATCTCTAATGATGAATTTAATGCGCCTCGAGTGAGCTACCCGACAGCGAGAAGGGTAGGAGACAGGGAGAGGGGACGTTCTCCATCAAGTCTGAATTTAATTGCTGGGAAATTAATTTGATTCGGGATCCAAGTACTATTGTTTCCCTGCGCTCTTCGATGACTCACCCATCTACAATTGGTCCATCTGTCTCTTATTTTACAATATATAAATCAGATTGTTTTGGCATTTTGAGGAAAAACTTAAATTTTAATTGATTTTAATACATATCTCTCTTTTATCTCCCTAAATCATACATACTACAAGTTACTGGAGCTGAGTTAACATTAATCGATAACAACCTACGAAAGTTACGGTTTTGCATTTTATCTATCATTTTGCTCCCACATCATTGGTGCTAGGCGCGAAATGGAACAGAACAATAACATATGTATTTCATTCAACTACTCTTTATGCAAATATTAGCAGCTGACTTAACATCCTTTACATGTTGGATGATGTCAACTGAGGATGTAGCAACCCCTTTGTGCACGACAAGGGCTTTAGCATACTTTGTAGCAGAGTGTTATTCCCCGTTTAAATAATAAACACGCACACATAATCTTATTGATATCTAGATCAATTAGTTACTCTAAAATCAACCCCTATGGTATGGATTCTGATTCTTGTAAACCTCTTGCCTTCTTATCTGCAATGTGAATATGCCTTAAAGAGGGAATTCCAGAAGGTGTCTAAATGACGCGTCATCAATGTAGGTAGGCCTTTCATACATCTGACAATGTTGTCTCCTGATCATACTCGTTATTATCTTCAAATCACTAAATTAAATACGAAGGGGCTACCATATAAATGAATTTCTTACTTGATCTTAACTAGAAAGGTGTTGTCAGGACTGTATTTGATAAATTGCATAGTTCACATCCCCGATATTAAATTCCCGACATATCATGCTTTATGAAACTCGTGTCTCGGCTAGTAACTGGAAACAAAATATTTTAGTATATTTTTAATACTGTCGCTAAGATTAAGTCAATAAAAAAAAAGGGTCTCTTAGGTAGTCACCGCCTCGGAGTACAAGACCATATCCCTAATTGTAAAGAATTCCATGGTCATTGTTTGTTTAGAAATAAAAAGGGTCTATAATAAAATCTACTTCGTAGTTATTTTCTATTGTAAAGTATGGAATATTGTAAGGCCAGCGGTAAACGGCTAAGGAACAAGACCTACGGTCCTTCTTGTGAGAAGACAAAAGCAAGGTATCATAAAAATCCATTGCTCAAGATAAAGCAATAAAAACCGTCTAGACTACATACCCTTTTTGCTGAATTCTAAAAAATACCGATCTCAATTGTCTTTTAAAAATAAAGTCTCATGTCTACGACGGTTACTATGTGAAACTAGTATTTTAAGTGAGAAGGAATACATGTAGCTTCTCTTTCTCCCGATCTGGCTATAAAAGGACAGAAATTTCACGAGGAGCCTCTCTTGTGCGACCAGACACGACACTGTTAGGACGTCTCTCCAGAAACGGTGTTTGTACGGAAGACTGCCAGACTCGTTTTCCTCGTATATCGCAGAACTTCAGAACTCCATTTTCAATTATCGGTGAATATCATTCCTTTTATTTTTAATGCTGGATTTCGTCCCCACGTTAAACCCTCGATCAAATTAAATTCAAATTGTTATTGAAATCTCCCTTGCTAATTACAACACAATCTTTGTAGCCAACTTTAAACTTTTTTTTTCTTGACATTCGTTCGAGTTTTTTTGTATATTTTTTTTTCTTTTTTTCTTTTTTCCATAATATAATAAACTGTCTCATTTAAAATTATACTTTGTTTAATTGTGTCACCTTGTCCCGCTGAGAGTTAGAAAGAGTTACACAGAGTTGAAGGAATCCAACAAACCCCTGAGATCTAAAAGTACTTGCCTCTTTAAGAAGCCGGCGGAGCTGAACGGGAGTGTCACACCTCGTATGATGGTAATGTGTTATAACTGATTTATGTATTGAAATGCGCTCATCTTGCCATTGTTTCTAATATAGGAAAAAGGCTTGACAGTGTTTAAACAAGCCTTAAGTGATAAAAAGTCAGATTTCAAAACTTTATTTAAAAGAGGGTTCTAGTCCGTTTTTTTTTACTTATAGTTTGTTAAACATATTTCTGGTTGGCTGGAAGAGATTCTCACATGGTAATTAGTCATCCAGGTACAACTTTTTACAACGAAAGTATAATACATCACAGTAATCCTTCCATTTGTGCGGTATCTATTTATGCGAATGCACTTTAAAACAGTTTCTTCAGTTTGAAAAATACACTGCTCATTAGTGACGTCTATTAAGTAATAGTTTGGCTTCTAAATCGATATTTTTGTATTATGGTACTGACAATATCGTATTTATTTTGCTCTGCTAGAACTGTAAGACCGACGAAAGTAATAATCGAAGATTCTTCCAGAGAAAGTGTTTTTCAATAGGCACAGTAAATTATGCATAATTTATAAATAATTTATGTATTCAAAGTTTACCTTTAAAATTTACCCGAGGTCTGTATTTCAGGAATACAAGTGTTGCAAAACTTCAAACTGACAAATAAGTAATTGATGACTTGTACCTCTTTAACAAAACGCCATAGATTAAATCGACGACCGTCAAATCACGTTTTGTCTTCCTGTTCAACTTAGCAATCAAAATTTTAATGAAACATTTAATTTTTCTTAAAATAAATACGTCTTTATAAACAATATTTCAGTCTAAAAGTATTAGTCATATTTTCATTAAAATCTTATACCTCTGAAAAACGTTTAAGGGCAACTCATTGAAATTTAATGACCAAGAAACAAAATGATTTTCTCTTTCGTTATTAAGAGTATTTAAATTACTGTTTTATTCAAAATGCGTTTCTCTAGCTTTAATGGAGAAATTATCTCAAGTTTTATGATTGTTACATAAAAATTGATGAGGCTCTTTGGGTTTAAGAAGCTCCATATTGAGCTTTGATGAGTGTTTAAAACTAAATTGCGCTATAACGGATTAATAATTCTAAATACAGCTGTTCTTCAATAGAAAATGGGGTCATTACTTCAGATTTTAGACGAGATTTATTATCATATTTAAAATATGAATACTTTGATCCCATGAAGAGCAAATTTTTTTTTGATAATCTAAATTTGCATTGTATTATATTTGCGTTATACTTGGCGTCATATTACCATGAAATGATTTCTTTCAAACAACCAGAATGTGTTTAAATAAATTGAAAATGAAAATCACTTTTGAACCTTTAACCCTTGAGCAGGCGCATCTAATCTGTGAGATGAGGTACCTAGTTTTTTTTGTGCCAATGGGCGAGGCTCCTCTATGGCTCCAAATGCTGGACGATGTATAACTCTTACTCTAGGCAACTAGAAACAGCTGAAATGCATGCTAACACCCGATCACACTGTGAACCAAGAAATCTCCATGGATCTTCCTCGAGTAACAACCAGAGGAAGACCAAGAATTCATGGGTGGTTCAAAAAGAAAACCTGTTGCAGAGGCACGGCCTGGGGGACGTAGTCCGGGACAGAAGAGCATACAACTTGAGGACGAGAAGAGCTGACCCCAACTGTCTTCGCAAACAATGAGTTGGGATGGAGCCAGGGAGAAGAAGGGCGAGGCTTACCGACAAAGAGGTGAGGCTTATAGTAGCTTCCTGACTCCCTACCCCTCACTCAAGGGTATATTTGTTATTTCTCCAGGGTACCATTTATTTCCGTGATGGACGTTGTAATCTGCTGGATGAGTTGCGCCCGATTACGTAAGTATTTTTTATTTCATTTTTTTCTCTCAATATTTCTTTTTATATACCTGCAATAGTTCGTATATCTATGTTGTAGCCCCTAATTCAATGATATTGATCGTTAGTAAATAACGATATATAGTAAATATATGAACACAAACAAGCACGCATGGTGTGTGAAAATTGTTATAAGAATGTTTTCGAAAATGTTCAGCGTGAGCCTGATCAGGAATAACTTTCTAATCATAGTCTAACAAATCAGGCCACGGAAGTCGACTGAGATCTTAAATATTTAATTTTTTTTTTATATCAAAGGGTTCAGCTTTAGTTTTGTTGAACTCCATATAAGAATATTTGTTATACATAAAATACAATAAATTATTTGGTCAGTAAAACACACACTTCTACGTTGAAGCGTGACACCAATTAGGGTGAAATATTATGCTCGTAACAAATTGTAATCATTCTGCATGTAGACTGTAGATATGAGGTAGAAACATGTGCTGCGGTGATAAATATGGATGGAATAATGAAGTTTTTTCTTGCTAAACAGATATTAAATATTATCTTATGTATCATTTCTATATTAAAAAGTAATCGGACACATTTGGGAAAAATAATAAGAATCCATTAAATTAAATATGATACGTCGTTTATAGTTAAGGCATTAACGTTGTGGAGGTTTAAAGACATTGTAATTTATTTTTATCAAACACTGTTTATTCCACTTTTTTGTGACGGTATAACCATACCGGTTTCAAGGGTTTCACCTCATCTTATTATTTATTTATTTTTTATTTTTACACTTTTATTGCGATACAATCTGGCGGGCTTATTACCAGGTGGCAATCTATTCCAACCAACCAGACAAAAGTAAACGAAGCAAGTTACGTGGTCGCATAAATCATTCAAATGACTATCCATCCCCACGAAATCCATAAACATATACGCGAGAACATGTCCACGAACCCCACAAAGACGGACAATCACCCGAACATTATTTTTCATATAAAGTGAGATATCATCAATCAAAAGGAAAGGAAAGGATGGTGGAGAGGAAAGGAAAAGAAAAATCAGGAATAAAACACGTTATTTTACTGACTAGAAATTAAGAGTTTTTTCAGTCGCTTCTTAAAGCATGCCAAGGACGGAGCGAGTCTTATATTGGTTTGTAACTGATTCCAGAGTCTCACTGCATGGACAGTAAAGGACGGCGTAAAGAAAGAAGAGCGATGAATTGGAAAGGCCAATAAACAATCTCTGTTTGAGCGCAATCTTCAGGGCAGCGCAAACAAGACTTCGCAAGGGAGCGCAAACAAGTTTTGTTTGCGATCCCCTGATGATGAGCTGAAAGCCTTGAAACCGGTAGGGTTATACCGTCACAAAAAAGTGGAATAAACAGTGTTTGATAAAAATAAATTACAATAAATATGGTACATCAATATTAAGAAATTTGTGAATTTAAGGATGTTTGAGCTGATGAGGAGCCCAAACAGCAGATGCGTATTCTAATTTAGATCTAATTAGATAGTCGTATAAGTTTCGCAGGATATCGGTACGTTTAAAGTCTCTTGATAGTCTCATTATAAAACCGAGTAGTTTGTAACAGTCCAATATAAACGCGAGACATGGTTAATGGATGTGTCCGACATCAAAGGTTTCGCCAAATCTTTGAATCCAGAAATTCTTTTTAATGCTACTCCCCGTATTGTACGAGTATACTGATAGTGGGTTAGGGAAAATGATCGACTATAGGATACGCTGACACATTTATTTATATTGAATATATGATTTTGATTAGCCTAGGAAACTAAAGAGTCAAGGTCCTGTTGTAACTATGCACAGTCATGGAGGGAATACATTTTTTTGAAAATGTTCAAGTCATCAGCGAATAATAAACATATCGAGTATTAGGCTAGGAAAATCTAGCGCTCTATCTTCTCTGCCTACCCCAACAAGAATATGGCGTGATTGTATGTATGTGCGATGTTTTAAGCCCAAGGGTTCGATTAATGAGGCTGAACATACTCGAAATATTGCCTCTCGGGTACACACTCCAATATGACGAATCACCTGCTCAGATATGTTGAAGTGAACCATATGAGTATGAATGTAAAAAAAAACAAATAAGAATTCTAATATGTTTTATACATTATTCGTAATATGTCAAAAACTAAGGTGTTACGAAAGTTTTCAGGAGATTTATGTATGTGAAAGTAATTCTTTGATAAGTAAGTTCCGTTGATAACAGGGGCGTTGCGTTTTTAAATTTATCCAAGCACTAAGTGCCAAAAAATTAAAACCCAATGTGAATAATAAATTATGAGAAAACTCAAATTAACTTGACTTGGTGGCTTAAGATATGGATTGATGGTCAACTTTTGGGATATTATTTGGTGGTTTGGAATATTTCTGATCCAAGAAAATTTTATGTTTGTAAGACAAAATTAGTACTGGTTGCAAGGTATAAGTTTGTTCGCATCTGTATTCTCTTTTCACACTGATGTCAAGAGAAACGCCTGGTTTGGCGCAGTGCGGGCTGTCCGCCTTTGAACAACGTCGTATTGTGTTGGTGACATATATTTTTGTAAATAAATGTGTTAGTTAAGATCGAGAACTATGAATACTTGGACTCGGCAAACCAAAATATTTCGACAAAACGTTTCAATTAACGGGATCTCTTCTACGGAACAATTTTTTGTCATCCCTGAGACAAATCTATAAATCGGAAAAGTTCTCAGTTGACTTGTAAAGTCACTTGTCTGCACATCTTCTGTAATTAAATAGGTTGAGCTAGTTAATGGTTAGGAAACAGTTATAAATTAAATTATCCCTATATAATAAATAAGAAGAAAATCAAATATGAAAAAAAAAACAAAATATTGCTTGTATGCATTATTAGTTTCTTTGATTAAAATTTATAATTTATAAGTTCATTAAGGAATCTGAAATGTATGTTTACTATTTTTTTAATAATTTAATGTGTAATGATCTATTTTGTAAAAAAAATACTTTTAAAGTTATCGCCGCCACTGATTGGTTTTTGGGAACAGTCAGTGCGTTGTTAAATGAATCCATAATTGTTAGGACAGGTGGGCCTCGCGCCTTACCCGATATTAAATTATGACCTGTCTTACGAGGCCGGTACTGTACTCAAATTTCTTATAAACATTGTTTCACCTAAATCATTTTGACATATCTGGAATAAATTATTTCATATTTTACCTGTACGCTGACGAGATAATTATTCAGCATGGCTTACGTTTCCTAAAACAAGTATTGATAAGTTAGAAAGCGTAAAAAATATTTAACCAACATAAATAAGTGGTCTTTAAAAAATATTAAATTACTTCATATCAGTCAGATTTAGAAATGACAGGAAAACTATTGTGTAGGTCTCGTAAAGATCTCGATTCTCAGATATGAGGATGACGATTTAAGAGATAAATTAAACTCGTATTGCGTACGACATAATCTGTAGATCTATTGCAATAGGCAAGTTTTGTTTACCCAAATCAGAAACATGTTATATCATTGAAGTGTAAAAAAATAACTATCAATAATATAGTACGAGTAACGAAAAACTTTATTTATTTATTTCGACCTTCAATTGTGCATCATACAATTGACTGGCTTATTCCAATAAGGCAATCTCATCGATCATCAGGATAAAGTACAATAGTATAATACAATAAAAGTAAAGTATGATGAAGTAAGTAAAAGAAAAGTAAGTAAAATTAAAGTATAATATAAAGGAAGTAAAAGTAAAGTATAATAAAAATTAAATGACAATAAAGCGCCGTTTGGATAGCACACTTGCCTCAAGGGTGTTCTAATTCGGGTATCGAACCCATTCTTATTGATAGATAAAAAAATATTACGACATATAAAATAAGTTGAGTGTAAGGATAAGAAGGTGGTGACTGCGGCTATTAGATTGTGTACCTTCCCGTTTATGTATACGTTTAAAAAAATACATTTGTTTAGAAAACTGTAGAAAATTTGCCAAGGTAGGACGAACTACGAGTGCAAACCAGTAGTTGTTTTAAATTTGTATGATATTGAATTTAAGAACATAAAATGTAGTGAGATTTTTAATTTTTTTTATTATACTCATGACAAGAAATATCATATACATACTTTGCGAAAAAAAACAACTGGTTTTTTAATTTCGACACACAATTTTAATAGATCTGGGTTTGTTGCCTTTAATTTGTCGTGTCCCCAGTAAACTAGGCTTTTGCATATATCTCACTGAGTACATATAGCATGAAAAAATGAATCGATACTTCTTTCCGATTTTTTATTTTATAAAACCCCGTTGCATATTCTCACCAATCTGACAAACAGTGATACTCAATTACATAATATGTATACATCACGCGA
The DNA here is from genome assembly GCA_949825065.1 of Odontocerum albicorne. Lineage (NCBI taxonomy): Eukaryota > Metazoa > Arthropoda > Insecta > Trichoptera > Odontoceridae > Odontocerum > Odontocerum albicorne. The sequence continues at coordinate 32,626,741 of OX463852.1, read as the reverse complement.
AATCAAACTCCTCACACTTCATCACTCCAGAGAGACCAAAACATTCATCCCACAATATACCGCACATAATCAAAAAAATAAAAACAAAAATATAAATGTAAAACAACAAAATACATCACACTCAAGAGCTCACACAAACCTTTTCCCATAATTCATTCCTCTTGCAAGCCCAATTACTCAAGCTCCTGTCGCAATAACAACCACGCTCCGATCGACTGCCTAAATTGTTTTCTTCCATTATTTGCTTTTATTGAATTCGGCATCCCATTGTATGTCATGTGAGCTAAATAGGCATATTGCCTTTGGGCAAAAGATGTTTTACTCTGGATGGTGAACATTTGATCAGTTGCCATGCGTGTCATGTGTGTCTCAGCTGAGTCTGCATCTTCCCTTCCTCTCGATGGTAGTGCCAGAGAATGGATTTGATATGTAAATTGGCTATGTTCAGGACCCGATACTCCCTGAAAATTTTAATTTAACATAAATAGTCTTCATTTTCATTGGAGTTTTTTTTAAGAATTTATAGAAATATTTTTTTAATGTATTCCAGTTTAGGCACTGTGAAAAATTTGTATAGTAACAAAGAATAACTTTAAGTGTAAGTAGTTTTTGGACAACTTATGTTGAATTGAAAAAAATATCGTTGCCCCCCCCAAAGGGTTCCATAATGTGACAAAAACATTATAAACATGTATAATGTATAATTAAGGCATTGACATTGTGGAGGTTTAAAGATATTGTAATTTGTTTCATCAAACACTGTTTATTCCACTTTATGTAACGGTATAACCCTACCGGTTTCCATACTTTCATCTCATCATCAGGAGTACAAACCGTACCGACCGGTACCGATATATACACTTCTAACGGTGAACATTCGGGTTGGGGATTGTGGGTGGAGGGAGGGAGGAGACAATTTCAGCGAGCAGCGGCGAGATTTTGAGAATATATGTATTTGCCAGATGTTCACCCCGATGCACTGACTTTGAAATTTGTAAAACCTCTAATCTGTCCAATTTATTTTTGTTACTACTGATATGTAAGAATTTGGCCTCATCGATAGAAAATGCATGATTTTCACGGTGACAATGATTAGCCATTTCAGAATAAATTAGAGGATTTGTTAAGGCGGAATCGTGTTCTCGAAATCTCTTTCCAAATGATCTTCCTTTCTTTCCTATATAGAAATTATCACAGTCAGCACATACAAGTTTATACACACCACTGTTGCTAAGTATTCTATTTTTGCCTTTACCATTAAATAAGAGTTTCCGGAGATTAAAGTTAGTGTAAAAAGCTGACTTTATGTGACTTCGATTTTTTGTGGTTATTTCGGATATGTTTTTTTTTATAAATAGGACTTTGCTCCATTTATAGGTATGCTTATAAATATGTCTAAAGTTTTTAAATTTAAAACATTTCTGAGTCTAATTAACAGGTAGATACAATTTCTGATTTATAGATGGTTAATTAGAAACACAATTAATCGGTTGCCCATTACTTGTTTACATTTAAAATGCTTGAAATATGCGAACTTTCAAATTGATTAAAAATGTGAATTCTGTTTTTTTTTATATATTTTTTTTAATGTAGCGTTGATTTTTCCTCTTTAACGATGCGGTTATGAACTCACAAAAGCTCCACATATGACATTACGCAAACGGCAGTGGAAGACAGATGAGAAGTAAGCGGTCCGCAACTATCGCATTACGATTGTCATCGGCCCGCATACATCGGTCTACAGTTTTGCGACGTTGCAGAGCACATGGCCTGGGGCAATCGGCGGGTATTATGCCAGTATGCAGCTGTGTTAAAGGGGTTTTTAAAATTTTAATAAATTTGTAAAGAAATAACTTCCATGACGTATGGTGACGAATGCGAAGTTTTAAAATAATTTTTAACAAACATAACTGTGGAATGCAGACATAAAAGACTGCTGTTAATTAATATTGCAAATACTAAGTTTATGATTATTAGGAAGGAAAATCAAGTACCAGACGCGTCAATGAGAGTGGAATCCAGGTGCATTGATAGAGTGCATATGTGCTATGAATGTATACGAGAAGTTTGAGAAGACAGAAAAAAATGGCTTGATCCAATGATTATTATATTTAACATAACCTTGTTCCAAAGTAAGACGTCAAGTTATTTTAGCTACAATAACTTTTTTGATGGCTTAGTTCAATAGTCAACGTAAACAAGTATTTGGGATGCTGGCTTAACTATCAGCGGGATCATTCCAAGGAAATAAGAATCAGAATTGAGATGACACGGAACTAATTATTCAAAATGAATAATTTTCTCTCAACCTTAAATTAAGAATACGCATAGTGTAATATTACACATGTTTATGTCGCGGAGACTCATCAAAGCTACCACACAACAAATAGAAGCTTTTGAAATGTGGTGCTACAGGAGAATGCTAAATATTTTCTGGGTTAATAAAATGTGCTACAAACGCATGAAACCATATACAGAAGCACTCACTAGCATTAAGAGGGGAAAATTAAAATACTTAGAACATTTCTTGAGATGAAACCAATATGAAATTATTACAGGGAAAGATACAAGTCCTATTGTAGGGGAAGATACAAGTCATATTGCACGGGAATATACAAGGAAAACGAAGTGTAGAAAGAAGAGAACCCTAACTGAAGAACCTAAGAGAGTGGTTTAACTGTAGCACGGATATATTGTTCAGAGCAGCTACAGACAAAGTTAAAAAAACCATGATGATTGGCATTTAAACAGGAGGATAAATAAATTTGTATACATCAAACTTTAAAGGAAACCAATATATTTTTAATGTTGGTACAAAAAAAAATTTAAGTGTCTTATATAAATGTATTGTATTCTATAACACTTTTGTTTTAAACAATACAACCTGGCGGGATTATTGCCATGCCAGCCAGCCAGGTTGTACTGCGTATACTTTTTAAACCAACCAGAAAGATGTTGTTAACAAGGCCTTAAGTGAAAAACAGATTCAACCCCTTTTTAAAATTAAATGATTACCAACGGGAAACGATCTCACAGCCCTGGGCCAAGAAAAAGGTGTGTTTACTAATAAGACCATGTAAGTAGTCTTTGCGTATAAAAATATTGTCATTGCTAGTGTAAAAAAATATTGACTGACTTTGGGTTTTTGGACCATTTTTGTTTTTTTTATTTTTGAAATGTATTTATGGTTTAACATTTAATTTGCTTTTATGTACGATCTAACAATACTCGCACACGCTAGATTTGTGTTAGTGCTGTTGCATCTTCAAGTATAGTAGGTAGTATTGCCAACACACGCGATGACGAACTGCGAGTTCCGAGTGTATTCCAGTGGTTATTAAACCCGAAGGCTGGATTAATTGGATCGAATACAATGCTGTCTCCCGGCCACGCTATTCAATATGATCGCAACGCTAGTTTTGACGTACTCAGATGTAACATACGAATACGTGAATTTATATGGTCCCCCTTAATATATCTTAACTGGTAATTCAGACGTATTAAAGAGCGTATCCAGGAGACAATATTATCTTCGGTCCCAGTATCAAAACGTCAGATTAAGACCCACTGGAGAAGGCATATTATTCGTCATTACAGGTAATGGAAGCACAGTCGCACCAAACAGGAACTTTTCGTTTTTTTTTGGTTTTATCGGGAATCGAACAAGAGACATCTAGGTAGAATCAAACATCTTATCAACTAGGCCAGGGATTTCGTTAATTAATTAAGTTATCTATTGAAGGTTTAGAAGACTGTGTTTGCCGTGTACAAATTCTCGGCGGTGTAATTGAAATGTATCTCACACGAAACAAACATGCTAAGAACGAAAAATAACATAAGTGATTATCGTATTCAAATTCCACAAAACCTCGAACATGTATTGATAGACCTGCACTTGTCTGCGGTTCTCATTTTAAGAGCCCATTTATAGCGAGTAACGGGTAACAGCGGGAATATCGCCTCAAGCGGGGCGCGCCCACTCTCAGGTCAACGGAACCTTTTTGAGTAGTCTGTGAATCACGTTGGTATTTCCACTGTGTTTTGTCATCTCACTGAATAAGTCGGTATTATGAGACTTATTAATGATATGTCTTTTGTCAACTCACTGAATAAGTCGATATAATAAGACTTATTAATTATACTCGTATGTCTTTAGCAAAAAAATATTCAATTGATATTTTACCTGTTTTAAGATGTTTGCGACGAAATATGCGTTTTATTAATTTTATGATATACTCGTACATATGTTAATGTGCTTGAATATATGAAAATTATTCAACAGACATTTTACCTGTTTTAAGATATTTTAGACATAATATAAGTCATATTAGTGTTATACTGACTTTTGTGAATGTGCTAGAATATATAAATATTAAACAGATATTTTACCTGTTTTAAGAACTATATTTTACCTGTTTTATTTGAAGTGAAATATGAATCTTATCAGTGTTATCATGACTTTTGTGAATGTTTTTGAATATATGAAAAAATATTCAACATACATTTTACTTGTTTTAAGATATTGAAGACAAAATATGAGTCTTACTAGTGTTATAATGACTTTTGTGAATGTGCTTTAATATATGAAAAAAATGTTCAATTGACATTGTACTTGTCTTAATATATTTGAGGTGAAAAATTAATCTTATCATTGTTATTTTGTGAATGTATTGTACTTTAATAAATATACTTTTATATACTTTTGTGAATGTATTATACTTGAATAAATAAAATAAAAATTTAACAGGCGTTTTACTTGTTTTAAGATATTTGAGACAAAATATGAGTTTTATTAGTATTATAATGATTTTTGCGAATGTGCTTGAATACATGAAATTATATTTAACGCACAGTAAAAAAACAACTTCAAAATCTTTCAACAATAATAAAAAAATCATTTTTTTTGACAAAAGTGTACAATAGCATTCACAATAAATCATTTCAATAATTATCAATAAAATAAAAGAATATCATAAAAATAATGAAAGATTAGAGCGAATTGAAGAATTCTGGAGTTTAAGTTGATTTTTTTCAGATGATGGAAGAGTTACGAGGGAAATGGAACAGCGTTTAACGATAATAAACATGGTTAATATGCCACTAAAACATATGTACTTGAACCGGATAGTATCCCGATCTGCTAAGATGATGGTCCATAGAAGTATTTTATTACCAACTTTGATGTATGGGAGTGAAATGTAGACGTAGAAAACGATTTGAATAAATGCTGTAGAAATGCGTGCAACAAGAAGAATACGTGGGGTGATAACGTATGACCGAATACGGAATGAAATGATTAGGGAGAGATGTGAACTTAGGTCTTAGGTCGATGTGTTGCATAAGAAAAATACCATTCTGATATCGTTAGAGCATGTAGAACGAATCAATGAAAAAAATACTAAAGAAAACAAATAAAATTGCTAATGTGAGTGAAAGGCGTGGTAGAGGAAGACCTAGATTAGATCCCTAATAACAAGCAGTCTATAAATCTGTATTCATACCATGTTTGATAGTATATTCGTGCGAATTATGGGTTCTCTACATACGACACATTAGAGCACTCGATAAATATTAATAAAAGTACCTCAGGCAAATATGAATCAATGGTACCATAGAGTATCAAATTATTAAGTTTTAAGAAGAAAATAACTGTTTCAGCATTAAGATTTTGGTACAAACCCCCGATAAATATTCTCTTTGCTGAGCTGACAAAAGCAAAATATAGCAAGGTGGGCAGCGCAAGAGATATAAGGGCGTAGTGCATGATACGTTTGAAAACATTAATGCTCAGCACAACTGGGAGCAAACAGCAACAAATAGAGCTCAATGGCGTAGAACTGTTGCTTAGAACCCAACATGACGCTGAAAAGCTGCAAGTTATGAAACTCTTTGTCCTTTATGCATAAAATATGTCTATCACATATTGGCTTACATACTTATTACCGATGGGACAATCATCAAGTACCCTGATCTTCCAGTATGTATTGGGCCTTATATTATTATCATCACAGATAATGGCCAATAATTCAATAACATGCCGTAGTTTGCTTCCAGTTTGATTGAGCATTTATGTTTTTGATCGTATCATACAGTACACCTGTGCGCTGCCTACCGTGTTTTGATCGTATCATACAGTACACCTGTGCGCTGCCTACCGTATTTTGATCGTATCATACAGTACACCTGTGCGCTGCCTACCGTGTTTTGATCGTATCATACAGGACACCTGTGCGCTGCCTACCATGTTTTTTCTACCCTCCGAAAACCTTTCAAAGAGAATATTTTTTGTAAGTCTAGAGTCACATGCCTGATGGAGCTGTATTAGAAAAAAAAAGAAATAAATTGCTTAACATATCATTTGTTTGCCGTCCCTGATATTTAAAACGGTACACCTGAGTCGGTTGATCTCTCCGCTCTCCTCATTTCGCTTATTTTCTCGTCTACGTCGCACCGCTTCTCTTTGAAAGTGAGATTAATGTTTGTCTCCGGATTGCTTTATTCCTTTTTAGTTAAGACTCACACGGAGCCGCTCAGATTTACTTTCGCAGCTTTATGTCATGTGTGTGTGATTGAGAATATTTAGAGTTTGACGCATGTTCTTTAGAATATAATACCGTGTCTGAGAAACACAACGTAGATTTTTACAAATTATATAGAAAAGGAAAACAAAATAACAAGTTGTATATCGCCCTAAAATAACAAGTTGTATATAAATGAAGTGGCAATGGGCCGGACACGTAGCAAGAATGCCAGACTCCCGATGGACATCCGAAATAATCCAATGGTACCCAAAAGGCATAAAGAGGCCCAGAAGAAGACCGAAGGTACGCTGGATAGATGAAATCAGAAAGCATGGCAGCATCACGTGGCATCAACGAGCAAAAAACCGAACTATTTGAATTCAGCTTGGGGAGACCTTCATCGAGCAGTGGATCGACCCTGGTTGACAATGATGATGATGATGATGATGATATCGCCCTTTAGAGAGCAAACTCTGCTCAAGGGTGCTACAATTCAGGATTCTAGATCACTATCATCAACCGATTTAATCATCACACTGTCGTGTAGCTCATAACTGAATATCGTGACTCCCCTGGTATCCCCTGAGAGCTCCGCGGCACGAAGGCAGTTGTTAAGGGTTGTACAGTTGCGTCTCTCACTTGGTGAGTCCAACACATTGTGGTTCTTCCCCTTGTCTATCTCAGGTTAGTTAACTTCCAGGTTACCAATATTGTACAGGTCGTATGAGTTTCTGTAACGAAATGTGTTTCACCATAACTCCCATTAGGAATTATGTTTTAAAGTTGTTTTTTTAACCTGTTTAAATTTTTGTATTTCTTTTTGGAAATACTATCCAAACCTATCACAAAAAATCGGCACGAATCTGGTTAGTCTTCTCTCTCTCTGGTTAGTTACCTCTTCTCTCTGGTTAGTTGAAAAAGATTGCCGTATGGCGATTTACTCAGTATACGTATAATTGCTTTTTTTAAATGAATAATAAGTAAGAATTGTATTTGAGATGTAAAGAGAAATATTTGAGAATGAATGTTGGAAAATTTAAAGTCTCGCTGATAGAAAAGTGTAAAACGAAATGTAAATGTGATGAGAAATGAGATCAAGTTAAAGAATTAGTAGTAATATTTCATCATCTTAATTTTATCTAGTCTAGCTCAACGGATTATATCGGATATCTCAGCAAATTGATTTCTCAAAAGATGTATTCAAATTAAAGGGGAATTTCCTTTGCAATTAGAGGTACTTTGTTCACAATAGAAAAATACCCTTTGATGGAACATGAATATTGAAATAGCCAATAAATTCAGGACAATTTAATTTAGAATCGATGATTTATCTCCTAAAGAAATAAATCATTGAATATTCAGAGGTAATAAATTAAATTTTCGGCCCAGATAATTCTAATTTATGTCAATTATAGGAATTCTCAATTTCAAGTTTAAAAAATCTCATAAACTTATGCTTAATAAATTGTGATGTATGAGAAATTTAGAGTGGTAAGATATTAGTTGTACAAAAATTAAGGAGTATACGTATAATTTCCGCTTCTTACGAGTATGTTACTAACATGTCCAAAATAATAATAAACAGGAACATAAAAAGTTCCAGGCGTTCGACATGCTTATTTGATTAAATATTTTTATTGTTATAATTTGTTTTATATTTTACAACACTTTCATTATATGTAGACTACCAAAACATATCCACTTTGGTGAGCTGATTGAGGGCATAAAAAGGTACAGTGGTAAGCGCAAGTGCAAAAAAGGGGGCCCAATCTGGTTCAAGAGATAGTCTAGTCTAGTAATTGATTAATTTATTTATTTATTGAATTAACGACATCAGTGTCTTTATATACAAATGAACATGTGACAGGTTATAATTGCCTCTGGAGTTGAGTAACCCTGCATCAACATGTAGGAAGGTTTTAATTCTGCAAAGCAACTTGCATCTCGTTCTACTAATGAGGCCATGTGTTTTCTATATCTCAATATCTATCCATAAAATTCTCACAAAATTCTCAAAAAATCCAATATTTGTTTTATGTATGCGTTATTCCACTAAAAACCAATCTGAGTTCTTAACCTCTATAAAATAAGTCTTCGACAATTACATAAGTCTGCTTGGTGAAGTTTGGTATTATTTTGTGGTATACATACATAACATATATTGAACTTAAATATACATATAATTATTGAATAATTTTAAAACAATGACTGTAATTTATTATTACTACTGCTTTTTGTATTTTCATGTTAGTTTAAGATAAAGTTTTGTATTATTTATCAATAATTTTAGTAATAATACGCTTATGCGCTGAATATGTTGTTGTCTGTCCACGTGTGGTAGTATTATCAACACGTACGAAAGCGAACTGTAAGTTAAATGCCTTCTCCAGTGGTTCTTAACTCAAATAAATTATTATACTGTATTACTCTCGCGTTATAGTCAACACAACCTAGTGGCAATCTTTTCAACTAATTACAAAGAATATTTAACAATAAATTACTCTCTTATTCTATCAATAATATTAATCTCCGCTACACGTATTTCTACTTCCTACCCCGAGACTTATTCTACTTGAAGAGAGCCTTGGTATAGGAAGTAGAAACACTCTTAGCGGGGATTAATGTAATTAGTGGAAAAGTAAAGTAATTTATACTTTATTATTCTAGTATAGGGTTAAACAAATTAAATGCTGAAACTTTTGGTGTTATAAACAACTAGAAATATGTTAAAGGTTCCATAATTGAAAACCAGCCTGGAACCCCCATTGAAAGAAATAATTTGGTTACCAACTGAAATCGAACGCGCAGCCCCTGGGCTGGTGTAGCTACGGAGGTCATCATTAATTGCAAGGTTTGTAGACAATATTTTCATTCTGCCATGCTCTTCAACATGTCTACATCATCTATTCAGATGTGTCAAGGAGTTACCATAGGAATTTAAAACTTAAAAGCGCCACAAAAACAAATAAAATAACTTGACATTTATGCTCAGTTATTAAGACGTTGAATAGAATTTCTATGGAATTAAGGTCGAAAAACACATGTTTCTAGATGTGTTCATGAAAAAATAAACACACTAAACGTTTGTTGATAGTTGTTTTATCCTATAACTACGCGAATATGTCAAGGCAATGGAGAAAAAAAAACATTTGAGAGGGATAATAAATCATGTAATAACGTCCTTATAATCGACAAACACCCCCACTAATAGGAAGGCAAATCCTGGCCGCGAGACAAATGCAGGCTCTTGTGTACAATTAAAACATGATTTTTTTTAATGACAATTAATACATAATTATCAACACAATAATCATGTATAGACATTTAAAAATATATAAATGTACACACAATATACAAGTAAGTCCAGATTTATGTGTATTGTGTGAGTGTGTACATTTATATTTAAAAAAATGTCTATACAAGATTATTGTGTTGATTTTATAACAAAACAAATATATACAATAAATAGGTGCATAATAGAATGAATTATAAACACAATTAAGTGAAATTATATAAGGTCATTCTGAATGTTGTGTCGCGTGGTTTGGTTTATGATGCCGACACTTCGGAAAAGTTGCAGTTTTCATCTTCAGAGTTTATATGTAGTCAACTTCGACTACGAATAAGCCCTGAACGATTTCGAAACGTCGGCATCTTAAGTTAAACCACGTTGTGCAATACTACAAAATACCTTATAAAATTGATACAAAGAACTTCGAAAGCCTCAAAACATATACAAGTACCCGGCGATAAGTAATACACATCGGCCTTAAGAAAAAGATTGTCGGCCATAATCGGCTAGCTTTGGCTTTGTAGAGCGTTGTCTCTGTCGCACGATTGACTGACAAATCGCGACGGAACACGTACATGAATGACAGAGACGACGCTCTATAAAGCCGAAGTTAGCCGATTATGGCCGACAGTCTCTTTCTTAAGCTCGATGTGTATTACTTACCACCGAGTACTGTATTTAACTGAAGTTCGATTTTAGTGAAAAAAATATGAAATACATATCACTTAGCACATAAACGTCGATAATAATTAAGATATATCTGACTTGTAATCACATACGAGTTTGTCACATTATTATTTTTATTTCTCTAAGTAAAATATGGTTCACGCTGCAATAACTCAATAGTAAAAAGAAATTATTTCTTGTTATTCATGTCTTGTTGTAGGTTGAAAAAATAACAGCCTAGAGTGAATATTTGATAGTTTTGACATTCAGGTGTGAGTTGATATGTTGGAGCGGTAATGTTGTGTTTAATCCGGTCTTTTATTTAGAAAATATATACAAAATGTGTTTATAGGAATAGTAAGTAGTTAAAAATATTTTATGTGCGAAGCTCTGTTCTAATTCACAAATTTAATTAAAAATTTTGAAACTGGGATAATCGTCTAGTAATATAATATGTTAGATATAGATCATCATTAAAAAGAGGAACAGTGGAGGATGTAATAATAAGAAGTCTTCAATATTTCTGTAAAATTTGATTTCTAAACGGTGGTATATAAAAGGTTCTCCTAATAACAATAAAGGCAGCTATTTTAGAAAAATAATCCCTATTTCTCTATTAAACATATTTTGCCTAAAAATAATTATAACGCAAACGCTGAAAGCTTTTAAACGAATTAAACTTAATGTTAATTAAGATTTAAGAAAATAATATATTCAGAATCTTAATTGTAATTAACGAGAATTTTGAATATTCATATCAAGTAATTAAAACAGTTAGTAGTTCTGTGGCTAAAGCCATTTTTGAATGGCAAGCATTTCATTTTAAATGAGAAAATTTAACTTTCGTAAATTTAATCAAAGTTTTTAGTTACAATTTCAAGTTATAATAATGCGTGTGAGTTTGTCTTAAGTTAGATTTTATTTCCAATAATGAATTATTTTTAAATTTTATTCAACATTTTTGTTTTGATAACATTTTACGTTACATTTAAATTACATTTCTAAAAAATTTTTTTACATCTTCCTCAAAAGAAAACCTTTCAATGAAAAAAAATGGTAGGTTTATGGATTTTTTTAAATACGTTGATAAGCTAGGAATATAACGTGTGGGTGAATAATGATTGCAATATATAACATTTTCATTGTATATAGTATAACTTAATAGATATACTGCCATGAGGCTATCTCTTCTAAGCAGAAATAAATTTATTTTGGTCAATCATCAAAATTACTAAAAAAAAACTACTCAAGTAATTTGAGTAAACAATTGGCAAAAAATGCGCTAAGTTATTATCTTCCATAAAAATCTACATTCAAAAACAGTTTTCGCAACGAAAATTTTGTCCTAACGATATGTAACTAAGCCAAAACGAAACTACTTTCCGGACAACCCAATATTTTGGGTCAACTAACTTACTTATCTTTTAAAATAAAATTAAACAATATGAAACTTATTGCAAAACAAAAACTTAAATATGAAAATTGAAATGTTATGAGATGTGTGTTAAAGATAGATGCCAATTACGTCCTCCAGTCATTGCGAAACGCAACATCTTACACTGGGCTGGTGTAGTAAAAATGCCGCCTGTTAGTTATTTATCTGGTAAAGAATATTCGTGTAAAAGTTATGAGAGGGTTTATTTTGTGGTAAATAATTCATCGGTGTTTTAATTTACCTACTTCTGAGTTAAGCTATTTTTCAATATTGATGTAACTATGCAAAACGTCCCAAACTAGAAAACCTGTTTTACTGTTTCTTTGAAATATTAAAATATCTTAGATCAATACTGTGCTAAAAGTCAAGTCTATTCAATGTGTATTTTATGGGTAAATTACGTCTGAAAGTTTTTTGTTCCATGTGAGCACATACAAAGTGGCGAGTTATATCTTCAATCATCTCAAACCAGATAAAATTTGTGATGGATCTTTTTGATATAATGGCTTATATATATTCCATTTGCAGCGTTTCTTGTCCTTACAAATACTTGCGATGTAATGTCTACCAAATTTTCGTAGTCTTTTTTCTGTTTTGATGTGTCTAATTTGTATTTTTTTATGTCTATCTTCAATATTTATGATCTTTTATGACTTCTAATCTCGTTGATATACCAAGCATGCTTCGTTAAATGCATTTTATCTATCATAACAAGATATTGTGTTATTTTTTGTTCACTTTCCACCTTTAGCATCTCAACTGGGAGCACGCGTTTCAGAATTTACCTGAAGATTTTTTATTCATCTGGTCAATTGAAATTGATTGTTTATTCAATAAAAATGAAAGTAAAAGGATAGCGTTTAAAGTGCAGACTCTCATCAAGAGTACTCCAACTTGGGATAAGAGTCTACTATTATAAATAAATAAATAAAAAATATTACAAAAATAACAAGTTAAGTATAAGAAAAAGTAAGTGGAAGCTACATTCATAAGATAAAGAATTTTTATGTACCTGATTAAGAAAATCGCAAAAAAACTTCCCATGGGAAGAGAAATTACATAAAAAGCTTTTTAGATCTTCCTTTATATTTATGATAGTTCGGTTTAAGGTGGAGTGTAGTGTTTATATATGATATAATCATAAATTTTGATAAAATCTCCCAAAAAGAGTTGTCTTCAAGTACTTCTGGAAGCTGCACGCACCACCCACATCTATAACACTTTGAGGCAGATAAAAATTGAAATTTAACTCGAAAAAAACTAACGTTAAAGAAAAATAAAGATTATCAATTCATTAAATATTGCACAATGGTACAATGACTCCCAAAAATGAAATAAATAATTTAGAAAAACAAAAATGATTATTTTGGTAATACTTAATATGCTCCAATCAATGGCTTACTGCGTCTACCACATATAACGGAGATATAGAAAACGGCCCTGATCTAACATTTGCACTGTTTATACTATATCATTACGTGAATTATTATTTTTGAAAAAAATAGTACGGAATATTAGAAATCATATAGTTTGCGAAATAAATGCTCATGACAAACTAAGGCGTGGTCTTTGCCATAAACAGTTTGATAACCATCCTATATTCTACAATATATCCTAGGTTATAAAAACGTTTTATATTTTTGCATGATTACTGTACGAGAACATTGTTTGGGCGTGTGTTCTGATGTAATTGTGCTAAACTGACCAGATTGTTTTTATCTTTTCTTTAATTTATGTATACGATTAGGTCAATAATGAAGCATTTGTTACATTTGATATCATTACAATTCCAAAGACAAAGTCTAAATCATATGATGCGGTAATAAAGGCAGAAGAGTCAAAAATATATTTTAACCTACGACATAAGAATGTCAAAATAACACTCTATGGTTGAGAAGAAAAAAAAATTTGTAGTAATTTGTTCACAAAGTTTTTAAATCACACTTTGTGATTCTTAAGACATTTAAGTATCTGCGTGTTGTTTTTAGGACACAATTTTTTTTTTCGTATTTGTCCGTTAGTGGTTAGGTTAGGTCACACTTTTTTGTTCTTAAGATACTTATCATAAGTATTCGAATACTGCATCTGGGACCCAAAAGCATTCTTTTTATCGATAGTGCTTCTTTGTGGTCATTTATTTATAAATGTTTTAAAACCACACTTTATGGTTTTTAAGGCACTAAAGTATCTAAATTGAAGTTATTAGGATATAAAAGCATTTATATATTGAATGTGATTCTTTGTGGTTATTTATCCAAAAAAGAAATCACACATTGTGGTTCTTTAGGCATTTAAGTATCCGAATGTTGTTTTTAGGACACAAAAACATTTATTTATCGAACGTGACTCTCAGTTGTCTTTATGATATTTATGTACCAAAAGTGTATCTTTGTGATCTGTATAGTACTTAGGATGTTTCTTTTGTCTTTAAGGTCCAAAAGTGTTAAAATGAGACACTAACATTAACCCTTTATAGGGCAAGTTTTTTTTTGAGATATTGAGTTTTTTGTTGAATAAATCATTATTATGTGTATCAAATCAACTTTATTATTTCGAAAAAGTGTTTTAAAATTATTTTTTTTTGAAAATGAGGCGGTCGCATATGAGACCTGTGCCCATTTCAGGGGTCATGTCAGTGGTCGTAAAAGTGACCAATAAATGTTTAAGTAATAATATCTTAGTTTAGGTTTAAGTAGGAAATACAATTCTTATATTAGATATAATGAATGGTGATTTACTTATAATACGTATTTACATATTTGACAATAAATTAACCGGATGTTTAGATCGTTGCTACTGAACATGCAGCTAGCTTCACGACGATCCATCTTTAATCAGACCTCTGCCCGTCCACTATATTTGCCAATTTGACATTTGTGTTACTTAAAAACGTTTCATTAAGAAAATGAATCCTTATAAGTGTGGTCGCATATGCGACCGATTTCTGCTTATGCCCGTTAAATGGTTAAAGTCGCAAACAAATCGAAATAACGTCCACTATTACGGGACAGGCATCTAGACATATGGTCAGTTATACCTATATCCGAGATATTTGTAAGATGGAGATGATTTGTTTTTTTTTTCTTCTCTTTTTTATTATATTTACTCTTTAATCTAGATATGCGAGGGTGTGGGATGGAAACCCCCTGATGCCCTTGCGGTCGGGCTCGCCCTACATTGGTGGGGTGTATCTCGCCCGTGGGAGTGTTTGTGGGATGAGCCCGGACATTTTGGTGTGTTCTCTCTTGAATGTATTTTTTTCTTTTTGTCATCTACTATATTTATTTTCTGTGTTTATTTTTTTGTATATTTTCCTGTTTCTACGTGTTTAAGGGTGTGGGCTGAAAAACATCTGGTGTCCCCGTGGCTGGGTTCGCCCTATATTTGTGGGGTGTATTTTGGCCGAGGGGATGCTATTAGATGAGCCCAGACCTTTTGACAGCTTCTGTGTTTGATGTATTGTCTACAACTTATGTGTTTTTAGAAGTGTTATTCAGGTGTGATCTTGTACATATTATGTTGCTGTCAATAAATCTAATATTTATTTATTTATTTATTTTATGATTTAGGGGTGGCATATCAGATTCGCAGATGAAGAACCTAACTGAGAAGAATAAAGTAGACACATATGATAGGCGGAAAAAGACAATGACGGACACTATATTATGCACGGCCACTCAATATAAATCTATTTAAAATACTACCTAAAACATGCACACAAACCTTCTATGAATACTACCTAAAACATATAAAGATATGCAGGGGCGTACACATCTTGATAATTAGCATATCCAAGGAGCAGAAAAAATAAGAATATTGTTTTAATAAAATCACTCAAATTGAGATGATCTGGGTTGTTTGATGCGATAACGTGTCAAGTGTCTTTTTAACTTTGCATCATATCACACTTCGCCGTTCGATATCTCGTTTTACTTTTCCGTTATCTGAGCAAAATTATATTTTTTCCCAGGAGTCATAACATATACGGCAAGTAACGTTAACATTAACTGCTGACATACGAGTAGCTCTTTCAAAAGTGATACAGTGCTGAGTTATTTGCTACATTTATGATCTTTCACAACATTTAATATGCTCCAGAAACATTAGAAAAAACATTCTAAATGTCATCTTGTTTCACTTCGACTTTGCGTAATGTTTAATATGGTTTAAGTGCCTGTTCCGCAGTTGCATAAATCTCATACATGTGTGAGCGTACGTACTCGTATTATGCGTTCATATTTTATATCGAAGCAAGTAACAATTATTCATACTTATCATATTGTATAATATCTCCTAGCATTATATGTCAGACTGGGGTTATACCGTTTTTGTTTTTATTTTGTAATGTTATTGTTTATCACCAAAAAATCTTCATAAAATAAAGCGCAATGGTTTATCGTTACCTTCAACACTCTAGAACTAATTTAGGGTTATTAAGAAGAATTTATTTTTAGATAATTTTGAGATTTTCACAGTTGTTATTGTATTGCATTACACTTTTGTTGTATACAGTACAACCTCTTCCAACCAAACAGAAATATGTTAAAGTAGTCTTAAGTAAAAACCAGACTGGAATCATTTATAAAAAAAAACTGGGTTCGGAATTTGAATCTGCAACCTCCGGGCTGGGAGACTGGAGTCTTACCAACTAGGCCACGGAGGTCATTGAAGTAAAACTTATTTTTCATTCATGCTTATAGACATGATTGAAAAATAAGTTTTTTGGTTTTACTCTAAAAACTTATTTTTTAATTCATGTTAATAGACATGATTGAAAAATAAGTTTTTGAGCTTTACTCACTGTTTATTGAAATTTTCGGTATTTTAGTAACGCCCTCGAAAATGACATTAATATTTTTAATAATGTGAATGAATTACTATTTTTGTTATTAAAATGATAATTTTATAGCGATGTTTTGTGAGCAGACTCTCCTAAAGGGGGTTCTAACTCGGGATTCGGACCCACTATTATTGACATATTAAAATATTACGAAATAAATATATAAAAATATAATTAAAGGATACAAAAGAGACGGTTGCGACCATTAGATAAGATACTTACCCTGCATATATAACGGCGGTAAGTAAAACACATCGGGCTTAAGAAAGAGACTGTCGCTTTGTAGAGCTGCGGACTGCGACAGAGACGACGCTTTACAAAGCGACAGTCTCTTTCTAAAGCCCGATGTATATTAGTTATCGCCGGGTACTATACATATGCTTAGAAAAACATATTTGGTAAAAAAAACTACAGAAAATTTACTAGGGGAAGATGAACTACAATGAAGGCTTTGTATATCTTTCGATGTATCATAGTAAATCATCGGTTATAGGTGAAGTGAAGTGTTTATGGTACAATCGGTTATAGGTGAAGTGAAGTGTTTATGGTACAATCGGTTATAGGTAAAGTGAAGTATTTATGGTACAATCGGCTATAGGTGAAGTGAAGTGTTTATGGTACAATCGGCTATAGGTGAAGTGAAGTGTTTATGGTATATAAAATCAGAAATTTTGATAAGATCTCCCAAAAAGGGCTGCTTACAAATTATCCCTAAAGTTGCATACGCCCTCAACAACTCTAACATTTAGAAGCAGACCATTCCACGCCACAAAACCGGTAACGGCAACAGTTCTATCATAAAGTTTCACCTCATTGGATCGATTCAGAATAATCTTTTTATTCGAAAAGATGAAATCGACCTCAAAATTATACTCCTCTCCGAAACAACATGTTATTAAACATTAAATGAATGCCAATTACCCATAATGAGTATACTTATAATATAAGCACTATATAAAACGAGGTATCCGAATACTTGTTCTTAGTGCCACCGGAGATGACTATGTAAGCCAAATCGTGATAGAAATATCCTGTTGCCAAAGGGTTATGAACTTCAGCATATGCAGCTTGTTTGTGTATTCTTTCTCTATTAAGTATCTGGTATAGATCATTCAGCCTGAATAGTCATTTTGCATTAGTGTGAGTAACAGTGCGTTTACAAAAACTTGTCACTTTATTTTTTAAATGAAGTGAAAAAGCAAAAAAAATAATATTTTATATTCAAACATTGAAATGAGCACACACGTTTTGTAAATTAAAAATGCTGTCAGCTTAAATTGTAACAATCATAAAAATAAAATGAAAGTAAGTTTATTTAACATATTAATTGTTTAGGCATGGCAGATTCTAGGAAACATTAAATAACAATAATGGAATTTTTCAAGATTAAAAATAATTATAAGTTCAAGTATTATAAAGTAAAAATATTTGTCAGTTTTAATTAGATTGCACATAAAAATAAAAGGAATGTAATATTATTTAATATATTATTGTATCATAATTACAGTGCCAAATAATAAAGTTTTAAAATAATAGTGGATGAAGTGATACTAAATTACAGGAAACTTTAAGTTATAACTAAGTGCATTTAAGCTTTCGATTTTTTTTAAATTATGCATTACATTAGACAAAAATCGCACTAAAGGATTGCGGCACCTTTTAGACCGACCCCTAATTATTATCAATCATTACGAAAATTTAAAACCATCTCCTTTGTTTGGCCCGAAAGTCGTTTTCCCTTTCCTAATTTCGACATGGAAGTGTTTTTCTAATCACCGAGTATTTTGACAACAATACAAACGTGCACTCTGCGCGAATCAATCGTGTGGCATTCTAAAACCAATACCACTACACAAATTGTGTAATACAGAGAGTGTTACTGACACTATTGCAAAATTACTCTTTAGGCTAAATGATCTATAGCTAGAAATAATTATACGCCATTAGTTTAGATCTGTTCTAGTTCGCTTTCAGCAGTGCTGAGCATTTGTTATTTTGAGTGTGTCATGTTTAACATCCACATATCTTTTAGCTACCCACCATACTTTCTTCTACCTTCTTTAGGAACGTATGTTCCTTAAAGGAGAGATGATGAGGATGATTGTTGATAAATAAAAACTTGTCGAAATCGGAATATGTAAAGAGGAATTTTATTGACAAACGTCGGTATTTATAATGTTTTTTGAACGTGTGCGGGAATGCGCACGAGATATATAGCTGTCTCGTCTTTGAGCTTACAATATGTTTATTGTCGCGCGTAGGTATCCTTTTGTTTTGAGAGACAGCGCAAAAGATGTGATGCCCTCTCCTTTCCTCATGGAATGCGGTCTTCACTGGTAGAGAGTTGAATGACCGATCGCGTGGACTTTGGCATTGTTTGTCTCGCATTGTTAAGGTGGACAAAGGTCGTCTCGTGGGTTCAGTGACCGCGCATACGGTCGCCACACTTCCATAAGCTCTATAAATAAGACATTTCTTGGATTTTTATTGTGTAATAATTTTATGTATGTACACTTGATGGATTATTCATAAGAAGCTTTTTCTTCGAATCAACTTTGTGTTTCTTCTTCTCGTTGTTCATTTCACTCTTGTCAGAGTGGTCGAGGCATTGATTCAAGACTTTAAGCGTTGCTCTTATTACTTGTATTAAATTTTGACGGGTGTTGGCGTTTCTAGGGCAATGTTGTAGAGTGTATTGGTCCCCATCTGAACCAGATCTGTCCAGTGTATCACAAACTGATCACGCCCTATTATTATTTGAACAACGAGTTGACCCATTGAGTCTTCATTGCTGTTGACTTTATATTGAAGTATTGAATTATTCTTCATCTAGCAACATACATATCAAAAGATCAACACCAAACTAGTCCAATGATGTGCATCGTTGTAGGAGTGGAGTTCATTATGCGTTGTAGACTATTAAGTTATCAGACAGTTAGAATAAGCCATTTGTTGTGAGTGAAATTAGCGTTAATATATTATGATGTGAACGAGCACTCATCAAATTAGGTTACCTCACTGAGAGCTTTATCATTGAGTTCTTACACAACGCTTCCAGAATGAATTTGTCAGAAAATGAGTTAAAGCTTATCGAGCTTTTCTTTTACCAATTTGAAGTACTGAGAAACAAAACATTTTTCGTTTAAATAACTAAAAGGACTTGTACGTGAAACACGAAGAAAAATATTGGAGAATGTATGTTATACAACCCAAATTCGTAGTAATGATTAAAGTTAAATAAAGTAAATGTGACATTTTGGTGAACAATGTAAGATTAGAATGAGTGCAGAATTCTACTATTTTGCAAGTATGTTCTAAGATGACGGAAAGGTGGAAAAATGTATTGAACAGCGAGTTGTAATGTAAGAAACAAACCAATGGGGTACTGAAAAACATTCTTAAACAAAGCAATATCAAGATGTGCCAAAATGATTGATCACAACACTATTAGTGTTAATATTGATTCATATTATACTATATTTTATTTATTTATTTTACACATGACAAGAAAAATACATAATTTGCGAAAAAACAATAGGTAATTTAATTTGGTCACACAATTTTAATGGATCTGGGTTTGTTGCTTTTCATTTGTCGTGTCCCCAGTAAACTAGGCTTTTGCCTGTATCTCACTCAGGACATGAAAATATAAATCGATACTTCTTTCTGATTTTTTATTATAAAACCCCGTTGCACATTCTTATCAACCTGACAAACAGTGACACTCAATTACATATGTATACATCACGCGAATCAAATTTCTCACACTTCATCACTCCAGACAGATCAAAACGTTCATCCCACAATATACAACATTGAAACGACGTTGTTGAAAATTATATCGAAAGGAGTCAAGGAAATACAATGGAAATGCATGAATGTATGGTGTGTCGATAAATGACAGAACAATAAACATGTCCATAAATGACAGATCAATAAATATGTCGAGAAATGACAGAACAATAAATAACAGAACAATAAATAAATAAATGACAGAACAATTTATGGTGTGTCGATAAATGACAGAACAATAAATATAATTATCAAGGATAAATGTGTGCTACAACCAAAATGTTAAGTAGGATGGGAAAAAGTACATTTTGGTGATTTGTGCATATTAAATGAGTGGGTGACGAAAGACCGTAGGTTTGTGGCAAAACTAAGACTTTTTCACGCAGTTTCGTTAAAAATAGTATCTACTAGTGCTGTGTTTTTTTTATTTGTCAAATACCGTAAGAACCCGTTGAACCCAATAGTATTCATTAATGGGTTTAAGTATATTGATCACTTCGGTCATATCCATGATTTAAAAATAATAAAAATAAATTCAGGTGATACTAATAAATCCAATAATGGAACTTGTTTAGAAATCCCCTTATATCGCATTTCATAAGTTGTTAAAAAATCGGTATTGGCGAAAACGCTAAAATACTTAGAAATCGGAGAGAAAGGCATTATAAAATTGATCTCATTTTTAATTATTTTTGAAGGTGTGTGAAAAACTCACATTCTGTGGTCTGGTTGATAAGATCGGAGATAGTGGGCTCGATTCACAGTGGTTCTTATTTCTTAAACTGGGTTCTATTCTAGTTTTAACTCTTTTAACATTATACTGCTTAGCAGAAAGATATTGCTACTTGTAGAATTTGTTATGGCCTTTTGCAACGAAAACACTTTTAGAATTTCAACTGTGTAGTTTTATTTGTATGAAGGTTGAATTACATTGAAGTATAATATAAACAGTATTATAATAATAATGATGTTATTATCTTAGTGGCTTTAAGAATAATGATTGTTGCCTCAGATATGACGTCCTTTTTAAAGCAAAGATAACCATACGCGCGACCCTTGATAGATTGTAAAGGAATGTTTCGGGTATGCCATCTTTGCCCTTAAGGTCAAATCGATATCAGACAATTTATCTCGTTCGCAGTTTTCTTCCATTTAGTGATACCAAATCTTTATTGAATTTGGATAGATAACCGCCAACAAAATCATAAATTTAAACATAATACATTGGGTTAAGTTGACATACATGTGATAACACTAATATTTATAGGTTCTAGATTATATAGTACAGAGATATCGATAAGCTTGACATTGGTTTGCACGATAACTTATAATATTTATTTGAATGTGGATAAGAACATCGATAAGATAACATTGGTTTTGTTGATTACTTAATATTTATTGTATACGATAAGATTAGCATATTAACATTGGTAGAGATACATTACAAATTTATAAATATGCCTGAAAAATTATACTGTGAACAATTGAAGTGCCGTAATTTTTTTATTAAGAATAGTTATGACAGTAGGCATTGGTCTACGTCTACGTTCATAACTATTCCGATACTCCACCCTTATAACATACCTCCGAATACTAGGCGGAAACAATGTCTGTTTCGACGACCTTCCACACGGAAGTCTAATGCGTTACTGCGAGACCTTGCACAATACCTTATAAAATACAAAAGTCTTCAAAATATTTTTCACAATAGTGAAAAACTTACATAAAATACGTAACACGTAATTCTTACTTTCAACATAAACAAAATAACTTTTTTTTGTTCAAAATATTTTTCAAAACTGAATAATTCTCACACTAGAAATCAGATTATCTCGACTATTAAAACATTAAGGCCCAGTTTTTAATCTAATATCCATAAGCCGTTATAATCACAGTTGCTTTATATTAATTATTTTGGCATGTTAAATTGATGCATAGTTAAATCAAAGATAACGGAGAATTTCGCATAGGAAAAAAATGATATTAGAGCCGTGACTATAACAGACCCGTAATGTTTGCTTAATAAATCGAGCATTGATAGTGAGTTCTAATGTTGGTTGAGTCATTAGTCATAAGAAACGCTGAAAACAAAATGTGGGCCTCGTGTAGCCGCTGTCAAAGTGGAATTAATGGTTGTCCTGAGTTATGGCACTTTGTTCACCTCCAGACCGTTTGTCAAGTGAACAGAACTCGTATATGTGTGTTGTGTTATGTAAATTTAAGTAAAGGGTGTGCATAAAAACATATACTAAAACATAACGAAAAATATATACTTGCGTATTTATTTATTTTTGGTACGAATAACATAAGTCCCATGGACTTTTGAAAAAATGTTAACATAAGTTTAATTCATAATAATTGGATGCAAATTAATTGAATACATAAAAATCGGTTGAAAGAAATTTTGAGACAAAATATGTAATTAAAAAAGACAGAACGTTCGTTATTAATAAAAAAAAGACAAAAATGTATTGAACAAGAAAATATGTGGTTGATAATTTTGACAAAAAAAAAACAAGCATCAACATTAGCATGTATGTACGAGTATATACCAAAACACCAAAGAATTTAAAGGATAGGTATGAAATTCTAGTTTTTACGTTAATAAAAATCACACATAATAAATAATCGTACGGAAAAGTATAGATTTTTAAAAAATTATAAGTTTCAATTTGTCTAAGATAATGTGGCAATCAAGCTTAGTTAGAAATTAAATGTGAAGAGAAATCGCTGGAACCTTTTTTGTAAAGCTAACCGATGTTAAAAAACATTATATTTCGCTACAATGTCACTGAGGTCGTCATTACATATGTCTTTTGGGAACGATGTTGACGCCATTAGTCGAAGGAAACGACTATTCTATGACTGAAACTAATGACCACACATAGCATACATATACCACATCGTTTTTCTATTGGGATAGGCAGAGATGAGAGCATGTCATTCATTCATATTGCGAAACACATATTTCACCTATTTTAAATACATCTTCGCATACAACTTCTGGCATTTTTCTGACCTTTTATATTTCCGTCTTTCAAAATATTATTCGTTTGATTCAATCGAAATTAAAACTGTGATTCATCAAAAATAGATCTTCTTCTTCCTATAGATCATGATCTGTTTATTCCGCTTGTTCCCCTTCTTGTGACGTGGATTGCCAACTGTCACGCCATCTCTTCGGAGGTCTTCCCGGTAATCTTCTTCCGGCTGGGTTCCCTTGAAGGGCGACACGTGGAAGTCTGTCGTCTTGCATTCTGTTTACATGTTCGTTCCAGTATCGCCTTCGTTGTCTTCCCCACCTGACGATGTCTTCCGTACTACACTTTCTCCTTATTTCGGTGTTTCCAATTCTATCTCTTAGTGTGTTTCCGGTTATACATCTGAGTGTTTTCATTTCTGAGGTTCTCAGGAGAGATTTTGTTCTAGATGTGTCTGCTCTGGTCTCTATTCCGTAGGTGGCTATCGGTCTTACACATGTTTTGTAAATTCTGACTTTACTTTCTATTCTCATGTGTTTATTATTCCACACCGGTGTTCTTAGGCATCCCGATATTGCAGCCGCCTTATTGACCTGTCTCAAGGTTTCGTGTTATTATATTAAAAAATAGATCGTGTTTTTATATTAAATATATTGGCACACATCGTCCTATTTTAGGTGGATTTCTTTAAAAAAAAAGTTTAACTAGAGGAAGTTTTTTACCGACTTGGATTGTCATTTTTCGACCGATGCACTCGACTAGACACCTTCATAAATTTTCGAATTTTCAAGATTTTTGAACATTTCTTACTGTAACTTATTCAGAAATGATTATAAAATTTAAAAAAAAAACGAATAAAAAAGAAATCCAAATGAGAATACCCCTTTAAACCTTATTTTGTGGATTGATACTTGCCATTTTATAAACGTGATAAGGAAATAAGTGAGTGATAATTTGAAATATAATTTTTTCTTATTTAAATATTCATTTTGATATAACGGAATTCCGCTGAGATTTTTTATATTTATGATTTTTTATTTTTATACTACTTTATGTTACATTTGTTATTTTTATACATTATGCCTGTTTTATTACGTTTATATTTATGTTTTGTGTTATGTAAACTACCTACCTTAGGACGGACATATGCCTAGTTAAGAAGCAGAGTGATTCGCATATCCAAGTATAAATAAATTACAATTAACAGTAGAAGTATCAAAATCACTATATATTTTTGTATGTTTTTTAGATTTATCAAAAGTTTTTAATATAAATTGTAAGGTCTTATGATAATAGTAATTATTTTTTATTTAAAAAATACTCAGCATTTTTAGTTGAAATGAACAATGTATGAGTATATTAGTAACATGTTCCAGGCCAATACGGCAAGAAATGAACAATGTATGAGTATATTAGTAACATGTTTCAGGCCAATACGGCGAGAAATGAACAATGTATGAGTACATTTGTAACATGTTCCAGGCCAATACGGCAAGAAATGAACAATGTATGAGTATATTTGTAACATGTTCCAGGCCAATACGGCAAGAAATGAACAATGTATGAGTATATTAGTAACATGTTCCAGGCCAATACGGCAAGAAATGAACAATGGATGAGTATATTTGTAACATGTTCCAGGCCAATACGGCAAGAAATGAACAATGTATGAGTATATTAGTAACATGTTTCAGGCCAATACGGCAAGAAATGAACAATGTATGAGTATATTTGTAACATGTTCCAGGCCAATACGGCAAGAAATGAACAATGTATGAGTATATTAGTAACATGTTCCAGGCCAATACGGCAAGAAATGAACAATGGATGAGTATATTTGTAACATGTTCCAGGCCAATACGGCAAGAAATGAACAATGTATGAGTATATTAGTAACATGTTTCAGGCCAATACGGCAAGAAATGAACAATGTATGAGTATATTTGTAACATGTTCCAGGCCAATACGGCAAGAAATGAACAATGGATGAGTATATTTGTAACATGTTCCAGGCCAATACGGCAAGAAATGAACAATGTATGAGTATATTAGTAACATGTTTCAGGCCAATACGGCAAGAAATGAACAATGTATGAGTATATTTGTAACATGTTCCAGGCCAATACGGCAAGAAATGAACAATGTATGAGTATATTTGTAACATGTTCCAGGCCAATACGGCAAGAAATGAACAATGTATGAGTATATTAGTAACATGTTCCAGGCGAATACGGCAAGAAATTTCAACAAATAACCTGATTCTTAAAAAAATATTTCATATATCTTCTTTCATATTTAAAACGTAAAAAATTCAAATGTGAATTACATTAGGCCATTATTTTTTCGTTATTGACAAATAAAAAAAATATTAATTAAAATTGCATTTATTTTAACCCACCCGTTACCGCGTACTGCCGTTTAATTTCAACTGGTTACTTTTATATAAATCGGTTCACGTTTTTTTCCCGCGCTTCGCAAACTGAGGCTGATAGAGATGTCCAAGCGAAAGTATAAAAGACCGATGGACCACGGCACCTTCTCACTTTCATTCGAGTCTTGTCCAGGCTACTTTCGGTCTCGACCCAGTCCAGCCGAACTTTCCTTAGGTCAACTATTATCATTACTGAACCATTCAACAGAGCCTTAACTTGTGGCAGTCTTCTAACCAAAATACGATAAGATAATGAAATAAGTTTAACAAGTTGATAGTTTGGATTTATAGTATATAGTTATACAAAAGCACGAGAAGAAGTGTTTTAGTGATTTAGTGACTTTATTGATTTTGGTGTCTTAGTTGGTGGCTTGTTTTGGATTTGAAAAAAAAATCAAAATGAAGATAACGGTGAGTTTATATACCTACTTAACTTCTTTACTTAAAACTAACACACTTAAAAAATTTGATTAAAAACAAGGTTATTTGTAGTTTTAAAGAAATTAAAAACGAATATGAAAACGAATAAATCAAAATTTGAAAATATTTGTTTTTCAACTTTTTAAAACAAAAACTACTAATATAATATTATATTAATACATAAAATTAAAAAAACTTTTCCTGAATTAAAAGTTTATTTATTTCTTAAGCCGATATAGGGATGTAAAAAAATCATAGCTCGAGGTCACTCAGAAATAATCTGTCATTAGACCAAGACGATGAATATCTTTTTTTATTTATTATCTTTTTATTACATGATAACAGGGCTAGATTAACCACCAAGTAAAATAAGCAAGTGCTTAGGGCATCAAGAGAAAGGGGCATCACAAAAAATTCCATTACCAGATTTACCATTGATCATATGGAGCAAAATTGCCAATGGTGGTGTTAAATAGTTCTATAAAACAATATTAAGTATGCCTTTTTAACTGTAAACATTAGTTTTAATACACTTTTCACGTAAATGATCACGAATTGCTCAGCAGAGGGTTTATTTTCTCAGTTGAAGTATATTAAAATCCCAACAGAGCAACTATGCAACAAGGCAGGCTGGATGCTTTATCTCTACTGAGTATATAAGCAGACGTGTTATGTAAGATTCGTTTTAAGGATCTGATTTAAGACTTAAGAGGAGATAATTTTACAACCCCAACTTAAGAGGAGATAATTTTACAATCCCAACTTAAGAGGAGATAATTTTAAGTTTTAAGACTTAAGAGGAGATAATTTTACAATCCCGAGGAGATATTATTAAAATCCCAACAGAGCAACTATAAAACAAGGCAGGCTGGATGCTTTATCTCTACTGAGTATATAAGCAGACGTGTTATGTAAGATTCGTTTTAATGATCTGATTTAAGACTGAAGAGGAGATAATTTTTCGAATATAAATAAATTGGAAGTAAACAAACCCACATTATTTTCAATCTTACTGTAGAGTTAATGGCATGTCGAAAAATAAAGTTACATTTTACTGTTTAGTATTGCTTATATTTCGAATTAGATATATATGGGGGCTCCGAAATGTTTTAAGGGCTAAGAGCCTCTAAAAGCCTCGATAAAATGTTTTAGAATAACAAAAGTAAGAATTTGATGAGATACACTCCAATGTAAATCTGAAAATTTCTCTCCCTTCCCTCCATCATGTTTGACAGTTTCAATTATTATATGTATTTCCATCACTAAAAATTAATTAAAAATACTCGAAAAATTTCAGTTTAACGAGATTCTCAGTTAAGGAAACATAAATTTAAAAATAACCCCAATCCCACAAATAACCACACTCAAATATGTACGAGTAAATTATGCATTAAGAATTCTGCATTTCAATGACCCATCGATGATTTTCCAATGTGCAGCAGTAAATAAATCAATACGTTTATATAAAGTTAATAAAAATGAAACTAAGATAATGGAGAATAAATAAAATGTTTTGCAATAGAGACTAAATTAAATGGTATGAGAAAATACTGAAGACAACTCAGATTTAACTTGAAAATAAAGTTTATAAAACTCAAATATAACTAAACAAATTAAGTCTCAAGTATTATGAAAGTTTTAATTAGGATTCGATCTCATTAATACTTCAACATTTTTTTCCGTTTATCGAATACGCAAAAAAACATTTAAATAAATAAATCTGTTGAATAATTTTACAAACTTGCAAGTTACGTTTATGTGTATAGTCTCGAGCTTTAAGTTTTCGATACTCGAAATTAAATTACTTGAACTTAAATTTAAAGTTAGACCAAATAAAGAATATGTACTTAACCCCTTTCGATATCAAATAATCAATTTAATTAAAACTTACTTTATAACATATCTCAAGTTTTGTATGTAATAAATTCATGTTGTTTTGACTTTGT
Source organism: Odontocerum albicorne (assembly GCA_949825065.1). Taxonomy (NCBI): domain Eukaryota; kingdom Metazoa; phylum Arthropoda; class Insecta; order Trichoptera; family Odontoceridae; genus Odontocerum; species Odontocerum albicorne. The sequence goes on along the minus strand of OX463852.1, from coordinate 32,598,417 downwards.
TATGGTTGAACATAAATATACTTTAAATAATGAGAGAGGTAAACTTTGGATTAAAGCGTTACGTGGATAAAGCTTACTTATTTATTTTGACAAAATATTTAATAAATAAACTGCACTATTTCAATAAAGATTATAAAAACCTTTATATAAAAAATATATCAAATGAATGTTACATTTCATTATTTCAGTTTTATAGTTGCTTAGGTTTAATCAATTTTTTTGTTATTATTTATGTGATTTAATGTACTCGTATTTCGAAAAGTATTCTTTTAAATGCAAAGTTAATTTTTTAAAATAAAAAAAAACAGAGATAATCAAAATGTCTCCTTTAAATAATCATTGATTTTTAAACCATTCTCGTTTATAAACTTGATTACAAAGTGCTATAAGATATTGCATTGTATTACACTTTCGTTGTTTTCAGTACTACCAATAGTACAACCAACAATAATGAGAATTCACCCAAACCAGGATGATTTGTGCCACAAAATTAAATTCACTATGCAATTATATGAGTCAACAAAATAAAACTAATTCTAAATAATTATAAGTTTTAAATAAAGCTTAAATATATAAAAAATCGACCTATAAGGGGAAAAGTTTCACGAAGAAAGAAGAAACGCAACATTAATTGGACGCGGTAAAGATATAGATTTTAGGAAATCAAATATTTCTGTAAGGACTACAGAAAAATACATGGTATATTGTTTCATCATCTAGACCACACAGGCAGCCGGAATTCTGCACTATACCCATTATGTATAGATGACTAACCACCACGCAGTGGCCCGTCCGCAAACAACACATGGCAGACACTTCAATCTTTTTCATTCTTACTATATTAAACCACGGTTTTAAAGGGATAGATTGTTGGATTCATTAATATCTAGAGCCCTTATTTACACTTGTTATATTTCAATCGAACGCCCATCGGTGTCAAGGAGCGTGTTTAATTTTATTTTAAAGTTAAATATTAAACCCGAGGAATAGGAAAACGAAAATCAATACGATTTTCAAATAAAATAATGACGATAAACGTTTTAATCATGAAATAATTAAAAAGAAGTAATTAAAAAAGACTACACTGAAAATAAACAGCTACCCCCTACTTTTTTTAGTTGTTCCAATATTAAAGTTATTTTATATTATTATATATTTATATGATATTGAAATTGTAGGCTTTGTTTCTTCCGCTTGTTTGCTTTTAATTATATAGGTGAATACTTCTTAAGTTTACGATGAAAACTTTTAATGATGTAAGGTTTTAAATATCACCTGTCAAAAGCACACGAGATATTTGATACACTTAAAATGAAATATGTTTGAAAATTTAATCTCCCAATAATCATTTTAAACATAAATATGTTTTATATCAGAAAATTTAATGATTCATTCTAAAAACTTCTACGTTTTGATAACGTTTGTTACTAACTTTTGTACCACGTAATTAAGATAAAATATTAATTAGAAGCTAAAATTTTAAGCAGATGAATATGTATTATTAAAACTAAAAAAAACAGTACATCTTTTTATCAATATGTGATATATAGTATGAAAAATTTTTTTTTTAAAAAACGGTGTTTTAAGTTTTATGAAATATACGATTTCAGCTTTTAATGAAACCTTACACATTGATTTTTTTAATAATTTAAATATTATTAGCTTTACGATGTCAAAAAAAAGACGAAGTACGATATTTGATATCTGACAATCTATGTACATACATCCAAAAGTTGGGCAACTGAACTGCATAAAAACAGTAAACTCCCAACATGTCTCAAACGAAAGGTATTTAACCAAAGCATCTTACCAGTACTACTAACATATGGATACGAAACATAGACTCTTTCCGTACGAATGATACAAAAGCTACAGACAACACAGCGCAGCGTGTTCATACTAGATTATAACAGAAGAGACCGTTAACGCAATAAGTGGATATGTACTCAAACAAAAGTTGACGGTGAACTGGGCTGGGCACGTCACCCGAACAACGAACCATCGTTGGACATATGATCCAGTGCTATCTAATATGAAGAACTAGACCTATAAGAAGACCGAAGGTACGGGTGGACGAAATACGTAAGCAAGCAGCGACTACGTGGCAACAATGCGCAAAATACAGAATTTCTTGAAAACTACTTGTAGAGGCCTATATCCTTTAGTGGAGGGCTCTATGATGATGATAATGACATATAACATATACATACCATCTTGGCATTTCCCTGCTGTGGTAAACAGAAAGCACAGAGTAGACTTTTCTATCTCGACACATAGGTTTAGCCTCTTCCACATCATTACAGCTTCAACTATTTCTCTTTCTCCTTATATTTTCTTCTTTTAAAATATCATGCACATGATCTTACCATACTTTCCTTGTTCTTTCTCTAACAAAATTTCTACTTAAATTTGCACAGTTAATTATTCTTTTTAGTTTTATTCATACATTTGTTCCACGTGCTATTACTATCTTTATCTTTCTCAACTCATCGATTGATTCAAGGAGAAACGAAATAAAAATACAGAAAAAATGTGCATTATAAGCTTCTGAAATAAAAAAAAATTGTAACCATACAATTTCCTTTATTAACTTTTGTCCGGTTGGTTGGAAGAGGTTGCTACCCAGTAATAAGCCCACAAAATGGTTTTGCAATAAAGTATTAAATAAATAAAATTAATCCGTCATAATATTAATAAAAAGTCAATTTATATATCGCTGTTCAGAGAACACATAAGGGCGCTCTTACTCGAGATTGGAACCCACTAATAGTATAATTAATAGATTAAATATATTACAAAATTAATACATATACGAGTAAGTTGTTTAAAAGCTGTGGCTATTAAATATGGAATATCTCCGCATCTGTATGTATTTTGAACAAAATTAAGCAGAGAAAACTAACTACAATGATTTTTTTGTAGATCTTCCGACATTTTATAGAAGCTTATTTGACTTGAGGGGGAGTGTAGTGTATATGTGTAGTGTTTACCTAATATAATAATATTAGGTCCCCACATACGAAACCGGCGTTTTGCCGTACTGGCAACTTTGATCTCAAATATCTTCTCTTTGGTTAAGAATTTCAAATTCAAATTTATACAGCTATTTACTCAAGTATTTGTGTTTCGAAAATTATAATTCATTTGTTTTTTCCTCAATTGTTTTTTTTCTTTGCGTCACTCAGTTTACAAAATGGAAAACTTGAAATATCGCGTTATTTACGAGTACGAGTTCCACCGTGGCACCAGTGCTGCAGAAACGGCTCGAAGGATTAATGATGTGTATGGCGACGGTGCCGCAAAAGAAAACACAGTGCGTTTTTGGTTCCAACGTTTTCGTTCTGGAAATTTCGACCTGCAGAACAAGCCCCGTGGAGAAAGTTGATAATGAAGAATTGAAGGCTATTGTGGAAGCGGATCCATCGCAAACCACGTCCGAGTTAGCTGCAGGCTGCGGTGTTAGTGATAAAACTGTTTTAATCCACTTGAAGCAAATTGGGAAGGTGAAAAAGCTTGAAAGGTGGGTACCTCACGAATTGAGTGAAGCAAATCAACAAACGCGCGTTGACTGCTGCGTTGCATTACTCAACCGGCACAATAATGAAGGGATTTTGAATCGAATCATTACCTGTGATGAAAAGTGGATCCTGTATGATAATCGGAAGCGCTCATCGCAATGGCTGAACCCTGCCGAACCAGCCAAACCATGCCCCAAGCGAAAATTGACTCCAAAAAAGTTACTTGTGAGCGTTTGGTGGACTAGTGCTGGTGTCGTTCACTACAGCTTTCTTAAATCTGGCCAGACGATTACGGCAGATGTCTATTGTCAGCAACTGCAAACCATGATGGAAAAGCTAGCTGCTAAACAACCGAGGCTGGTTAATCGCTCTAGGCCACTGCTGCTTCATGATAACGCTAGACCACACACTGCACAACAGACGGCTACCAAATTAGAAGAGCTTCAATTGGAATGTCTAAGATATCCACCGTACTCTCCGGACCTTGCCCCAACAGATTACTATTTTTTTCGAAATTTGGATAACTTCTTGCAAGGGAAAAAATTCAACTCCGATGGGGCAGTCCAAACCGACTTCAAAGATTTTATTGATTCCCGTCCGAATGGTTTTTTTAGTAAAGGGATCGATGAACTACCTATGAGATGGCAAAAGTGCATAGATAGCAATGGTACATACTTTGATTAAATAAATATATTATATTAAAAAAAATCTACTTTATGTTCCTCCCAAACAAAACGCCAATTTAACATGTAAGGACCCAATATATATCTGTGGCGTTATAGCAGAATTTGATATGTCCGTTTTACCTTAGTTTACAGGAGAAGCAATATTAACTTTGATGAACTGTTAAAATCAGTACAAATAAGCATTTTTCAAGTTTTTCCAAACAATATATCTTTTGTTTGGATAATGACTGACACACCAAATTTTACCACAACATGCTGAGAAATTACTTATATAAATTGGGAGAATAAACACAAAATGACAAAAAACGGACATATCAACTTCTGCCATAACGCCACAGATATAATCATAAATTTTGATGATTCTCCGAAAAGGCTTATTTTCGAGTGCTTCCTAAAGATTCACATTTTACTCATATCTCTAACACTTTGAGGCCCACAAATATCTATCTTATTGAAGTATTACTCGAGATTATTAAGACAGAAAATATTATGTAATAATAATATAAATATTGTTATATCAAGATACGGTAAAATTACAGTTATCAAGGCACGGCACGGTAAAATTACAGTAAAATGAGGATTAATAAACTATTATCGACTAAAACCAATCAAGAAATAGTCTATAAATATAATGAAACAGTGTGCACAACTCCAGGAATCCTCAAATAACCAAACATCTAATTAATCACAATTTACATTAAAACAATCGAAAGAATAACAAATCATGCATTGCACAGCCACAGATCTGCCCGACCGAATGTAACATATGCCTTAATATCAGAAAACATCACAAAAACAGCATAACAAGTTTCGAGATATAGAAAAATTATATGTTATGCAAAGAGATACTCGTATATGCTGAAATATAATTAAAAAATTATATGTTATGCAAAGAGATACTCGTATATGCTGAAATATAATTAAAAAATTATATGTTATGCAAAGAGATACTCGTAAATGCTGAAACATAATCAAAACATTTTTCACGTAATTCTATACGAGAGAAGTGACGAATGTTTGGTTAGACTTAAGTCCTGAAAAGTGGTGATATAAGCTTAGAAAATATCTTAAGTTGTCTAATTAAAAAAAACTTGAAAAGTTCTTTTAAAAACTGTAATTCATATTATTTCATTTTTTATTTCCAGGTTTACTCGTTCCTCTTGTTTGTTTTCGTGGCTGAAAGTTTTTCTCTGAAATACGAGCCTAAAAAAATAGAGAACAAAGCTAACACAGGATCTGATGACAAGAAGAATGATAAGAGAGGTGTTGTGGAAATTCAGGCATCTAACTCGGCCTATATTACTCCTGCTCCAATTCTTACTGGTGGTAAATATTAGAATATTACAAATAAGAACATAAAATATATAAGATGGATAGTGTGTGGATGAAGAGCCTTCAGGAACTATGAGGAAGCAAAAAAGTTTGTTCACAACATGGTATACTGGAGGAAAATAATTTAGAACACTATTTTTATTTTTTAGAGAAGCCCAAGAACCTGCTTTTCTCTTTTTTTAATGAAGTTCTTGGATATGTTTTGTTGCAAAAGTTTCTTAACTTTTGAGACTGATTTCCTAACTGCAATATCCTGTGGATATGTTTTACTCTGTAAGGAATTCTGTCTGAATTTTTGTGCTACTATGTGTGCTATTAACGTCATCTCTTCCTGCTCGATCTATAATTGCTGGTATATCGGTTGAGTTTTTTCTACGATAATTTGTAATCTTCTCATCTAGGATGAGCAAATCGGGTTATTTGTTATTGTTGTGCCAACTCAGGTTTTGACACTAGAAGTTATTATCAGTCTGATGCAGGTCTTGTTAATTCAACATGACCAAGTTCCATGGTAGATTACTGCGTCCAGGATAATGCAACAAAATAATATATTGAGAAAAATTAATAATTCTTTTAAAATAAATGTTTCGAATGAAACAGTTCTTTACATAAACCTTGATAAACTTCTTTTAAAAGCTCCATCAAAGCAGTTTGCTTTTTATTAATAATAAAAAGAGAATTTATATAGCACTGTTTAGACAGCAAAAAATTTCTCAAGGGCGCTTCAACACCGGAGTCTACCCACTATTATTGATTGATTAAAAATATTATACAAAAAAAAACTAATATATGTATGTTAAGTTGAATATAAGTATTTGAAAGTATTGACTGATGCCATTAGATAAGATTCTTTTCCGCAGCTACGTATGTTCAGAAAAACATATTTGGTAAGAAAACTGCAGAAAGCTTACCAAAGAAAGACGAACTACAAAGAAACCTTTGTCGATCTTCCGATGTGTGAAAGTAACACATTTGACTTTAGGTGTAGTGTAGTGTTCATATACGTGTAAAATTAATTACACATTTTGATAAGACCTCCCAAAAAGAGTTGACTGATTGTCTTTAATGATGGACTGTAGGAGATCATAGTTCTTGCTACACAAAATGTTTCCCAAGTATAATACCATGCGAAGTAACCCTTCTGTGTTCAAGCTTTTATGAAGACAATATGTTTACTTACTCAGTTGATTCAAAGTATCCATCACCTTTTTCTTGAACCCATATTTCAAATCGCTGAAATTTTTCAGATCCAGGTTAATATTTCAACTCCATAGAAAACAATCAAAAGTGCCACTCAATATTTCTCTGATAGTTGTCCATTCTGTTTATTAATATTTATATGTTTCTAACACAGTCTCCCATGGACCAACTGTTGGCCCAACAGTGAGTGTGACCCCAGGGATTGTGTACGCGCCCCAAAAACAGATCGTAGCAACTGCATCACCATCTCAAGTAAGTTCCAACATATTTAACGCATGATGGATCTTCTCTAGAATGATTTTTCTTCTAAAGTTGGAACAATCAACTACTATGTATTTTTTATGATGTGCTGATACATATGATTTTCGAGAGCTGTTTCCATAAAAAGGAGGCACTGATAGGGCAATATTTTTCTAATAATTGAACGACCTGTGTAGCCTTGTTGGTAAGGCGTTTGACTTAAACCAATGATTAATGGCTCGATTTCTGATAGTACCTGAAAAAAGGGGTTGGTAAGAGATTGTTTGGAAATAATACTATGCAAGTGTTGTTGACTATTCGTAGGTGAAATATTGCCCATAAGTGTGATGACAAATTGCAAGTTTCGTGCCTACTCAAGTAGTTCTCTGTCCAAAAGTTTGATTTATAAGTTCCCGGATTACGCTCTTCAATATTTCCACATTGTCAATTTGGATTTGTTGAAGGTTATCAATTAATGTTTTTTTTTTCGTAAATCATTCATCACACCTTCTTTCCACTGATTGTATTGTATAACACTTTTATTATATTTCGTACAACATGGCAAGTTTATTACCATGTGGCCATCTCTTCTAATCAATAAAAGTAAACACTGGACAAATATTCTCTTTACTAAATCTGACGTCTTAACAACTAAGGCATAGATGTCGATTCATTCTGAGAAATTATCGATTAACTAGAGAACGTTGTATATAATATATGAGAATATAATGTGTGCCATAGGAAGGAATGATGACATTCGGGGAAAATGTGGATTGAAAGAAGATGCATTGCTTAAGATAAAGAAACGAGTATTGAAATGGTTCGAGCATTTTATACGAGTATGAAGAATGAATAGTAAAAGATTTACTAAAAGAATCTATACACGAAGTAAATAAGATGTAAAAAATTAAGAAGACCCGTACACAAATTATACGATCAAATAAATAACATTCTAAAAGAGGGAAGAGCGAAAATCCTTTATAATAGGAGAGTATGTGTGCCAAGATAGAATGTACGAGTATATAGCTGTTTTCACTGCTTAGACAAATATGCTCTATTGTGCTTATGATGAATAAAGGAGCATCGAGTTGATTCGGCCACGTAGAAAAAATAAATGGTGAATGATTAACAAAATAATCTATACGAGTATTAAAAAACGCATAAAAAGATTGGGAAGATTATGACTGAATTATGGTTATGATAATGACCAATTAACTAATACCATTGTGGAAAATCACTTTAGTGGAAGTGAATGTCACCAGATCGGATATAACTACCAGGTAGTATACCATCATCATTGACAATCTGGGTCGATCCACTGCTGTATGAAGGTCTCCCCAAGTTGACTCCAAATAGTTCGGTTTTTTGCTCGTTGTTGCCACGCGATGCTGGCATGCTTCCTGATTTCGTCCATCCAGCGTATCTTCGGTATTTTTATTTATTTATTGTAATTTATTTTTATCAAACACTGTTTATTCCACTTTTTTGTAACAGTATAACCCTACCGGTTTCAAGGCTTTCACCTCATCTTCAGGGGAGCACAAACAAGACTTAATGCTGTTCGAACTGGTACCGATATACACGCTTTAACGGTTGGGGGTTGAGGAGTGAGGGAGGCATGGGACGATTTCGGCCAAGAGCGGAGAGATTTTTGGGATATAACTGTTCACCAGATGTTCGAGTCGATATAAACAACATATTTATTTATTTAGTTTATTTCTTTTCGGGCTTCTTTATGCCTCTTGGGCACCATTGGATTATTTGGGATGTCCATCGGGAATCTGACATTCTGGCTACATGACTTGCCCATTGCCACTTTATTTTCTTGCGTACCTTTATTACGTTTTTTATATTTTTTTTGTTGCGAATCCAGTTATTTCGTTTACGGTCTCTTTTAGTATATATCCCAATATGCATCTCTCCATGTTCCTTTGTGCGGTCTGGAGCTGTTGTATGTTATTTGTTGTGAAAGTCCATGTCTCACAGCCATACGTAAGTACTGGGAGAATATATTAGTTGTAAACCTTATGCTTTAAAGATATTGGGAGACAGTATACAATACACGCATACAATACGAGTAGAATGTGCATAACTGGAAAGACTAAGAAACAGTGATAATGCCAAACGATGATGATGATAACCGTTTAATTAATACCATTTTGGAAAATTAATTTAGCCGTAATCAATGTTTCATATTTCCAGATAAAATATAATAGTTATGAATTAAACATTTAGAAAATTACGATTAGTTTAACATAGATTTCTCGATCTCTCTCGATTATAAATTATCAAACTGATCACGTAATTTCTCACATGTTTCAAATTGCCCTGTGGGAATTTGTCGTAATCACATACGGTAATGTATGGCAAGCGGACAGGACATTGCCCAGCAGTTGACCAATAAGACATGAACTATGTACACGGAAACGGGAAAATAAATGTTACGAGTGTTTTATCAACGTTTTGGTTCAGAAATTCTTAAAAGTAAAAGAACATGTTTCTCAAGTCAGTAGAAGCATTTTACTAAAGATGCTTATTTTGATTTTTATGATGCTCAGCAGATTCAAAACGGTTTTTAGATTGATTCCTTGGATAAACAAGTATGAACTTGTATAAACTTTTCATCACATTACCATAAGATAATGTGATGAAATATTATGTTGTATTGCAATGTGATCATCTCTTCTAGACAGATTAAAAAATCTGTATGATGGATTGTCGTTTGAATTTTTTCACGCTTATAAATCGACTGGCCTAACCTAATCCAACTAACTAGAAAAATGTTGAGTAACAGTAAAATACATTTTGGGTTCCGACGGAAATCGAACCGGTAACGTATGTATGAAAGACAGGCGTTTTATCAACTATATAATGGTGTATTTTATCTGTAAGATTTAAGCTAAATCATTTCAAAATTATATTTTTATTTTGATTTTCTTTTCAACATCACATTTATCGTAAAAGTGTATGATTTATGGTCATGAATATCAAATTTCACTCATAAATCAGAATGATTTATTATAAATTCTTTAGTATTGAAAACTTACACCGGGGGGGGGGGGGGGGGGGCTCAAAATTTAAACCCAAACTGTACTCGTATGTAATCAGACTGGTATCTCTATTATTATTAAGTAAACATGGTTAGTCGTGGTATGTCTTGCGAACTTGTTGCATTACAACAATTTATTCCAACCAACCACTATATCTCAAAGGTATGAATCTCCTGTCGATTACACTCTTTGAAAATCCTCATCTTCACACCTTAAAAACATAAAAATACTAGGGTTTGGACAAATCGAATCATTCCAGAATGTATTGGAAAAGTTTACAGTTTTCTACTGGAAACAATGAGAGACTAAATTAGAGTTAAAATAACAGGGAGGGTATACGAGTATATTCCAGCCCATTGTTTATTATTGAATTGAATTGCAAATCCAATTGCTACACGAGTTCTCTACATGCATAACTCATAAAGTCTTGTTTTGATAGATTGGCGTTTAAAATTTATACACTTATAAATCGACGAATTGTAAAATTTTCATATTTTGGCTTTATATAAAATTGGTCCTATATTTTCTATTTGGCCTTTCGTTTTTCTATCTGTGGGTTTATTTATCTGCGTTAATCTCGTCTTTAACTTAAAAAATGTTCGATGAAATGCTATTTATGACTTATTAAACTTTATGGTATTGAGACATGAACCGTGAAGATTAGAATGCTAAATTATCTGGAATCATTCGACATATCAATACATCGGAGAATTATCTGAATTCATTAATATCATCGTATCTAAACACTGATGTTCTACAGTGAGCAGGTGTAGAACAAGAACTTGCATAAAATACCATTAAATACTAAAATATTTACTGGGTCATATATTGAGAATACAAAAACACCCCTCTTTAAAATTACTATAGATGGTCAAAATCGAGGGTCAACGCCGCTATCAGTAGAAACACAAGTCTTGGATACATAACATTCGCGAATGTACAGGTATCAAGACGGTTGAGAAGCTGTTCCGTGATGCCAAAAAACTAAGGTCAACATCGGATTAATCGGACACGGTACATAAAGTGGAAGAAGAACCTTTCGGTTAGTAAGAAAACGGTCTATGTTTTTCTACATTATTTAGATCAAAAATTGCTTTTTTTAGAATCGAATATATATTACAATAGAAATTTTTAACGCGATGGGCATTAGAGGTGACCCATTAACAATACGCTATTCATTGACAATACGCTGAATCACAAAGAGAAGAAAGTCCAAAGATTAATTTAACAGTCAAGATGACCACATTTTTTAATTGGACAAGATGTTTACCTTTCCCTTCCTGTGCTAAAAACATCCGCCCGTTCCTGTGATGTATATTCAATACACATATAAAAATGAGCGATTTAAAATCGGAAAAATAAGAATATTCATAGCCAATCGCTTAAATTAATTAAATTTGAAGTCAAAAGTGATAATAATTGAAATTTATTTGCTGAAAACATGAAAACAACACTGACGTTCACAAAATGGGCAATAAGACCACCTCAGATGAATGCGCTAGAGCTACTGAGACCTGAGACGGACTAGCACTGTGTATGTTATACCTCGAAGGAAGAAATACAACTGCAAACTGAGATTCTATTTCTTTCGTTCCCATATACCGAAGAAGAATGAGAGTGAGACGTGAATAGCGTCGCTTCCTCACCCATAGCGGTTTTTATAATGAATATACCTACGTCACACACTAGCACACGTTTGATTGTATTGGTGAATTTATTCCCGATTTTTACAAAATATCTCTGATGTGGCCGATAAATGTTAATTATTGTTAATATTATTTTTTCATTCAATGCGTAAATGTATTACGGAGGAATACCTAAAATCTGAACCTAGTATTTATTATATTTAAAGAGATATTAAAGTTTTTAGAAGCAATGTGTACTAGTTACACATCACAGAGAAGAAAGGGGCAATCAATTTACTCAGGTCTTCAAAAAAAATTAACGATACTCTAGAAAACTTTCAATTAAGGATACTGTTTGTCCCATCAGATTCAGTATCTGACGGTACAAGACGCTACATTAAAAAGAAATAATGATCTTAAACTTGGAAATATTTTGAACTTAATGGTTAAAGTGATTTCCGTAACAAATAGTATTTTAAAAACATACTTGAGATTTGTAAATGATAGATAGTCTTTATACTGAGAACGTTTACTCTCTTTTTAGATTATTTACAAAAACAAAACAATTATTTTTAATTTTACCAAAAAAAAGTCAAAGGTTACGTTCCAAAATACGAGTACATTATTTATAAAATTTTAGTACAAATTAAGTTTAGATGTTTTGAAATTAGATTTGCTATTTGTTTTAAAGGATATTTAATCATTCCCCGTTGTTTATTTCATTTTGATTTTAAATTAGATCTTAAAAAGTAAACGTTTCAAAATTCATTTAAAATAATTTCATTATAAAGTATGAAAATGATATTCTTTCGAGATATTGTTCTTGTTATACTTTTGATGGTTGAAACTTTTCTACAAATGAAAAATATATTAAAACATTTTAATTATACTTGTTAGTATTATATTTGAAGATAATAAATGTGGTATTTTAAGATTAATTTAATTGATTTTATATTAGTTGTTAACCTTGTCATTAAAAAAATATAAATATAATGGTCGAGTGCCAGATTATCATAGCACCAAATTCATGTTTCGTTTTCTCATCATCCATCTAACACATCGATCAATAGATCCCGGGACTACAGATGGCGTCTCTAATATCAAATCCATACCATTCTCAGTTAGTACCAGCCTTTAGAAGTTACGTGTCAAACTTTCATGACATTGCGACATTGTGTCATTGAGTTACAGTGGTTTTAGTGACGCTGCTTTTGCTATTCAAAACAATTGAAAAAAACTAATTTCGTGTATTGATAAAACATGCTTTTTAATGGGAAAAAATACCGTTCAAACTCAGCGATGGCTTGAAAAATGTTATCTATTAATTTAAGTCTTGTTTTTTTTCCCTAACGTGAGCTTGTTTTTTTCTTTAAATATTTAAATCACTTGATCTAACATGACTTCCTTTGATATATCGTTTCCACAAGTCTCACTTACGTTCACATTCTTGATTTTGTTCTTTGATATATCGTTTCCACAAGTCTCACTCACGTTCACACTCTAGATTTTGTTCTTTGATATATCGTTTCCACAAGTCTCACTCACGTTCACACTTTAGATTTTGTTCTTTGATATATTGTTTCGACAAGTCTCACTCACGTTCACACTCTAGATTTTGTTCTTTAATATATCGTTTCCACAAGTCTCACTCACGTTCACACTCTAGATTTTGTTCTTTAATATATCGTTTCCACAAGTCTCACTCACGTTCACACTCTAGATTTTGTTCTTTGATATATCGTTTCCACAAGTCTCACTCACGTTCACACTCTAGATTTCGTTCTTTGATATATTGTTTGCACAAGTCTCACTCATGTTCACACTCTAGATTTTGTTCTTTGATATATCGTTTCCACAAGTCTCACTCACGTTCACACTCTAGATTTGTTTTGAAAACTTTTGATCGCTCATAGTTTTTACACGTCTAAACCATCTGAAAGTACTCTTCTTCGTTATGATTATAAGTTCAGTCTCTATTTCACATTCATTCTTAATTATATCATTTCGTATTATGTCACACAATATCATCGTATGTTCTTAATGTACGCGTTTCTAGGACAATTATTTGGATCGATCATTATTTGTCTACTTCTATACTTTAGCCCCAACCATCAAATTCAACATTTAAATATCACTATGAGTTATCATTTTAGCAGATTTTGATACCTTCGGCTTAAGTATGTTTGTTTTAGTGCTTTATTTATTTATTTATTTAACACTTTTATTGCAATACAATATGGCAGGCTTATTGCCAGGCGGCAATCTCTTCCAGCTAACCAGACAAAAGTAAATGAAGCAAGTTACATGGTCGCATAAATCATTCAAATGACTATCCATCCCCACGAAATCCATAAACACATACTTGAGCACATGCCCACGAACCCCACAAAGATGGACAATCACCCAAACATTATTTTTCATATAAAGTGAGATATCATCAATCAAAAGGAAAAGAATGGATGGTGGAGAGGAAAGGAAAAGAAAAATCAGGAATGAAACACGTTATTTTACTGACTAGAAATTAAGAGTTTTTTCAGTCGCTTCTTAAAGCATTCCAAGGACGGAGCGAGTCTTATATTGGTTTGTAACTGATTCCAGAGTCTCACTGCACGGACAGTCAAGGACGACGTAAAGAAAGAGGAGCGGTGAACTTGAAAGGTCAATAAACAATCTCTGTTTGAGCGTGATTTGTTGTGTATGAACGCTGTTTTTATTATATAAGATAAATGAACAGATTATTTGGGAGGTAATAAATGGAATTTACTTCAAATATCTGAGGGAGAGTGGTGTTTTATATGATGTCACGATATTAAATTTACATCAAATATCTGAGGGAGAGTGGTGATTTATATGATGTCACGATATTAAATTTAAAAATAATTGTAGCAAAGTAACTCTTACACACAGGGAAAGTAAGGAGGGGAGCTTTTAAATGTATGAATGTCAGTGAATGAACGGTGTGGCGTAGAGCGTGAAATGAGTTGCTGGATATTAATTTGATGTGGTTGTTGAGATTTTGGTATGGTTGGAATTATGTACGTCATTTGGAATTTAAGTATGTTTAAGGATGTGAATGTAGAGTATGAATGTGTCAGCGTTATTCTTCAATTCCAAATTTTAAATTTTTTGAAGATTTGTTTTATTGTTATGTAAGCTTTCGTGGTTTAATTATTATGTAAACATACGAGTATCTTGCGGACTTCTTGATATGCATCTGTTGACTTGTTGATATACATCTTGTTGATATGCATCTGTTGATATGTTTTATTATTATGTAAACATTCGTGGTTTTATTATTATGTAAACATACGAGTATCTTGCGGACTTCTTGATATGCATCTGTTGACTTGTTGATATACATCTTGTTGATATGCATCTGTTGATATGTTTTATTATTATGTAAACATTCGTGGTTTTATTATTATGTAAACATACGAGTATCTTGCGGACTTCTTGATATGCATCTGTTGACTTGTTGATATACATCTTGTTGATATGCATCTGTTGATATGTTTTATTATTATGTAAACATTCGTGGTTTTATTATTATGTAAACATACGAGTATCTTGCGGACTTCTTGATATGCATCTGTTGACTTGTTGATATACATCTTGTTGATATGCATCTGTTGATATGTTTTATTATTATGTAAACATACGAGTATCTTGCGGACTTCTTGATATGCATCTGTTGACTTGTTGATATGCATCTTGTTGATATGCATCTGTTGATATGCATATTGTTGATATGTTTTATTATTATGTAAACATTCGTGGTTTTATTATTATGTAAACATACGAGTATCTTGCGGACTTGTTGATATGCGTCTGTTGACTTGTTGATATGCAGCTTGTTGATATGCATCTGTTGATATGCATATTGTTGATATGTTTTATTATTATGTAAACATTCGTGGTTTTATTATTATGTAAACATACGAGTATCTTGCGGACTTGTTGATATGCGTCTGTTAACTTGTTGATATGCATCTTGTTGATATGCATCTTGTTGATATGCATCTTGTTGATATGCATCTTGTTGATATGCATCTGTTGATATGCATATTGTTGATATGTTTTATTATTATGTAAACATCCGTGGTTTTATTATTATGTTAACATACGAGTATCTTGCGGACTTGTTGATATGCAGTATTTGTTTTCAAACAATCACAATGACCTAAATATTCTGTTGATCATGCGCCTTGAATATCTTTGACTTTACACCTTTTGGACCAATCGAATCATTCCAGTACGCATTAAAAAGTACACATTGTTCTCCTGGAAACAATGAATGAGCTAAATTGTAGTTTAAATAATAGCGAGGACTAATATTCCAACCTGTTCTTTACAATTGTCAATTGAATTGCCAATCTAATTGCTACAAGTTCTCAACTCAATAATAGGAAGGACTAATATTTCAACCTGTTCTTTACAATTGTCAATTGAATTGCCAATCTAATTGCTACAAGTTCTCTACTCAATAATAGGAAGGACTAATATTCCAACCTGTTCTTTACAATTGTCAATTGAATTGCCAATCTAATTGCTACAAGTTCTCTACTCAATAATAGGAAGGACTAATATTCCAACCTGTTCTTTACAATTGTCAATTGAATTGCCAATCTAATTGCTACAAGTTCTCTACTCAATAATAGGAAGGACTAATATTCCAACCTGTTCTTTACAATTGTCAATTGAATTGCCAATCTAATTGCTACAAGTTCTCTACTCAATAATAGGAAGGACTAATATTCCAACCTGTTCTTTACAATTGTCAATTGAATTGCCAATCTAATTGCTACAAGTTCTCTACTCAATAATAGGAAGGACTAATATTCCAACCTGTTCTTTACAATTGTCAATTGAATTGCCAATCTAATTGCTACAAGTTCTCTACTCAATAATAGGAAGGACTAATATTCCAACCTGTTCTTTACAATTGTCAATTGAATTGCCAATCTAATTGCTACACAAGTTCTTTACTCAAACTCTTTATAACTCATCAAGTCTTGTTTTGATAGAATGGCTTTTAAACTATATGCACTTAAAAATCGATAAATTATTAACTTTTCATATATTGACATTTTTTTAAAAATGTTCGATCTTTTTTATTTGACACTTCGTTGCACTATCTGTGGGTTTATAGATCTACTTCAATCTCGTCTTCAACCACGATGATACCACTTCGTTACAGGTCTTGACTAATGAAGTAGTTTTCTTAATCTATAAAATGGAAGTATTTTGAATTATGTACTAGGCATATCCAGAAAGTAAGTGTACTGAATTTTTGTAGGTTACAATTTTTTTTATTTAAACAAAAAAATTACGTGGTTACCGTAGTACATGTGTAAGCTATTTTTCGACATAGTCGCCATTCCTCTCAATGGAGGTGGTGAAGCGGAGTATCAACTTTTTGATGCCTTCCTCGAAGTAGTTTCCCGCCAACCCCTCCGTCCAATTCTCCACCTCCTACTTTACCTCCTCGTCGGCTGAAAACTTTTTTCCACCCATGTGCAGCTTCAGGGAGGTAAAGAGATAGTAATCTGAAGGTGCTAGGTCAGGGAAATGCGCGGGATGGTTCAGGACATCCCATTTAAACGAGGCGAGCAGTTCTTTCGTGGCGTTGGCCGTGTGTGGTCTGGCATGGTCGTGCGGCAGGCAGACTCCCTTTGTCAGCATGCCTCTCCTCATGTTTTGAATCGCCCTCCGCAATTTTTTAGGGTCTCACAGTATCTTGCAGAGTTGATAGTCTCCCCTTGAGGCATATATTCAATTAAAATTATCCCTTGACAGTCCCAAAACACGGATGCCATGATTTTCTTGGCTGAAATTGTGGTTTTGGACTTTTCTGATCATCATGCACAGACGTACGACCGTTTTTAAACTCGCGACACCACTTGTACACACTCGTACGATTCATAGCTTTATCACCATATGCAGTTTTTACCTCATTATAAACCTCAACCGGAGGTTTTCCCTTCCAAACGAGATAACGGATGACGCCACGTATTTCGCACTTAGCGGGAGATTGGATTGACATTTTTCACGAAACGTGTTGTCGCGTCGACACTTCTCAACATACTGACCTCGAACCAGTCTCGTTGCGGAGGGGAAAGGTCAGGCTACACGGAAGTGTAGCCAACATGTCAAAAATAAAATCCATCCGGTCGTGAGAGCCTCAGTACACTTACTTTCTGGATACGCCTCGTATCCGAAAGTAAGTGTACTGAGGCTTAATTTTTCCTTTATAACCTTGTAAATTGTAATTCTTGTATTGTGGATAGTAACGAAATAAAAGAAAATTATGTTTGCTAGTAGAAAGTGAAAAAAAAAACTACCGAAAGTATATATTAAGTTGCCTTAGTGCTTAACGATAAGGTTCAAGTCTCGTTACACAACTATCTCGCCGCAACTACCTCGATAATGACCCTGTTACGGTCGATTTGACTGACACGGTGCATCGCATCGCCTTACATCAAAACTTGATCTATAATAATTCAAGTTATACCTAAATTTTCAATTCTTTTTTACCTTCTACTTGATTTTTAAAACTTTGATGGTATTACGAAGATTATGTTTTCTGTTTAAAATTAAATTGAAATTAGTAATATTATTGCACACTGATTAAATTATTTTTTCTTTGAAAAATCTCTTAAATAAATTCTAAAATAAAACATTGTATTTATAATTCAATATATTTTGTGATTTTCAAGCCATAATAATACTTACTAAGAAAAACAGAATTAATAAATGTTGAATTATTTCTGTCTCAAGATGAGGAAAGCGTCCAAGCTATAATTTTCATTTTTGTTTCCTTGTTATGTTTTTGTCACATGGATTTCAACAAAACAATGTGAATGGCCGCGCGGTTAAAGCGTTGGACCTATTAAAACATCTCGCCGATTCAAATCCAGTCATATGCTACTATTCTGGAATATCATACGTTTAGGTTACCAATGTCTTTATTTTAGTTTATTTATGGTAAAAAAAGGTGTTTGCGGTGTGTTTAAACTGAAATTATTTATATTTTTATTGAAATGACTACACAATTCTATCCGACACAAGATAAATGGTTCATATTAGTTTAGTCAATAGACTCTTTGCCTGTCTTGAAACAGTTGACTTACATCCACAAAATGTAATGAAAAGTGTAAGCTGAAACCGCTCGAGAGATTTGTAAACTCTCAGTAGAAAAAAAAATCATTGAAACCCCTCGTCCCTGCGCCGAGACCCAACAAAAATAAAATTATCAAACTCACCTGCTTTACGCATTTTAAATTTTTCATTATAAAAATATTGACTTGTATCACAATTATAAACCAAATCACAAGATTGAATGGAGATAATTGGAGAAATTTTAACTAAGGGAATAGAAAAAAAGAACGAATAACAGTAAGTATATATGGCGAAATGTATATACGAGGACAAGGCAAGAACTGTTTTTATTGCTTTCTCCAAAAGGTATACATGTAGCGTGATTTTCTGTATTCATGTAGATATTTTACTAATTGCATTTATAGCTAAGTCATGCATTTATGACTAAGTCAATTCCTTGATTCTACTCTAATAACTAAAATCGATACGAAGCATGTGAAAAGTTACGACCTCCGTGCCCTACTTCATCAGCCACCTGTTTTCCGACCCCGAGGGCTGCGGGCTGGACTCCTGTTGTAACCTAGTGTTTTTGAGTGGTCTAGTACAAGGCAATAAAGCCAACATATTGTACTGTATATATTGAAAGTGTAATACAATCGAAAAATATCTACTATGGAATATATTGTAATTAATACCCCATGGCATTAGAAATAGAAAACTTATTTTATAAATTGTACTCGTGTGACACAATAATTGAAAAGTCCAATTTTCGTAGAATATGAAACAACATGACGTTTCTCAAATGCTTCAAGAACTGCAACACAAACTCCAAACCAGGGCGGCTCCTGTTTTTTATACATTTTTTATTTTCATTGTTTCTTGTGGGTTACTGTAATTTCCTTCAACCAACAAGCTCCTAGTTATAGTGTCATAAGAAATATATATAACTTTCTTAAAATATTTAGTTTTTAAGACATAAATTTGTATACAGTTATAGCCGTTGGCAAGCGTTTGTATTAAAGATTACTTAATTAAATTAAAAAAAGGAACAACGATAAAGAAAAGAGTTGCCAACTCAGCTTTAAAATGCATCAAAACTAAGTATCCCAAATTATAAAAGACATTCGTTCATACGATAACTTTTCAACATATCTGAATTGGTGAGTTGAACATATTAAAGAGCGTGTCTGGGAGGTTCCGAACCACTAAAGTAGACACACAACTCACAGTTTGTCATTACATGTGTTTGGAATACTACTTCGTGTGTGAAAAGCAACAATATTCGCACATTCACATGTGTGAGTATTCTTAAGGGGCTAAAACCTTTCTTTTTTCTTTGTAATCGTAAATTCACGCCGATATCTAGATGAAAATTGTGAGTTTTATGAACGAGACCACGGAGGTAGTCATGGTTCGTACTAAAACTGTAGAGAAAAGTACCTATATACCATAGAAGAAAAGGTTGAAAATTAGACAAAACGAAGACAATGTATGGAAGAAGTAAAGAATGTTTGACATGATAGGAACATTTGTTGCTCTGTCCTCTCTGCCTACCCCGACAAGTGGACGGGTTGGTGGTAAAAATGTGACAACTACCGTTGTCTTGTAAGAACTCCTCATATTTGGTTATGTAATGAAAATTGTATAATACTCGTATATTACAATTTAGTAACACTACAACCAACCATTATTGCCATATTATAATCTCTTCTAGACAGAAACAAAAAAAAAAGTGTTTGAGTGTCGTTTGAAATTTTTGCTTGGAAATATACCTATCTTGAGGATTGCGAGGGTTCTTCCAGTATGAAGGTTGCGAGTTCGATTACCGTTGGTGCCCAGATTTTTAAAATATGGATTGTAATGGTTTTAATTTAAGATATCTTTAACAATATTCCAGTTGGTTGGAAGGGGTTGACATATGGTTATAAACTCTCATGGTAGTGTATACAATGAAAGTATTGTACAATAACAATGTTACAATACAATATGGATCTGGTAAAACCGAAAGATGTTTGTTCTAATTTTGCTGTGGGAATGTTTATTGTTGTGTTCTTTTTGTTTAGCATAAAGAAAAATGGTGTGTTATTATGTATGTACTCGTATGTATCGTAAGGTAATAAAGTTTATTTTTTAATACAGTTTGGGGAGGGGGGATTACCTTATATCCCCATGAAAAAAGCTGTACATCATTTTAGGTATGACAAATTGTTTGAAGATGTCTGTTTACTTAAAGGAGTCGAGTTGAGAAGGTCACTGGAAATAACATGAAGTGTTGATGTATGGTATGTAATTATAATGGATGAGGTTGCGCTAAAAAACTGATGGGTTAAGTGGGGGGAAGAGCACGTTTATATGGTTGGGATATGTTGAGCGGATAGGTGAAAAAATACTGATCTAACAAATTTATAATGCCACTGTAAGTGAGAGTTGTGATACAGGACAACTAAGAGATATATGGTCAGATAAAGTTAATAAGATTTGAAAGAAAGGAAATATAAGAATATGCTTAGATTATTGTCAACAATATGTGCTAAAATGATAATCCACACAGTATTCTAGTACCAACGTTGATGGATGCAAGTGATACATTAATGTCGAAAAATACTTAAAGTAGCTGAATCAATGCTATAGAAAGGTGTGATGTAAGAAAAATAGATAGGATGATAATGTATGACAGAATATAGAAGTAAAGGAAATGAAAATGCTGATTGAAGGAAAGATACTGAAAGCAACCGAATAAATACTGAAATGCGTGGTCTGAGAAGAATACGAAATTAAGTAAGATCATTAAGAGCTCCATGAGATGGTTTGAATATGTTGAACGAATAAATGAAAAAAATAACTTACATAACAAATATACGGTGCAAATATGAATGGAACGCGTGGTAGAGGATAGTATTGTAGGATCGACTGAAGATATTTTGAAAGAAAGATAGGCTAAAAGTAAGACAAATTGTAGGAGTTGTATCGATGACACGGTGTAACGATGAAGAAGAGATAAAATATGTGCGTTGCGATATGAATATCTGGCGCTCTCTCCTCTTTGCCTATCCTGACAGGGAAATGGCGTGCCATGGTATGTATGAATGTAAGAATATGTATATATGTGGAGGATGGAAATTAGGTATGAAAGTTTGACACTCTGTCCTCTCCATTCCCCCTAAGAGGGTAATGGCGTAATGGTATGTATGTTGTGTATGCACCAGTTTCAAGATGATGTGCCCACCTGAGTGCACCGCATTTATTGCACATGTGAAAGAAACGGCCCTGCACCCGACTTGTGCACTAACGAATACTCCATATATCACATGAATATAGCTGTGGAGTTGACAGTTTTATTAGGTGTTAACAGTTGACACACTTGCACCGTGTGGAGTTTTAGTGGGAAACAAGTGAGTGACAGTTTTTAATTAAATTGTAACTACATTCCCCATCAGCCTTTTGTCGACGTGTGAGATGTGAAAATAAATTTTTGGCTATGACGTGATATGATTATACAAAGTTATTGAACCAGCAACAGGTTTAAATTCTGAAATAACTTAACTTTTTTTAGTTTGTTTTTTGGCTAACGGGATATAAAGCAAATCCCTTGTTTATTCCCAAACTTTAGTTTAATGTCAGAAAATTATTTACGCATTCGTTAATATTTTTTTTCCGTGGCGCATTCACGAACTAAGCTATTAAGCGCTCGCTCGCATACGGAATTAGCTTGTTGAATGGATTTCCCGATATTATAATATTCCTTAACTCGATAGATAAATTGAGTATTAAATTCTGCAATAAACTTTGTTGTATAAATAAGTCACTTCACAAAAAGCATGACTTATTATTGTCCCTGTTGTTATTATTTTAAACATTCAGACATATAAACTTTTTGTTTGATGAAATTGGGTTCAAATCTGTATTAGTTTTTTTGATTTTTATTAATTTAAATTTAATCATAGATATATTTTGTTTTTTTCGTAATGTTTGTCATACATTAAACCTTTTAAAATATCCAAAATTATATCTAGATATTGATTTATTGCATTACGCCCGCCAGATATATCATGTACACAATATAATTAAAATAAAATGTATCAATAAAAGTCAAGATTAAATCCTTAGTATTCAAAATATCATATATTTTTCAAATCATCTTTTGTGGTTCATTTGGCTCGATTTTGAAACGATCTTTCTATCTCAACGAGATGTACAAGACAATGCTTTATATGTTATGAAAAAAACTTAATAAGCATTATAATTTATCTTAAAACATCGTTCGTCCCTAACTCCTATACATTTCCCATTCTTATCCATTTTTCTTGAGATTTATGTTTTGTCTGATCGTTCGTTCCTTTCATCAAAATATATTAATTTACTTATTTCGTTGAATGAAAGAGATTGACATAATATGGCAATAAAACCGCCAGATTGCATAGTATGCAACGAAAGCGGAATTTAACAAACAAGGTGGCCTAAAAGTCATGATCCAATACTTCAATTTGTTCTTGTGGATCTCGCGAAATAAAATTTTACTACTTTTAATTGTTCCCTTGTTGAGTTGAGAATTTTCCGTACTAAAACGCAAGGATGCCTTTTGAATTATCTGAAAAATGTAATGATAGTCAAAAAAAAGTATTAATGTTTGAAACTTGTGCGCGACTGATGGGCCACCCATTATGATAAAATACTTCACCAAAAATCGGACTCCTTAATCTTCGCTTAAGACCGTTTCGTTACAAACGGAGGACATCAAATTAGAGCGACCAAAGAGAGAGGCAATCAAAAAGGCATTCGCGCTTTCTCAACAAAAATTCCTTTTTGGTTCCACGCGTTGCAACCGTAGAAGTCTTTCACCCACCGCTATCATCAACAACTTTCTATAATACAAGCGTTTCGCAGCAGCTGGCGCAGGCACCATTAATCGCTTCTTCCGCCACTAAATTGCTATCTTGGTGATGTAACGCTTTTATTGCCTACGCCAATTTAAACTGGAGTAAGACACACCTGTGGCTGATGACTAAATGGACGACCAAGACCACTTTCTCCGTTATAATCGATTGCATTAATTTCATCCGTCCATTCTTTAAAATGCTTCTATCACAATTTGCTGTGATCTAATCATAGATTTGACAGGTGTTTTTTTCATGGTTCGAATTTTTTTTTTACTCTTTCGATTCTTTTGTTCCCTTTACATTACTGTTATGTTTTCAATTCATATAACCCTTTCCACAATGGCTGTCCTTTCAATGTTTGCTATCATTCAAATGATTACTTTTCTTTCAATGACTGCTATACATTCAATTTTTGTTTTCTTTTATTTAATTGCTATGTTTTCAATTTACATATTTTTTCAATAATTACTGTCTTTTCAATGATTACTTTCCTTTCAATGACTGCTATCCATTCAATTATTGTTTTCCTTTCTATAATTGCTATCGTTTCAATTCATATAATTCATTCAATAATTACTCTCCGTCAAATTGCTTTCCTTTCAATGATTGTTCTCCTGTCAATGACTGCTAGCTTTTCAAGTGCTGATATCCTTTCTACTAATTTTAATTATATACTTTTTTTTCAACAACGATGCATTGTACTTTAAAAAATAATTTTATATTAATATGCAGTGCTATAAACAGTATTTACAAAATAATCTTAAAATTAAGAAGAAGAAGAAGAAAAGAAACCCATTTAAACAATTCAACGAAACCAAATAAATAGAAAGACACCACAAAACAATCAAAATAACAAATACGTGGAAGTAAGCAAGCAGCACGAGTCAAAATTATTTAAAAATTGAAATATACATAGTTGATCGTATGATACGGGGCCATCTCGAGTTAGCTGCCCGCACTCACCATATCACAATTTGACATTAATGTAAAAAAAATAGTACGGGACAATTTCTATACTTCATTAATTCAGCAATCTAAAATATATCAGTAAAGCAAAATAATTATCCATTCGATAGTTGCTATCTTTTAAGTATTTTTTTATTTCAATTAATATTCACCTTTCAAGGATTGCTATCCTTTCAATAAATGCTTTCGTTTCAATGATAGTGATATTTTCAATTATTGTCATCCTTTTAATTAATATTATCCTTTCAACGATTGCTACAATATATTTTAAGTTTTTGTTTTCTTTCAATTAATGTTGTCCTTCCAATAATTTCCATCTCTTCAATGATTGCCATCCTCTCAATTAATATCATCCTCTCGATGATTTATATGCTTTGAGTAATTGTTTTCTTTTAATAATTTTTTCATACCTATTTAATATTTTTAAGCGTTTAACATTGCATTTACATAAGTTTTTTTATATCATACGAATTAAAGTTAACTGGCTTGATATTTTAGCACAAAAAGAGGAAAGAAATTTGCCAATTCGATTTTAAAAAAAACCACAGAAAAAAGGGGTTTTTGACTGATAAATTGACCATATCGAAATTACATTAGTGATTTAGATATCTGTCCTTATCAGTTTTATTACTGTCAGTACTAATGACCTGAGTTATAATGGATATTTTACCAGTTTGATATTCAATTTTACAATGATTGTACTTTTAGACTTTATACCACTTCGATGTATACAGTGTCGCTCAGTGGAGTAAGCTGCTTTTAATAAATTCCCAAATAGATTGCTCTTGAAATGGTGTTTTCTTTGGAGAAAGTAACAACACTTATTATCATAATAATATTTAATAACAAGCAATACATAAATTCAAACCATCACTTGCTGCGGTTGGCAGAGTACACAACAGACAGAGTACTACAATTTTCTATCTCATCATTTTCCCTCTTCCACATCCATACAGCTCTAAAGAGTTCTCTCACTGTACTTTTTATTTTTTTCCAAATATCGTTCACTTCGTCGAAACATACTATCGTTGATACTACACACATACTTCCTCTACCCCGCCTTCCACTCGTATTTGTATTGCATATTTTTTTGTTAGTGTTTCTATATTGATTTATTCTATTTGCCTAAACCATCATAAAGTACTCGTTTATTCTATATGCCTAAATCATCATGAAGTACTCGTTAATTCTATATGCCTAAATCATCATTAAGTACTCGTTTATTCTATATGCCTAAATCATCATGAAGTACTTGTTTATTCTATATGCCTAAACCATCATAAAGTACTCGTTTATTCTATATGCCTAAATTATCATGAAGTACTTGTTTATTCTATATGCCTAAATCATCATAAAGTACTTGTTTATTCTATATGTCTACATCATCATGAAGTACTTGTTTATTCTATATGCCTAAATCATCATAAAGTACTCGTTTTTATCGCACTCAACACGCTAGTTTTGAGTTTATACTCCTCTCCTTATAAATAGTAAGTTTATGTATTCTTCTTAGTGCACGTATTTCTATAGCATTCATTCGGCTCTTTTAAGTATTTCCACGTCCACGTTTTACTAACATACATAAAATTTAATAGAAATATAGTTGTGCACAGTCCGGTTCGAGTATATATGTTTAAGTACCTCATTGACTTTGTTTCCTAACGTAACACGCCGTTCGATATCCCTCTTAACTCTTGCATTATCTAAAAAAAATATTTAGAAAGCAAGTTATTTTTTGAGGCTATTTTGCGTACGGCTTAAAATCGATATATTTAAAAGAAAATAAAAAAATGGTCGATGTCATAAGTATTTTTACACCACAAACAGACCGGGATTTAAATAGTCGAACTTCAAAACAGAATTCCAACGCGTTAACCACACAGTCATGAACTTGCCCTTGATGGCTCATACTGTCAAATAAATATCCTTTATTTTTCAGTTAAAGATAAGAAACAAATTATGCACGAGTAAATAAAAAAAATTTGGTTTATAATTTTGTTTGTTGACAAAAAAATATATCTACAAGTAACTTGAACAATACTTGACAATTTTTTTCTCAGATTTACGGCTGACAATAATCATTGAATATTCAATACGAGTTCAAAATCTTTAAAAACCAGTCGGTTGTCGAATCTAGCTTGCAAAAATGTTTAGCCAGTTTATCATTAATTCATCCATGACATCTTAGAGCGCCTTTTTTTAATTTAGTGAAAAAATTCACTTTCACGGTAAGGTATCACACAAATCTTAGCAACTGCTTGAGAGAGCTATATACTCGTTTATCCGAATCAGTACCAATGCGACTGCATCTATATGATACACTCGTTTATCGCACATACTTTAGTGTAATTTGTTTAGTAAAACACTGTTTATTACGCTTAATATAAAAGTATAACCTTATCGATTTTAAGGTTTTCCCCTCATCATCACGGGAACATAAAAATAATATTGTTTGTACTCCCCTGAAGATAAGGCGAAAACCTTGAAACATGTAGGGTAATTCCGTTATAAAGGGTCTTTCAAATTGAACGATTTTTTAAATTCTAATTTTTTTAATTCTTGAATAAAACACACAATTTGCTTTGATTTCAATTTTTTTAATGGTCATGAAGTATAATGTATGACATTTAAATACAAAAAAACAATATCCGCCAAATGTCCACCTCTTGCAGCTCCAAAGATATCCACTCTTATTATCAAAATTTTCAATGACATTTTGGCATAATTGCGGTTCTAACTCACCAATAATGCGAATAATTTCGTCGTTGAACTCAGGAATTGATTGGGGTCATTCTTATAGACCTAGCTTTTCACTTAACTCCAGAGAAAATAGTCCAACGGTGTCAGGTCACATGATCTTGGTGGCCAATTAACATCACCATTTCCGGAGATTACAATACATAAAATAATTCAACAATTTGAACGCGTTGTTGTATTGTATACGACTTCATTTTTATAAATGTCATACATTACACTTCTAAAATGTCACATGACCAAGGCAGGTACACGACGCCAGCTGTTTTTTATCAAAAAAATTTAAATACCGCTCAATTTGAAAGACTGGAAGAAGTGGAATAAACAGCGTTAGAGTATTTGATAAAATAATTTACAGTGTCTTTAAACCTCCACAGTGTTAACCCCTTTAATATAAATAATATAATCATGTTTTGATTGACATGAATCTTAAAATAATAAAGATGCCTAGTTCGATGATATCAGTATTATTTTAAACTTGTTCCTTATCGTATATCATTGTCTCATCACTAACTAACTTGTTACGAATAAAAACCAGTTTAGAATAATGCGGTTACTCAAGTTTTTTTATAATCCTAATATTACACAATTTTATTTTTATTTGTTATAACGTATTGTAGTTTAGAATATTATTCTCTTACATTGAATGTTTTTATTTACATCATAAAAAAATATTTGAAATAGTTCATACCATCACGTCGTGTCCATATTGAAGTAGACAGAAAAGAGAGAGCGCCAAACTTTGTTATCGTAACACACATCTCTCTTCTTTTTCTAATCATCTCTTATAGCCTCTTCTACATTCATACACCTTCTCATACAACTTTTACGATTTCTGAGATTCATCATTTCCTTCATTCAATATCTTAAGTAGAATATTAAATATTGTGTTTAACTTGATGGTGAAGGTTTGGATTCCGTTTGGGTGGCATATGATCATTAAGAATAAAAATGAAATTAGCAGAGTAATCAAACGAAACAAGGTGATATTAGGCTATTATTTATAACGGACACCGAAAGCTGACAGTAACAGCCAACCTTCGGGCCTGTCCGAGGTGGATAAATAGATCATTATTAAATAACAATTTAGATTTGATCTATGCAATTGGAAATCGATCGCTTAGCACAAAACTAAATCATTTCCAATTGATTAATCTCTTATTCAATCTGTCTTCTGATCCGCTATGTTTGGCTCCACACGACGTCGAAGAAAGTGACAGAAATGTGCCCCAAGGTGGTGAAAGAATGATTGATATTGCATCATAATTGATATCAGATGGAGACTTAAATTATATTTTATGCCCAAAGTCAATTCCTATCGAATTTAAGCGTGTGATTAACGAATATGGTACATGTATATATTCACATTTAATTTAAAATCGAAGCAGGTCTGAAAGTGTTATACACATATACATCAATTATACACATAAATTATCTTCGCAAAGTAGTGTCAGCACCGTAGTCTAGTGGTCGTAGTTATCGTTGCTGGATCCGTAGTCAAGGATATCTTTGTCATTCCTACAATAGTCTTGAATTGCTCCTACTACAATCTTGATACTGTGATCTTCTTTGAGAGGAAAGCCTGATCCTAGATACGAACTTTCTTCAGAAGACTTCACAGACATGTTGGTTCCACTAACCTGTTTCTCATGCGTCTAGCTGTTGAGGCGTCATCAGCTAGATAACTGATAGTTATCCACAATAACATTAAATATGTTTGCTTAGCACACAGATGTCCCGGTTGTTGTACTGTCACTCATAAGCTGCCAAACTTAAGTTATTGGGGTTGGAACTCGGATTATTTTTTCGATAGTACCTAAAAAAATATTAAAAAAGAGTCACAATCAGGTAACAGTTTTAATTTGGTAACTATTCTCACACACACTGGACGTGTGTGTGAGCGCCGTTGCCTCTTTAAATGCGGTAGTATTACAAAAACGTTCAATTACGAATAATCAGTTATGTGCCTTCTCCAGTTGTTTCAAACCCAATGGTTCAATAAATGGAGTCGAAAATAATGTTTTTTTCTCGGTCATGCTCTTCAATATGTCTGAATCGTCAAATCAAATTAGTAAAACCATATGAATAAATGAAAAAGGGATGCTGAAATGTAGCACAGAGTTTTTTTATCTTAATGTATATTTTTTTAGAAACAGTTATCACAAACATTTTATCTTATAACTTAATTAAAATTCTTCCAACTAAAGCTTAAATTTTAATAAATAATTTTATTTGTAAAATCAGTCATGGATTTAAATAATTTTACGTTTTAACGATAAACCGATTGGTTAAGATAAATTGCTGTATAGCAATCATCCTGCCAGATACTCCATGTAACTATGTACATATTATAAAATAACAAATAATTATGTTCATATTATTATAACTATGTACATATTATAATAATAACTATGTCCATATTATAAAATGATATGGTGTATATTATAAAATAATAAATAAATAAATAATCCCGCCTATAACGCATTCTTTATCTCTTGTCCCGTCTTACTATAAAAGACATTTATGTTAAAATTAAATACTTCGATTTTTAATTTTCGTAGGTTATTATCGGGAACTAACTAATTGCTTATGGAGTAAATCTGTTTTTTTTTATTTCCAAGTTTATTAAAACCATTTGTGTTAAACAACCTACACAATTTCCAATTATCTCAACCACGCAAACCCCAAAAAAATCGATCGATATCTTTTTGATTGGGATAGCGTGATGTTAATTTGCCTTCTTTTTAGACCTTTTTATTTAAACAAGAATAGCAATACATATCGTGCCTGACCGATACTTCATGAACGGAAGCGAACGTCAAAACATATTTTATCGTAAATCTGATGTGATGTAATTATCTGCTTCTTTTCCATACTAATTTCCTTCTAGTATGGAGCAAATAGAAATATTCTAAGTTATGTTTGTTGTTTATAGTTAAGGCATTAACGTTGTGGAGGTTTAAAGACATTGTAATTTATTTTTATCAAACACTGTTTATTCCACTTTTTTTGTGACGGTATAACCCTACCGGTTTCAAGGCTTTCACCGCATCTTCAGGGGAGCGCAAACAAGACTAAATGCTGTTCGAACTGGTACCGATATACACGCTTCAATGGCTGGGGGCTGAGGGGTGAGGGAGGCATGGGACGATTTCGGCCAAGAGTGGAGAGATTTTTAGGATATAACTGTTCAACAGATGTTCGGACCGATCTACCGACTTAGAAATTTCTAGGGCCTCTAATCTGTCCAATTTATTTCAGTTATCACTGATAATTAATATTTTTTTGAAGTAAAAATTTTGTCCATGACAAAATAATTTTATTTAATTAAAGCAGTACAATAAACTTAAACAAACTATGCACTAAATAAAACAATATTATACAATTTAACTAAAACAATTTGACAAAACAAACAAATAAAAATTATTAAAAATGGCTCGCTAGCCGGATTAAAATAGGCACCAGGCCGGATTTGGCCCGCGGATCGTAGTTTGCCAACCCCTGAACTAGGCCAACGAAACTTTTCCTCACATGAAATAATCAGTTATTCCATATTTACTGTTAGAGTATGATTATACGGACGATCGTAATATCATTATTTTCATTCAACCCTTTGATAACAACATCACATAATAGTACTATCATTGTGATGAAAGTTTGTTAATTATACCATCAAGTCACCCTTGTTGGTTGTGCAGTAGTTTAGCTGAAATGTTCGTTATTCAGACCTTGTTTGTGTTTCTTTGATTCTATTAAGAGTAGATTGCCTGTAGCTTAAAGCACAATGTCAAATAAAACTTTAGTGTGTAAGATACCTTAAAAATGTGTGTAAAATAATACAATTATTCTTATTTTGTGTTTGACGGGGAGTTGCGATGGGAAATAAAGTAAATGAGGTACTAAAATAAATATATTCAAACCAAAAAATGTAAAATTTCGTTAAAATGGAAGTTAACCACAGCGTTGTATTGCTAACATTGATGTATGGGATTTGAACGTGGAAAGTGAATAAAAGAAGCTGGGTTAATGCATGTACTGAGAATAATATATGGTGTGTACATGTATAATTAAATAACATTATGTTTATTAAACATACATGTGAACCAAAAACTATTTTGATAAGTAAGGCCTAAAAGAGGTAGTTTGAACATGTTGAATAAACGGATGATGCAAGTAAAAGAGAGAGAACGAGGTAGAGAATTATGAAGAAAATTATGGCTGTAACAAGTGAATTAAGTTTAGAAAGAAGGAAATACATTAAGTTATAAAGACAGAAGGAGCTGTCTGTGGAGAAGGCATAGGACGTACATAACATATGTTGTGATAGAAAAAAAACAGATGCGTGACTCTCGCGCGGTAGAAGTGAAACTTCTTAGCTCCTAGAAAAAGTTGATTTTATGCATTGCTTTTTTCTATTTGTCAACGATTTTAATTTTTTTTCCTTTTAGGATTAGGAAATGATTATGTGGAATTTACTTCAAGAAAATCTCTCTTAATTAAATAAAAACATATTACTTTTTAAAATTTTCAATAATTAATAATAATAATTTTAATAATATGATACACTTAATAATATTAAAATAATATTAATTACGAGTATTATTAATAATAAATAATTATTATTATTAAAACAATAAACAATAATTTATTGATAAATAAAATAATCAATAATTATTTAATGATAATAATATAATACACCGTTTCACTTTTCGTAACGTTCAGGCCAATTTGACCTACTACCCCTATATAAGTTTCGCTTCAAAAATGTCGTGATGGTATATATGTCTGTATCCCTATTTTTATAGCACCTCTAAATAACAGATACTGTCAAAAAATTGATGAATTTGATTAGTACATAAATGTTCCTCGTATACAATTTCGCCGTTTCGAGGACAGAGAGCCATACTTTCCTATCGCGACACAAATCTTTCGCCTTTTCTTCATCCATAAACCATTGTATGTAAGTTTTACGATTTTTCTGACTTTTTACATTTCTTTCAATCAAAATATCGTTCCCTTGATCCAATCATACTTTTTAAGTATTGCGCTACCACACTTTCCACTCAAATATGTACAGTACCTGGCAGTAAGTAATACACATCGGGCTTAAGAAAGAGACTTTCGGCCATAATCGGCTAACTTCGACTTTGTAGAGCGATTGTTTAAACCAATTGTTTGGCATTCAATATAACTGAACATTGCATTTCGGTATTCAGAATAAACTTAATGTAAAACTGTATCGTATCTTACGACCTTACGGAGACGACTGTCTCTGTTTTGTATAGCGCAATGTCAAATAATACATTAGAGAAAGAGGGTTTGTTGTTTACTTTTCAAATTGCAGTTGATTTCAACTGTAAGTGCATCATTGTATGTGTTGTTCTTCTTGCTTTTATAATTATAAAGTGTTATTTGAAATGATTATTATTGTTAACGCTATAACATATGTTATATATTCCACCAGGAGTGTCATAAAAAAACCTCCAAGTTTATCCACAACCTGCCTCAGCAGTACGTTTACTTTTAGCTATTTTAGTAAACGTACTGCATTTTAAAACTTAAAAAAGCATGATAAAATAAATTACCATAACTTTTCTAAGATATAACGCTACATATGCCCTTTCCAGGAGACTTATCAGTCCGACTAAGTATGATAAAACAAGTTACCTTCACTTGTCCAAGATATAACGCTACAAATGCACTTTCCAGGTGACTTATCAGTTCGACTAAGTATGATAAAACAAGTTACCTTATTTTGTCCAAGATATAACGCTACATATGCACTTTCCAGGTGACTTATCAGTTCGACTAAGTATGATAAAACAAGTTACCTTAACTAACATAACGCGATCTCACTGCAATCCGTTGCTAACGAACAAGTACAATACACGATTCTTCATATAGTGTCGCTTAAAGTTCACCGTCGCCGTTTTTGCCAGTGCGCATACTTTCCGCGCATCGTCGCTAAAACAGTGATAACAAGTGTCGTTCCCGGCCTCGCATGTGCACAAACAACAAACATTAAATTGACATTCCACTCGTCCCAGACAGCTGTTTAGATCAAATCGGTTTATTTTTTATATTAACTCGTGATAAGGAGCCGGCCTCCACAAATTCTTGGTGACGTAATTTGTTCCGAGTGCCGGTCGATACCAGAATTTCTTCTTCTTCATCAAGTAAGCCACTGACTGTTACTATCCTTCTTACCCTTTTACACTCCGAGGGCAGAGTTGAAGATCTGAAAAGGTCGACAGCTCTCCCCATCCTATCTTCATTTCATATTTCACATTACTCATCAAAACTTTAATTCTTTATTTATCACTGTTTGTGTTTCTACTCATTACACAATTATATTTATTTTTTACACAGCTATATCCTACTTTTTACTGTCCACAATTATTCTTTCTATTTGTTCAATTCCTCCTATTAAGCAGCCATGAAGTCCGTCAAATCCGTCAAACCGAACTTCATCATTAAAACTCCACGCATCATTACTAGAAAAACTAGTTCCGAACCAACCGAAACGCCCGCATCCGTCCCCGTGACCTCGCCTATACCAGACCTCGCTAAGTCCCCGGACCGCTCAACATCCCCTGATCTGACCATCTCCACTTTCGAGGAAGCCTTCGAGCTCTTCAAGATGGAGACCACATCCAAAAAAGAGACAATGAAGATGGTAAAACTTCTTCGTGAACTCTTCAATAAAGGTGAGGTCTCGATTGAGGCCAAAAACCCTCCATCTATTTCACCCACTGTCTTGTCAGTGGTCCCTATCCCTATCACAACACCGCCGCGCCCCACCCCCACTTTTGACTCCCCACTTTCCCCGCCAATAATTATCATTCCGGATATTCCAGAAATGGACTGGCAATCTGTTGCCAAAAACCGTAAAAGGGCTCTTCAATCCCAAGAAAGCCCCCCCCTCGTCTGCCCCCAATCAGACCCGAAGCCAGCTGGTGCCACCGTGGCCCAAACCAGCAAAAAAATGAGAGGCTCACTCAGCCCTCCTCATCCCGCAGCCCCCGCCCCACCTCTAAATAATGACTCACGACCTCTACTTCAGATCAAAAAAGACCGCATCCCCCCCATCGTACTTCACAATTCCGCCAAATATGGAGACCTGAGAGCTAAACTCAGGTCTCAAAACATTCACTTCTCCTCGAAGGTGCAGCCCAATGGTGATCTTAAAATCACCACTGAAACCGTAGAGGCCTACCGCTCCCTAGTCCACATTACCGATTCTCTCGCCATTCCATACCACTCTTTCCATTTGGAGAGCGAGAAGCCCCTGCTAGCCGTCATCCGCGGCCTACCGACCCCTATCAGCGTCGAGGACATTTCAGATGAACTCAAATCACTCAATTATCCGGTTTTAAATGTGTATCGCATGAAAAACCGGAATCGAGTGGAACTCCCCATGGTCATCGTCAAGATGACAAGGGACTCTTCCGCAAAGCGCATCTTCACCGAACTCCACGGTGTACTCGATATTCGAGTCACAGTGGAGGAGCTGAACAAGCGCAAAGGCATGGGCCAGTGTCATCGATGCCAACAGTTCGCCCATTCCGCCGGCAACTGCCACGCCCCAGCCAACTGTGTGAAATGCGGTAGAACGCATCACACATCTGAATGCAGGAAGCCCGCGGACACTCCCGCCACCTGCTGTAACTGCGGAGGCCCACACACGGCCAACTTCAGAGGCTGCCCACGCTTCCCCAAGAGCAACCTCCCTTCAATCGCTCCCCACCACCACTTCCAGACCCCGCAGCCCTAACGCCCCCTCATGGATGGCATCTACCAACGCCCCTCCACCAACGCCCCCTTATCGAACGCCCCCTCGGCAAACAACGCCACACGGTGATTCCCCAACGCCCCCCAGAGTGCATCAAAACCAGTCACTTCCAACGCGTCATACGCGAATGTCGCAACTCATCGCCCCCTATTATCAACATCTACACCCCAAAACTACATATTGCCCGCCGCCCCCCCCCCCCAAATCGCGATCTCATTTTGAATAACTTAAAATCAGCCATCACCGAAGCCATGAACCTCCTCAACTACATCCAAGAACATGGCTCGCACCTATAAACCATCCCATATATCCGCCGCGTTCTGGAATGCAAACGGTTCCCTCAGAACACATAAACAAGAGGTCGAGGATTTCCTTCTCGAGCACAACCTGGACGTGTTGCTGATAACGGAAACGCATCTTAAACCGAGCTACCGTTACAGCATCCGTAACTACTACTGCTACAGAGACGACCGCCTCATCGGCAGAAAAGGCGGCACCGCAACTCTCATCAAAAGCACAATAGACCACTGCCACATCCCCTCCCCTTCCACCGTCAACATAGAATCCACATGCGTAGTGGTGAACACCGCCAATCACGGCCCTCTTAAACTTTGCGCGACTTATCTTCCACCTACCTCCCCACTTGTCGAGTCTGAATTGGACTCATTCCTCGCAGATAATATCCCCACCATCATGGCGGGAGATCTAAATGCTAAACACCCCTTCTGGCACAGCTGCACTTCCAACACTCACGGTAATAAACTTGACGAAATCTCCTCCCGGAAAAGATACTTCGTGGAAGGACCCACGTCTCCCACCCTCTATCCACTAATAGACAATCATCGCCCTGATGTCATCGACATCATTGTCCATAACGACATTCTCTATCAAACAGATCTCACGACTGTTCACCAGCTTCAATCCGATCACTACCCGGTATTACTTCAATTGACGGATGGCTTACCACCCTTCTCGCCCTCAGCCCCTCCGCGACACACCACCTCGTGGAGCGATTTCGCTATTAACGTCGACAGCAGCATCAAAATACCGACAACCTTCCCCGACACGAACTCCATAGACGCCGCTATAAATGACTTCACAACCACCATCAAATCCGCTCTCACATCCTCTTCAAAAGAGAGACCAGCCGATAAACCCGAACTTCCCCTTCCTCCACATATCAAAATACTGATTATGGAAAAAAACAAAACCAGAAAGTTGTGGCAAAACACAGCTGTCCCCTCTTACAAAACCGACTACAACAGATTAGTCAAAAAAATCAAACACCTCCTACAGCAACTCCGCAATGACAAATGGTCAGACTTCGTCGAGTCTCTCGAATACAATGATGGACTCAAATGGAAACTAACGCGTAGCCTTAGAAATACGCCCTCCCGACCCAGCTCTCTTCAAGGACCAAATGGCCCCGTTTTCTCTGCTCGCGACCGCGCAGAGACCTTTGCTGAATCTCTAGCTAATATCTTCTCGCCAAATGCAGACCTCTCTAACCCCTCTCACTCAATAATGGTCGACAACGCAGTTGCCGACATATTAAATGAGCAAACCCCCCCCACCACAGACTTCTTCTCATCGTTAGAAATTCAATCTATCATAAAAAATCTCATCAACAAAAAAGCCCCCGGCCCCGATAAAATCAATAATCTCACCTTGAAAAAACTTCCGAAAAAAGCCATTTACGCCCTTACCGCCATTTACAATGCCTGCCTTCGACATAAATTCTTTCCAACCCCATTCAAAAACGCCGACGTCATCATGTTCCCTAAACCGAGTAAAAGCCACGTTATCCCTGAAAATTACAGACCGATCAGTCTGCTCCCGACTCTAGGTAAAGTGCTCGAAAAATTAATCCTAGAACGTCTCTCGTTAGAAACTTACTCACGTAACATCATCCCAGATTCGCAACACGGATTTAGGCCATTACACTCTACCAACCATCAGCTTCTTCGCGTTGTAGAACACATCATCAAATACTTCAGCTCCAAAGGCCTCACGACCCTCCTTTCACTAGACGTGGCGAAAGCCTTCGACACAATCTGGCTCAACGGACTAATATTCAAACTGCACAAGTCAGGTATTCCCCTCAGACTAGTGCAAATCATCGCATCATTCCTTGAAAATCGCTCCTTCTCCGTCAAAATAGACGGTATAAACTCATCCCCTCGCCCCATTCTGGCAGGTGTGCCCCAAGGTGCACTGTTGTCCCCTATCCTGTATAACATATACACGAGCGATATGCCCCAATTTTCACGTACACATTGTATCACCGCGCAATACGCTGACGACACAGCCTTTCTCTCTTCATCGAAATATGAGTCCGTATCCCACAACAGACTGCAAGACTTCATTCCCATTCTGGAGCACTGGTGCACCAAATGGAAGATCAAAATAAATCCCACCAAAAGCACAGCAGTCCGCTTCTCACGCAGATACATCAAACCCATCAGAACTCTTAAACTCTTCGGCCAGAGCGTCCCATGGTCAAAACACGTAAAATACCTAGGCCTCACATTAGACAGTAGACTCTCGTGGCATAAACACGCCCTCAATATCAAATCAAAAGCTCACGGAACACTCAAATCATTATTTCCCTTGATCAGTAAATACAGCAAACTTAGCACGCGCACTAAACTCCACCTATATAAAGCGATCGTCAGACCGCAACTGACATACGCCCTTCCGGTCTGGGGCCACGCGAAGAAAACAACGCTACATCACATTCAGATCATTCAAAACAAAGCCCTCCGCATAATTTTAAAAGCACCCTACATCGTCCGTAATTCAAGACTCCACGCAGATACCAAACTACATACTATCCCCGAACATATGCGCGCTCTGGCCGAAAGGTTCTACAGCTCTATATCCCGTCATCCCAACCCAGTCATAAAAGCCTTAGATAACTACAACGCGAACACCAGTTACAGACACACTCGTCCGAAATCAATATTGCGAAACCCATCATCGATAATTCCTCCGGCAGACAGTTTACCCCCATAGGCAACCGCATTTCTCACCTTCAATAAACATTTTCTACACCTTAATATATTTATAAAAGTCACACACATTTCCCCACTCATTTACTTTTCTACATATACTATATTCTTTCTTATAATTTATTCACAATTCATTTTTTCATTTTTTTTTTTTTTCACCCATTCAATATAAAACAGTGTGTGACGACACAAATTTATGTATATTTGTATTTAATATTATGTATATATCATCATATTTATATATGTATTTAATCGTTTATAATTTCTCATAATCATTCATAAAATCAAAACAATTACCACAAACCTATCCTTTCCCGATTCCCAAAAAGATCCAAAAATTTCCAATAAATATCTTAACAGTCAGAACTTATCCGATGAAGGAGTAAGGTGTCCTACCATCGGACCGAAACTCCGAACAAGCTATCCATCACTTGTCAAAGATATAACGCTACATATGCGCTTTCTAGGTGTTTTATAAAATCTCGGAATACGAGATATGACCATGTGTGCTGGTTATTAAGTAACACTAGTTTCGTTTATAGATAGGAAATAATTCTATTATTTTTATAGAATTCATAAAAATAATACGTTTTGTTTTATTATTCTTTCAGAAATATTATAGCATGTTTAGGCTAGTTTAAAAAAATATTTCAAACCGTGAGATTTTTCAAAATTCTAATGTAACATACTCGTACCATATTCTGGGCAGATTTGACAGGTGGAATATAAATATACTAAAATAAAATACACAAATCAGGACAAATTCATTATTATTATCAATATATAGTATGCTGTTATTATTTATACTAAGTTTAACTGTCAGATTATGTTCAATTTATGTTAATTTTTTTACTAATCATTCTTTGAAATAAAGCATGCATAATCTTTTTAACTGTCATCTATTTAATATCATCAGACATCACTTTTTTTTGCCAATCCAACTTTACCGGAAGCCCTTTTATCGGAAATGCTTAAGTATGATTAAACGAGCTATCTTATTCTTTTTAAAAATGCTTAAATATGATAAAACGAGCTATCTTATTCTTTTTACAAATGCTTAAATATGCTTAAACGAGCTATCTTATTCTTTTTACAAATGCTTAAATATGATTAAACGAGCTATCTTATTATTTTTACAAATGCTTAAATATGATTAAACGAGCTATCTTATTCTTTTTACAAATGCTTAAATATGATTAAACGAGCTATATTATTCTTTTTACAAATGCTTAAATATGATTAAACGAGCTATCTTATTCTTTTTACAAATGCTTAAATATGATTAAACGAGCTATCTTATTCTTTTTACAAATGCTTAAATATGATTAAACGAGCTATATTATTCTTTTTACAAATGCTTAAATATGATTAAACGAGCTATATTATTCTTTTTACAAATGCTTAAATATGATTAAACGAGCTATCTTATTCTTTTTACAAAAAAATATCCTCCGTGGTCTAGCATTTAGTTCCAACTCAGTAGTTTCAAATTTGAATCCCATGAATTAAAAAAAGAAATGGTTTTCATTATGTTTTCTATTATTTTGATATAAAAGGACTTTAATGTTTAGTTGGAGGAATTTTCCAGACAAAAGGAAACTTACCAAGTTTTATATTATACAAAGGAAAGCTAACATAATAAAACACTAGTTTTTTTTATATAAACTTGTAACTATTGGTTGTCAGAAAATATTGATGGAGGTCATAGAGAAGACCAAACGAACGAAACAGTAAATAAGGTTATTTGCTGTTTCTAAAATTTTATTTATTCTTAACCTTGACGAAGTAGAAAAATCATGAATTTTAATACGTGTATATAGAAAAAAAAACTGAAATGGATTTATTTGTAGCAAAAACATTGCAATCCAAAGAACTAATATTTTGTACTTACTTGGCAGAAAGCATCTACGAGTCATCGGCAAACGATACAGTATAGAAATAAAAGGATAATATCAGACAGTTTTATATTTTTTTCCTAATTTTACAATAATTGGGTAAGCTTTTCATTTTCATATTATATTTTTTTTAGAGCCACTTTTTGTCTATCAAATCAAGTATTTGTCACCCATTTAATGAATCTGTGCTTTACGAGCTCACATTTGAGAACCGTTTCCCTAATATTTCATAAGCGTAGAGAGATTGACACTAGACTGAATAAGCACAGCTCTCAGAATTCATCGTACCAAGTTGTTGGTTGTCGCACGGAACATATTTCAATGAAAACGGTGACGACGATTTATTGTTGGTGTTGTCAGTTACATCCAACGTCTCGTTAGTGCGGCAAATCATTATCGGTTTAGAGGAATGCTCCAGTCAGTGTTCGAAATGAAGTGGAACAATATGAATTCGCCTTTGTGCACTTACTTCAAATTTGATGGGATTATTTCAATAGTAGAATATTCCAATAAAATATGATCTTTTGATTTTTTGCGTCCTTTTTTTTTAAAAAATTAAACGGCACGTTAAAAATGTCGCTAAAGGTACATTTCTTGGATATTTTTATATTCGTTGGTTGTAAACAAACATCAGTGTATTCCTGTATGTTTTGAATAGTAGATTTATAATAATTAATAATTATGACACTTATTTAAATTAGAATAAAAATGAAGCTTTTATTTTCGTCAGTGTGCTGGGAATAGCAAAGCAACAAAATATATAAGTTGTTATTTATTTATCAAACACTGTTTATTCCACATTTAGTAGTTTTTATTATCTTAGATATTTTTGAGAAATGATTCAGAACATTTTTTTTAAAAGGCTGTTTTTTCGTGTAAAATATGAAAACAACTTAACGAGGCTCAAAATCAATACGACAAAATAAAAAAATAAAATGAAATCTGTTTATTGATCTTTACAATGAAAAAACATTTGATCATTGATAATAAGATTTGAAAAGCTTTTCTTGTTCTTAACATAAAAACAATTCAAGATTATTGTAGTAGGACTTAAACGTTACATAAAGTAGAATAAACAGTGTTTGATAAAACAAATTAGAATGTATTTAAACCTCCACAATGTTAATATGCCTTAACTATAAATAATACAAATATATATCAAAATACGTAAACTTATATGACAGTAGAAAACAATAAAAAAAATAGACAAATATAGTACTCTGAAATAGTCGGATTTGTAGGACGAATGAATGAAGAAAGACTTAAAGAATAAATATATAATGCAAATGTGAGGGAGGAATACACGAATAATATTTTAAAAGAAGGAAACGTAGAAAATAGAGAAATTGTAAGAATTGCATGAGAAGGTATAGTAATGTAGAAGAGGCGAGTTATTGCATGAGAAGGTATAGTAATGTAGAAGAGGCGAGTTATTGCATGAGAAGGTATAGTAATGTAGAAGAGGCGAGTTATTGCATGAGAAGGTATAGTAATGTACAAGAGGCGAGTTATTGCATGAGAAGGTATAGTAATGTAGAAGAGGCGAGTTATTGCATGAGAAGGTATAGTAATGTAGAAGAGGCGAGTTATGTTTGTCAAAATGAGAAAATCTGGCACTTTGTCAACTCCGACAGAGAAATAGTGTGATGATAAAAAATATGTAATATATCATTAACTAAAAAATATATAAAACTCACAAAGTTATAAAAAACTGTCTTTATTAAACTAATTCACTAGATCTTATTTCTAATATCTCAACGGATGTCTAATTGAGCACTTACCTCCAAAGAAACATTCTCTCATTGTGGCTTCGAAGATGACCTTTTTTCGACTTCTGTAACCTGCCATTCGGTGTCGCAACAGTGCTCTGAATTAGTCGACTCTTGCTTCGGCAAACATTTCAGAAGCTCTGCAATATGGAAGTTTTCTGTCGAGTCGTAGAAACGCATTGCAGTTGGTTTGCATATTTTTGATAAGAACATATTTAGTCGTAAATAAAATAAAAGATTTAACCAACATATATTAAAAAAAAAATGTCAAAATATTTTACGCGCAAGAATCAAGTCAGTAAAATATGCAATTCATTAATAAATTCCACTTTATACAGTAAACACAAAGTGAGGTTATGTTAGCATAAATATTTCAAAACAGTAAAATCCTTTTTGAATATATACGAACAAATGTATACGAGTATA
Source organism: Odontocerum albicorne (assembly GCA_949825065.1). Taxonomy (NCBI): domain Eukaryota; kingdom Metazoa; phylum Arthropoda; class Insecta; order Trichoptera; family Odontoceridae; genus Odontocerum; species Odontocerum albicorne. The sequence continues at coordinate 32,556,178 of OX463852.1, read as the reverse complement.
ATGATACTTTTTAATGTAATGCTTTCATAGCACGGGTTTTGTATTACGAAAGCATCGTATAATATCGATAATTAAACCTGATCTACTATTATGATATCATTTAACAAAATGTAGAACTGCACGCAGTATCCAGTTATTGCAACATGTGCAGATATTATGATAACGCGTTTTATGTAACATGTGTGTGCATGCAGTTGAAAATGTCATGTAGGTAACATTGAATTTTCTAGTTTTGTAATATGAATGCAAAATAAATCATTACAATCATATAACATAATATTTTAACTATATTATTGTGCAAGATTATATTGTATTACACTTGTTGCCTTATGGAAATCTCTTCTAACGAACTGGAAAAATGTTCACGACGCCTTGAGTGAAAGCCAGACTGTTTTATATATTTAAAAAAAATTCTGAGATCTTACGGGGATCGAACTCGCAATCCCTGGGCTGGAGACAAATATCTTACCAACTAGGTCACAGACAAAACTTGTCAAGAATACTACAAATCCCTTGTGCAATTTTAAATTTCATTAATTTTCGTTCATTATTACATGGTGAAATAAAAAAATACCAAAAAGGTTAAATAAAATGGAAATCAAAATTAAGTAATTCACAGTTATAATGTATAAATAAGACAAGTTCTTTAAATGTCAATTTGTGCATAGGTATAGCCTTTGTATATATGTATATCCTTTGCATATAGGTATAGCCTTTGTATATAGGTATAGCCTTTGTATATAGGTAAAGCCTTTGTATATAGGTATAGCCTTTGTATATAGGTATAGCCTTTGTATATAGGTATAGCCTTTGTATATAGGTATAGCCTTTGGCAAATGTTTGTGTTATAGATTACTTTGTTAAATAAAATAAGAAAACCAAAAACGTTATTTAATGTTTGATGAGTGATATTTTTCTTATATCAGTTCAGTTCGATCCCATCCGCTGTTAAATGGTATAAAATAAATCACTATCCAACGTAATCTACATTAAAAGATTTAAATCTTTGCCATTAACACGTATGATGAGCGCAGCATCACGCAGTGAGGAAGAAAGAACTACTGAAAATAATTTATCCTCCGGTGACAGTACACAGGAGCGTGAAAACTACGGAAGCGATAAAAGGTTTAATATCAGATATCACGGGAGATGAAAAATGACCCACAGCGCAGTAAATGTACTAATAAAACATCTCATGTTCAAGCAACACAGTAACTACGAGTGCAGTTAAACTATTCTTTGACCGAAAATGTACGTATGTAAGGTTGAATGGAGATAGCTTTCAAAAATTATTGAGTAGATTTTCATCATAGTTCCATAAAATGCGATGTTTGAATTGATTCAAATAACAAGGCAAAAAGACAATTAAACCTAAAATTCGCCGTTAAAGGTTCTATGGCCGAAGATATTACTGGATAATTTTTATTGATATCGGTGGGGGATAAATATATATCGCTCTATGACAAATGATCGAAATTGAATCATCGTTTGATTCTCAATAAATATTAAAAAAAATTATTATCAATTTACCGAATCAATAAAAAAAACAGTTGAATGAATTCGATAAAGCTATATTAACAATTCTTTAAACTTGAAAGCTTACAGATTTTGTTTATTTTTTTTGTAGCTGTATGCCAAACCATCCCCTAACTTGGCGAAGGTGTCGGACGCTGTGCTATCAGGACAAGGCTTGCATCTGGTTAGCCAGGTTGTACATCAGCCTCAGCAGGTATACCAGACTGTGCCTAAGGTAACGAATTCTAAAAATATATTAATTTGAGATCTGTTTTTTAGCCTGGCCAAGGTTTTGGATACTGTAATATGATGATCACAAAACCTAGTTGATCCTTGAAATTCTAGTTTTGACATTCAAGAAAAATTTAAATATTTTGTTAACAGAGAATATATAAACTTTCTTTGATAATCTTTCATACAAATATATAAAAAAACCTGTTTTCTTGTTATGGTCTCACACAGCTTGCCCCTTTCCTACAATCCGTACAAATTCTACGATTTCTCTAATCCTAGTTTCTATTTTAGTTTATATAATTTGGAATTGGGGTTTGAATTGATTAAGAGGAAAGGAGCGTCCAAAAGTATATTTCATAAAATTTGGAAGGTAGAGAAACTAACTATTTAGGTTATCTTGAAAAAGCTTTGAAGTTATCTATATAATTAATTTATCAAATATTTCTTTTTGAGCGTAAGGTAAATTTATAAATAGGGAATAACTATAGATAGATTTAGCAAAATTATAATTTATAGGGGCCACGACTAATGAAATAACTATAGATAGATACAGAAAAAGTCTAGTTTATAGGGGACACGACTAATGAAAGACAACAAACGGAGATCCTTTTAAATTGAGTGTTCGCTTTAAATTATCTATTATTACTTGTTATTTGTTTTGTTTTTAATAAATAATGTATTCATACAATCTCTTGTCATGCAAATAAATAAATTATCATGATCTACAAATGTATTGAAAGTCATATGTTCAATTTATCAAACTAAGAACAGTAACAGAAAAATTATACTTCGTGTTAAATGGATGAATAATTCTTTTGATAGGAGGTGTTAATATTTTGAGCTCTTTTGGTATTAAACACATTTTCTTTTTAAATACTTGATTATTTTAAAGCTGAAATGGTTCATTTTTCAGGTTATTTATTGCTGATTCTAAAGGAATGTGGTTGTATACTGAGAAATACCGGCGGGGATCTCATTATCCGAAGTGTAGCATTAAAATATGTTATATTTAATGTAAATACATTATATTTGTTTCTAAGAGTAGCTAATTTTTGTTTGAAAAACCGTTGCTTTTTCAATTTTTTCCTTGAACTAAAGAAGTGTAAATCTCATTTTTACCTAGGTTTTATTCTTTTTTATAGCTATTTTCAGTGACGAGAGTATAAAATGAACACATGTGATGATTTGAAACATATATTCTTTGTTAATTGGCCATCATGTCTACTGTATATAAGCATTTTAAATTGAAAAAGACGGGGTGTGTTGATTTTTTTTATAAGATTATTGGAGTAATTTTTTTACGTATATCGCGGGAGATATAAATTTAGCTGGTGTTGTTATTTTAAGAGCTATCGTTAATAGCCCCAATAATTTTTATTTATAACAGTGTCTTTTGTATCATATGAAAACAGTATTGATACTTGACAGGACATGTTTTAGATTTATTATGGAAACAACTTAAATGATACTTAATTATGTTGTTTATAGTTAAGGCATTAACGTTGTGGAGGTTTAAAGACATTGTAATTTATTTTTATCAAACACTGTTTATTCGGAATAAACAGTGTTTGATAAAAATAAATTACAATGATACTTACTTGTTTCAATAATGCATTAATCGAAGCTTAAAGATGAATAATTTTATTCTAACGTGCATTTATATAAATTTTAATAATTTTTAGAAGGAGAAAAAGCCTGTATCGCAATATACCATCCACTTATTAAAGTAATTACTTCTATAAGCTGCGTAATCGTATCTCTTAGTTTTGCCTCTGTCGCAGATGCTGTGTTCTCTGAACAAGGATTGCAGGTGCTCATATAATTAGTGAAGCAGCCACGATAGGTTTAACTAGAATTTGCAGCAGGTATTAGGAGAGCTTTCTATCTTTGTAATTGTTCCGTCAAAGTCACCTCCATAAATTGGCCAGGTTTTATGGTCGGTAGGACTTACAGTTTATCCGCCAGGTAATCTAGCAGTCAAACAAATTAGACTTGTTTCTACCCTCAGCATGTTTTAGAGCAGGCGAAGGTATTTTTTTATTTCTGTCCGACGAAACAAGTAGACAAATTGCGTTCAAATTTTGAGATCAAGATAAAAAATATTAAATCAGCATGTAGTCATGAAAAAAAAAACCGAATACATGCTGTAGAAATGCGTGCACTGAGAATAATACAAGAGGTAACTTTTTATGACAGAATAAGAAAGGAAGTGATATGGGATGAAACTGAACTTGGAGCTGATGTGTTGAGTAAGATGAAAAAGAACACGCTGAGATGTTTTTGGCATTAGAACGAATGAATGAAGAAAGATTAACAAAAAAAATATATAGTGCAAATGTGAGTGAAAGGCGTGGTAAAAGAAAATACCAAAAAAAAGAAGGAAACGTTTGAAGTCAAAGATAGCGTAAGAGTTGCATGATAAGGTAAATTAATGTACGAGTACATGAAGCGAAGGGTGAGATAAGAAATCTGGTGCCTTATTTTCTCTGCTTACCCCGACACGAAAATGGCGTGATGTTCTCATGTATGTATGTATATATCAGCCAATATTATTTTTTCACAATAGTGGTGCTACTTAGACCATCAGATCGTTTGTACTGAAGAACAGTAGTTGGGGTTTATGATGATTACAATTCTGATAATTGCAATTCGGATGATTACAATTCTGATGACTAAATCGAAGCACGAGGCATATCCAGAAAGTAAGTGTACTGAATTTTCGTAGGTTACAATTTTTTTTATTTAAACAAAAAAATTACGTGGTTACCGTAGTACATATGTAAGCTATTTTTCGACATAGTCGCCATTCCTCTCAATGCAGGTGGTGAAGCGGGGTATCAACTTTTTGATGCCTTCCTCGAAGTAGTTTCCCGCCAACCCCTCCGTCCACTTCTCCACCTCCTCCTTTACCTCCTCGTCGGTTGAAAACATTTTTCCACCCATGTGCAGCTTCAGGGAGGTAAAGAGATAGTAATCTGAAGGTGCTAGGTCAGGGGAATGCGCGGGATGGTTCAGGACATCCCATTTAAACGAGGCGAGCAGTTCCTTCGTGGCGTTGGCCGTGTGTGGTCTGGCATTGTCGTGTAGCAGGCAGACTCCCTTTGTTAGCATGCCTCTCCTCTTGTTCTGAATCACCCTCCGCAATTTTTTTAGGGTCTCACAGTATCTTGCAGAGTTGATGGTCTCCCTTTGAGGCATATATTCAGTAAAAAATTATGCCTTGACAGTCCCAAAACACGGATGCCATGATTTTCTTGGCTGAAATTGTGGTTTTGAACTTTTTGGCGGAGCGTGAAGAGGTGTGACGCCACTGTTGAGACTGCTTTTTGGTTTCAGGCGTGTAGTGTGCAACCCAAGTTTCATCTCCAGTAACGATGGAGCGGAGAAATTCATCTCCATGGAGTTTGCAGCGCCTCAAAAACGCCCGGCACTTGGCGGGAGATTGGATTGACATTTTTCACGAAACGTGTTGTCGCGTCGACACTTCTCAACGTACTGACCTCGAACCGGTCTCGTTGCGGAGGGGAAGGGTCAGGCTACACGGAAGTGTAGTCAACATGTCGAAAATAAAATCCATCCGGTCGTGAGAGCCTCAGTACACTTACTTTCTGGATACGCCTAGTAGTTGTTTCCACTGTATACAATCACTAATATTAAGGGTATATTTTTTAAATACATATTGTACAATTATGGTTTTTATTACATTACATCATTTGGCACACTGATTGTGATAAAATAAGTATTATTTTTGATAAGTAAGGTTTTAATTACTTTCGTTAATTTTTAGTACTCCTATAATGGCCCCACCTATGCCATAACTTCACCAGTAGCAGCACAGTTGGCTTACACTAAGCATCAGATCTATCCTCAGCAGCAAGTTTACCAGCACCAGCTTCCATTGGCCCAACCGCAAGTTCACTACGCAGCCTACTCCCAACCTCAAGCGGCCTACACTCAACATCCCCTGCAATATGTTCAGCCTCAAGTAAACCACTACGCTTCTGCCCAACTCGTCCACCAGCCACAAGTAGTTCATCACCAGCCACAAGTTATTCATCATCAACCACAAGTGGTTCACCATCAGGCCTATGCCCAGCCTCAAGTTCAAGTCTATCAACATCAGCCAGTGCAGCAAGTCGCTTATCATCAACCACAAGTTGCTGTTGTGGCTCAACCTTTGGCTAAGGCCGTTTATGCTCAGCAGGTAAGCGAATGAATTTTTAATATCTTCAACTATCCCAAATCATGTTGTTTATAGTTAAGGCAAATAAATTACTATCCCAAATCATATAAAATGAAATTTTTATTGGTTTTCAAGACTGATGATATGACTCTCCGTAAAGAGCAAGAGTGTCTTCTGCAAAGACGAAAAAGCTGTTTAATACTGAATTAGATTTTTGTTGTATACTGTGCCAATTGGTTGGTCAATTACTATGTGGCAATTTCTTCAAACCAACCAGAAATATAATAAATAGGTTTTTATTAAAAATATGACTGAAATCCTTTTAAAAAACATCAGGTACCAACGGGAATCGAACCCGCAACCCCCAAGTTCGACTACTACAATTTATCAACTAAGCTACGGAGGTCTTTGGCTATCATCGGGTTAGCTCAAAAGAACTAGATTTGTTTTACTTTTTTTTTTTTTTTACCTGCCGAGTTTATTGCCATGTGGCAATCTCTTCCAACCAACCAGAAAGATGGTTTTTATAGGCCCTAAGTGTTAACCAGACTGGAATCCTATTTAAAAAAATCTGGGTTCCAGCTGGGATCGAACCCGCAAATACTTTCTGTTCAAATATTTGCAAATACTTTCGAATACTTTCTGTTCGGACAAAGTAAAATTGTTGAAAAGTACTCGTATATCATTCCAACACTTTTAGACGCATAGTATTTTTATTTTCAAATTATTTTTTATGTGATAAGAAAATATATAAAAATAACGAAGCAATAAAGAAACACTTCAATAATCTGTTGTTTATAGTTAAGGTGTACCTGCCTGTATACCTACCTAAATGAATTGTCAAAAATAACGAGTGAATTGTTAAAACACAAATAAATTAAATTAATTATTGTTGATTTAAACATACAGGGTCATTGACCGATCAAGAATTCAATGATTGTTACACACTACAAACAACGACAATATTTACTATTTACAGCGCGCAAATTGGCTAGCCATCTCCAAATATAAATAATTAACCTACCGCCCGTCCATGTGATAGAGCGAGGCAGATATATATATATATATATCCCATGTATTCACTCACTGGTATAAATTGTCCGCACTATGCGAAATAAACATACATTTTATTGTCGTCCATTCAACTGTCAAGACTTATTATTTATCGCTTGTTGTCACTTTCGTTTTTATCCATCCGCATTCCTGAGTTTATAAGTAAACAAATATCAATCAAAATCATCACAACAGTTAGAAATAAGCAATTCGCTATATTGATGATTCTGTACAAGAAGTAACGCAGAATCAGCGAAAACGAAGATAACGATGTCGATATCAAGATCATCAGCACGTCCTAATAGGACACGTGCTACACTGATAGCGACCATCGTTACAAAGGCATTAACGTTGTGGAGGTTTAAAGACATTGTAATTTATTTTTAACAAACACTGTTTATTCCACTTTTTTCCAAAAAAAGTGGAATAAACAGTGTTTGTTAAAAATAAATTACAATAACTTCAATAAAAATTTAAACATATATTTCACATCCCCGATCACATTTGATTTTTAAACCTCAATACCGTAGACCAGCTGGCCAACTAACTATGAATTCTTATTTTAAACCTCAATACCGTAGACCAGCTGGCCAACTAACTATGAATTCTTATTTTAAGTCATCCAGCATATGTGTGAATTAAATACTTAACTTTTATTAATTTTAATCAACTTTTAACACCAAGCAAGGTTTTTTGTTTATTTTACGATACAAGAAGTAAATATTAGAGGCTTCTGAGAATTTTAGACATTGTTAGGGGTGGTCAACGTAGCGAGTTCGGTGAGTTTCACTACATTATTCCATGACTCCGGCTCTGCATCGTTGCAAGTGGTGCAATATTCCACCCCTTCCTCCCACAAGGACCCAACTTTTACTCAGTAACCTTCCAACGCTGTTTATATGGCGAAAAGTTTCATTTAATAATCTCGAGATATGCCTCTAGTCTTTTCGCGTTTATGAAAATATACAGAATATTACGGACTAGATATCTACCGGCTTATGTTTTCTTTTATTCTACAGGGAAATTCTCGTATGTTGGTTTTTAGGGGATGAAAAGTTTTAAGAAAAGATTATTTCTGGGAGAGTTGAATTACTATTCTTTCTGTTTCTTGCAAGTAACAGCATCATTTGTAGGGTATGGTATTAGGTTTCATATCTGTGTGGTCTATTTCTGTTAACGGTGACTTTTAAAGATCATTTCTTAAATAATGAGAGTGTTATTGGACATAAAGATTTTTGTGTGGAAATGCAAAATTCTAAATGTTTTTTTTTTGTTTATAAAATGTTACATTTTTGTTTCTTCAACTAAAAAAGTGTTAATCAAATCCATAGCTAGACTTTTAAAATATTACTTGTTGCAACCCGTGAAATATTCACGGAAGTAAAACAAATTCTACATTCATGAAAATATATATTCATAAATATAGAATTTGTTTATATACTCGTATACCAGTTATAAATCGCCCCCTTTTACACTGGTTCAAAAATTGTTAGCTAGGTATTTAAATTCGTTCAGTTATCACGGACCCACCGAGATTCAAATTTCGAATTACTTTTTGTAGAATCTAAGTATTCCTCTCTCGTTCTCTTGTATTCAAAATTCAATTCTCGTATTCTTTCTTTGACGACAACCATCATAAGGGTTTTGTCCTATTTACTCGTATATTATGATTTTAAATGACAAGTTTTAATAATTGACACATATAATAAACTGATTGACTTAAAAAGAGGAATTCCAAGCTAGTCGCCCAGCAGGCCTATAGTATTTTAAGCACCGAAATTAAACATTATTGGGGAAGGGGAATGTACGTTTATGAAATTATTGAAATGTATTCATTTTAATTGTTACTTTTATTTTTCAAGTATTGAATAACAGGGTGCTGGTGGGATTATCAGTTCAATTCCTGGAATAAAATAACCCCCCATCTAATACACTCTACATAAGAAGATATGTTTTGTTGTTTATATGAGCGCAATATCACGAATAACGAAGTGCCCAAAGGAACTCCTCCGGTGGCGAAACATCTGAGCGTGAAAATAATAGTAGCGGTGGAGGATTTAAAGTCCGACATTACGAGAAGTCCGACATTACGTAAAGTCCGACATCACGAGAAGTCCGACATTACGTAAAGTCCGACATGACGAGAAGTCCGACATTACGAGAGATGGAAAATTTCTCGCAGTGTAGTTATTTTAATATATTCGAAGGAAAACGAGAAGCATGCTGAGATTAAGAGAAGAATCACAACAGGGAACAAAACATTCTGCTCTCTACTGCCGGTGTTCAAGTCCAGAAATGTCCATAGAAAAACCAAAGTCACCCTGAACAAAACAATTATTAGAACAGTGGTAGCATATGGATGCGAAGCATGGACACTGACAGCTAAATCCACAGAGTTGCTAGATGCCTTCGAGAGAAGAGTACTACGTAGGATCCTGGGCCCCGTGAATGACGGCGAAACCTGGCGAATACGATACAACGACGACCCATATAATATCTACAAAGCTCCCAGGCTATCTGTACATGTCAGACTGAGCAGATTGAGATGGGCCGGTCATGTGCAGAGAATGCCGTCATCACGAGCACCCAAAATAATCCTGGAAAGACACCCGGGTGGGAGAAGGAAAGTGGGCAGGCTAAGGCTGCGATGGGAGGACGAAGTTGAGAGAGACGCAACCCGGCTGCTACAGGCGCAGGATTGGAGGGTCCAGGCGGAAGACAGGAGGAGTTGGAGGTGAAGGTTGACGGAGGCCAAAGCTCGATATGGGCTGTAAGACCATCGACAGGAAAGTCGTTCTAATAAATATTGTCGTTTTTCGTGTAAAATATAAATAACTGGATATATAAATAATAATTTTCACTCAGTTTCAAAAATGTACATTATTTTCAAAAGCGGTAAAATTTTAGAGGTTTTTGATTACCAGTCGATATACATTGGCAACTTTAAATATTTTTTTGGAAATATAATTATTTTCTTGTGAAAGATGAGTAGTATTTTGTACAAATACTTCTTTGCTAAATATTGAGCCCAATTTTAATCTAATTTCTACCGAATTTATCTTAATTTGTTCAATTTATTACAATGGTCAAGTTTTACTTTCACATCCTAAGATTGGGAACAAAATTTCGTTATGGACCTAAGATTGGGAACAAAATTTCGTTATGGACCTAAGATTGGGAACAAAATTTCGTTCTGGACCTAAGATTGGGAACAAAATTTCGTTGGGAACAAAATTTCGTTATGAAAGATTGCAAGTACTCGTATAATTTAATTTTACCCTCCGTCATTCATTTGAAAAATAAAGTTCAAAAAACAAACAAACTTTTTAAATTTAAAAAATTTGTTCGTTTTATAAAAAAGTTGAAAATTGGTCCTAACGAAAACTTCGAGAAAACATATGAGTACTTTTTTCTGTGTTATAAAAGCTCAAATAATTGATTCCTTATGTAATTACTATTTTTCTTACAGGTCGTATCTGCCCCTGCTGTTGTTTCAGCTCAGGCTCCAGTGATAGCTAAACAGGTGTATCAGCCCAACAACTACTATTCGCAGCCCCAGCAATACCAGCAGGCTGTCGTCTCCCAGTCACATCTGTACCCTCAACAGTCCCAAATCTACTCTCACCAGCCCCAGGTAGGTTCACTCCTTGGATATACTTATATCTTTAAAACCAACTTTTTTTTAAGAACTCTTTTTCATTAATTTATACATACACATTATTTCTCAATTGAGGTAGAACGAGCAAGAGACTTCCCTATATCTACAAAAATATTTCACCTCTTCCAAATCCATACAAATTCTTATTCAATTCTTTCTCACACTTCTTAATTTTCTTCCTTTCAAAATGACCTTCACTAGATTCAATCACACTTACTTGGTTTTCTTCTATCACGCTTTCAACTCACATTTATACGTTATGTTTGTTTTCGTAGTATTTCCTCATTCAGTCGTTCCACATGCTCAAACCATCTCATAGTGCTCTTCTTCATCTTCCTCAACACATCAACCTTAAGTTCACATTCATCCATGATCACTTTTTACTATCTAGCGGGTTTATTGTCCTAACAAAGTGTTCCAATCAACGAGATGGGTGTTAAAACTAGACTGGAACTTTTTGTATAAAAAATGTACCGACGCAGAGGCAACCCATAACCCTCGGGTCGAAAGACGTCACATGTCATGACCCTCAGCTTGAGGTCTAGAACTGTTTATTTGGGCACTAAATCAGGGTTTTTATGTGCATGTGTAATTATGTGCGTTTATATTTTTAATTACATGAATAATCCTTGTTTGTGCTCGCTTGATGATGAGGCCTTGAAACCGGTAAGGTTGAACCTTTATATAAAGTTGAATAAACAGTGTTGTACTAAACAAACTACGATGAATAATATGCACTGTGTTTATAATTATATCAAATGCTTATTATTTATCTCTCATGATATGTTGAGACAGGAAAGTCTGGTGTTTCGTCTTCTCTACCTATCTCAGAGGGGATCCAGCGTGAAGATTTATATGATTGTATGTATGTAAGAAAACGATCTTTAGATTGGAACATTGAGATAATGTGTTGCGAAAGACTTACTAAACAAATATACGAGTATATGTGTATGAATTGAATGGAAAGCGAGCAAAAGGTAGATTGATAAAAGAGTGGAAGAAGAAAATCAGAGAAATTTTGATTGATGGAAAGGTAAGAAGTATGAGAAACAAAAAAACATAAAATATAAAATCTATGGATGTGGACAAGGCGAAAGCTGTTTGTATAGAAAGAAAAGCTTCGAGATCTGTTCGTTCTTTCTATCTCAAAAGGGACATGGTGTCATTTTATTTTTTGGATTATGCTTTACGTGTACAACAGTGTAGGATGAAAAATAAAAAACTTCCTCTCAGTGGTGCTCGTCATATTATTGGTGAATGTGTATCTCGATTGAGATGTTGTTATACAATAGTATGATCAAAAGATCGTTGGTATCTTCTTCTTCTTCCCAGTGTCATGTCAGGTCCCCCCAACATTGAATATCACCTGAGAGTAGGCATCTTTGTCACCGGCAGCCCGAAAAAGATCTTCTCCTTATACCAGTCCAATCACGTATATTGCGGAGCCAGGAGATTCGCCTCTTATCTCTTTGATATCTTATCTCTTTCTATTGTATTTTTTTTCATTGTGTGATATAAAGATAAACATTTAGATACTTTCATTAATAAACCTTTTATCAATGTATTTATCTGAGATCCACTGGGCTTCAGAACTTGAATAAACTAAATTGAGTTGATGGGAAACCATCATTTATTAAATTTAATATGCCATATTGTGTGGCAATGGCAAAGGCTTACGACACTGACCCCCTTAAAAAGGATTATTGAAGGATGCTAAATTATATCCCATGTCCTCTCGGACCGATTTCGTTATCAAAATAAATACATTATTGTGTATAATTATGTTTCAGGTCTACCACCAGCCTCAAGTCTTAGTTCAACAGCCTCAAGTTTATCACAGCCAGCCTCAACAGCATCTGGCTTATAATAATGTTGCCTACCAACAACCCCACGGATCCTTTTCCTCACAATCTTTCAGCAAAGTCATTCAGGGTAATCAAGGGGGTTATTCTAACTTTAATCATTGAGTTAGATTAATGTGATTTTATCCTAAGTTAATTAAGATTTCTATCATTTTCTTATTTCATCTTCAAAGATAGTTTTTTCGCTATTTTTCTCAAACAGCAATTGAGAATACGAACGATACAAGTTATTCGAGCAAATTACCAAGAGTTTAAAAAAAAATATTGATTTCATTTTTATATTTTTTTCATACAATGAAAAATTGTATTGAGAATCATCAGAAACTATTAATATTTCCATACAATAAAAAATTGTATTGAGAATCATCACAGAATATTAATATTTCCATACAATAAAAATTGTATTGAGAATCATCACAGAATATTAATATTTCCATACAATGAAAAATTCTATTGAAAATCATCACAGAATATTAATATTTCCATACAAAGAAAAATTGTGTAGAGAATCATCACAAAATATTAATATTGCCATACAATAAAAATTATATTGAGAATCATCACAGAATATTATTGTAATATTTCCATATAATAAAAAAATGTATTGAGAATCATCACAAAAAATTAATATTTCCATACAATGAAAAATTGTATACAGAATATGAATATTTCCATACAATGAAAAATTGTATCCATCATATTAATATTTCCATACAATGAAAAATTGTTTTGAAAATCATCACAAAATATTAATATTTCCATACAAAGAAAAAATATGTAGAGAATCATCACAGAAAATTAATATTTCCATACAATGGAACATTGTATTGAGAATCATCACAGAATATTAATATTTCCATACAAAGAAAAATTGTGTAGAGAATCATCACAGAATATTAATATTTCCATACAATGGAACATTGTATTGAGAATCATCACAGAATATGAATATTTCCATAAAATTAAAAATTGTATTGAGAATCATCACAGAAAATTAATATTTCCATACAATGAAAAATTGTATACAGAATATGAATATTTCCGTACAATGAAAAATTGTATCCAGCATATTAATATTATATTTCCATACAATGAAAAATTGTTTTGAAAATCATCACAAAATATTAATATTTCCATACAAAGAAAAAATATGTAGAGAATCATCACAGAAAATTAATATTTCCATACAATGGAACATTGTATTGAGAATCATCACAGAATATTAATATTTCCATACAAAGAAAAATTGTGTAGAGAATCATCACAGAATATTAATATTTCCATACAATCGAACATTGTATTGAGAATCATCACAGAATATGAATATTTCCATAAAATTAAAAATTGTATTGAGAATCATCACAGAATATTAATTTTCCTAGTTGCGACATTTTGAAAAATCTCCAATAAGTGTTCAATACACATTTATAATTTCATTTTTAAACTTGCCCTGCTTCATCAAATAAGGTTCACAAAAAGTAGACTGTAGTTTAATCCGGGTTTTGCTAGGGTAAGCAGAGAGAACAGAGCATCGAATCTCGCAATATAAGATTTATCGGTTTTATCTTCCATTTCATGCATTTTTTTTCCATCCTATAAATCATGTATTCTCTTGACGTCTAATATTTTCTTAAGCTAAAATAAGAATTAAAAATATACATTAAACTACAGATTCAGAAACATGCACCGCGTTACTTGTATTCTCTACTTTTTCTTACTGTATAACTTTTCTGGTAATTTATTTTCAGCATTCTTCTATTGTACCCTATTTTCATTTTTCTTGACAACAATTTTTATTTTATTTTCTTTCTTTAAAACCTATTTTCTTTTACAATTAAATAATTGTTTATTTTTCATCTTTCAGTTTCAAACCTTTCTTAATTGTGATTTAAATATAAAGCTTTAAATTTTGTGTGTAATGTTATGTTAATTTTTATATTCTATAAAAAATATTTTGAAATATATTATATACAAATTTTACATTAAATAAATAACGCAAGATGTTTCAAAAACTTGCAAGTGTTGTATGTTTATATAGTATGTTACCTTATTTAAGTTAATTTTTTAATATATTTTATTTAGATAATATTAAGGTATATTTTGTACTTTGTTAAAATAAAAAAAAATGGTAAAAACTAAATTTTTGTTTGGTATTAAAAATATGACCGAAGCTGCCACCTTTCTAACTCCTATAAAAATCATAACTACAATATATATTATTCAAACATAGGCTTACAACAAACTCTTTGAACGTGTAAGGATGCGAATGCAGAGTTTAGATGTTTTAGCGGAGTATTTTTGTATTTAGGTAAAATATATGAAATTTGTGATTAAGAAATCAGGCTATTTCATCACACCCCTTGCCTAATTTAGTGATCACCACATTCACAAAATGGAGTTTTTAAATTTGCTGTGTATTTTTAATTTATGGTTCACTATCTATTAAAATTTTTCTTCTTCTTCGTCTTATTTTAGGCCTGTTGGCCTGTTATGGTCCTGCATCATTATTTGCCTCTTGCGATGTCGACTGCCAGCTGTCTTTCCATCTTTTGGAAGGTCGTCCTGGAGGTCTGCTTGCTTAAGGGATACTGTCCCTGGCCATTCTTACGGCTCTTGGTTCAGCCATTCTGGATACGTGTTCGTTCCAGAACCTTCTTTTCTGTCGTCCCCATCTGCCAATATCTTCAACTTCGCACGTCCTTCGGATTTCTATGTTACGTACTCTATCACGAAGGGTTTTGCCAGCGATACTCCTGAGTACCTTATTTCGCTGGTTAGAAGGAGATTTTTGGTTTTGACAGTGCCGGCTCTGGACTCTATGCTGTATGTCATTATGGGGCGGACACAGGTCATTTAAATTATGTAAATTAATTATTAGGGTTGTATTGAGCATAAAATAAATAAATACAAGTTAACACCTTAAAATAAAATATAGAAGTCGGAGATAATAAATAAAATAAGTTTGTTCATAATTTTTTTCTTTTAAATAATCTGCCAGGCTTGTTGAAATAAGAAATAAAAACCTAGAACCCTGCTACAGGTTACGTGGTTGAGTATGAATGATAACTATTAACGCACTTCCTTGGTATATTTATCCTTTCAAAACAAGGTTTTTCACTCAAAATCACAAAATTTCTCGCTTGAATCACACAACACCTATTAACACCACTTTGACATAACCTGCAATGAATGGTAAATGACAGTTGTGCAATGCGGTTACGGTGTTGCCAGTATTAGATTTAATTTAAAAATAAATTTTCCCTTAACAGTTTTTTAGGTATTTCTCGGAATTCTGACGTGCCAGGATGATTAAAAATATGGCACATATTATTGTAACGTAGTGTATGCTCGATTATAATCACCTCAATTTGTTTGAGAAGCAAAACAAATCCAAAATTGTTCCCCAGTGTAATTAGTTTGTTCATTGTCACCGAATCAGCGATTCAGATATATTGAAGAACGTGGGCGGGAGATAACATTTTCGAGCTTAGAACCCGGAGTAAGCACGGAATTCGTTATTCCTTATCTCACATGTGAGTAGTACTATTGCACTTAAAGATGCAATATTACTTACACACGTTTAGCGCGTAAGAGTGTTGTTCCTAGATAAACTATTTTGACCAGACTGGGACCCATTGTTTTTATTTTATCTCGGATATCATGGGGAATCGAATTCCCGAGTGGAAGTCAAGCGTCTTACTTACTAGACCAGGGGTGGCCAAACCGTGGCACATTGGATGATTACAAGTGGCGCATTGCATCCTTGCGCCTACTTATTATTTTAAAATAGGCGTCATAACTGAATCCATCTTCATATTTTCAACACCAAAGTGCTCTCAGTTCAATTCATACAGCCTTCGGTAATGTTCAACTTTACGGTATCTGACACTTAGAATGGAACTTGTGAGCTATCACTTTAGGCGGGTTTACAAACGTACGAATATTTCTATCGGTGTTGCCATTGCGCATTCCCGCTCAAACGTTCGCAAACACCGCGCAACACGTCTTTGAAGTCACGTGCGGATGAGCGGCGAGCGTTCAGTATGGTCAGTCAGTTCTGAGTGAGCCATAGTGGCGTGGAGTTTGAAGCAGAGTTTTGCGACAGAATTATCTTCACCAAATGAGACTCTCCGGCAACTGTAGCACCATCAGTGGGGTCTACGACAGCGATCACCCTCTCATCCAAGAGATCATTTTTGACTTTTTTAGATTGGTGTTCCAATAAACGTGTGTCTTTTGAAGATTGAGTTTTTCCTTTTCCTCCCCTAAGCGAAGCAGATCCTACTTCTATCCCTATTTTACAGCCCCAAACGTGAACGTAAGAAAGTAAAAAAAGTGCTTGGGTTGTATGGAGCATCTGAACTCGTCTGTGAAAAAAATGGCGCATGGTATGCAAAAGGTGGCTACCCCTGTACTAGACCATGAATTTCGCTAGAGCTCAGATTAAGAATACTTTTACTATATGCCTTTAAATGGGTGACATGTGAGTTAGATCTTGCTTTTTGCATGTATACGTGCAAATGTATCTCAGAGTGCATTTTGAAGTAAATGGTATTTGCTAAGGGAATATTCCACGTACGTTTGCCCCAACAAGTGTTTCCCCAAGGGGACTTGCAGAATAAGTTCCATGCAAATTGAATGTTTCGTCACACTCTTAACTGCATGGTTTAACTGTTTTGTTTGGAAATAACTTTCACAAATTTTCATTTATGGAGTACCTCTTAAGGTTGAAAGTTAAAATAAAAGTAAATGATTATAGTAATAATAAAAGCGTGGATTTATATAGCAACATTTAGAGATCAAATTTTCCTCAAAAACGTTCTGAATTAAGTGAATAAAGTTTTCACATCGAACTAACATTATTTACATCATTAACGGTCAATTTTAAGAAATAATAATTTTTTTATCTTAAATAAATGCATCCAAATATGTATGAACACACATTTTTTTATTTAATTTAATAAAGTTAAAGCTATCTATTACACAAATATTTGCCAAAGGCAATAACTATAATATATACAAATTTATATCTCAAGAAAAAATCTAATTATTATATTATAACTATGAACTAACTTAATTTTCATTTCTCGTGTTATTTTATTTTAAATATGATTAATAACTTTTTACAACTAGATAACAATTATTACAACTAATTATTTTGACACTAATAATGTAACACGTACATGTCCACTCGTTCAGGTGACTTGCATTCCATCACACTCACTCATACCTTGGTTATCCCTGCTAATACTACATATATGTGAATAAGTCAGGAAACCCATGATACTTCAGGAGCCTGTGCTTATAACATAAAGGTTGATCGAACTTACTCTCGTAAGTCCCCCCAAACGGGTGCAGCATAGGTCAAGATGGGACGAATAAGGGGTTTATACTATAGAGGAGAAGTTTATTTTTAGGTGAAAGAAAGCTGCGTTGGTGGAATATCGAACCGATAGCACTTATGCCCTTTTGCTCCTTCCGTCTGATGGTATTCAGATGGGTTTTCTACGTCAGTCAGCGGTCGAGGTGCATACTGAGGTATAAGACCACGCCCCACTACTCGATCAAGCAACCACCGATGAATAAGGACATTGATGGTATTCTTTTTTTGATTTTGCGGGAGAATATGATGGCCTTAAATACACAATTTTTAACATGTTATAAAATACGTAAAGGATATTACAATTACATGAAAGAAGTTTGTCTTCCCTTGTTAGAATTTCTTAACAAATGCATATGAATTACATAGTGATGAAAATTATAATAAAACAAAAAATTATGTATCACCATTTAAAGAGCAGACTCTTCTCACCGGAGTATTGACTCCGGAATCAAGCAAATTTTTATTGATAGATTAAAAATAATATAAAACAATAAATAAGGTAATTGTAAGGATAGGAAGGTGAATATGTGGCCATTATTACTTTTCTGTATCAGCTTATGTTAAGAAAAACAAATTTGATAAGAAAACCGCAGGAAACTTACAAAGGGAAGATGATCCACACAAAAACGTTCGTAGATCTTCCGATATATAAAAGTAACACATTTGACTTTAAGTAAAATGTAATGTTTGTATGTTGTATTCATATATAAAGTATTTTTATAAGACCTTCAAAAAAAGGTTATATTTAAGTCTTCTAGCAGCTGCACATGTTTCACATATCTCTTATACTTTGAAGCACACCATTCCACGTCTCGGGACTAGCAATGGTAGAAGTATTGTCATTACATTTAGCCCTACTGGATTCATTCAGAAGAATCTATTTATTTTGTTTCGTCTATCAGCATATTTGGTCTGATTAATATTTTCGTATAAGCGTCTTTGATCTGATAAATGTTTCGGATATAAACAAATTTTAATTTGACTTTTTGCTTTATAATTTTTGTATTCAAAACTTATAATTTTATTCTTATAGTATAAGAACACAAAGTCAATAGAAATCGTCCAAATTTTAACTATGATTGTTTCAGAAACAGTGAATGGTTTTAAACCATAGTCAAACAACGAATGCATCAATTGAAAAAAAAAACAAATTAGTATGATTGTGTAAAAAAAAATATTTGTTTTTAATACAACATTCCACTGTACCATGTTAAGCGAGACAAAAGGGTGAAACGGGAATAAACCTTTTGAAGGATAAAGCCTGTTCTCAATTGGAATCGGCAAAAAGATCGTTGTCTGGTCAGTGATGAGATATACTTGAAATGTGTAATAATTGACGGGAATTTCGTCTGCTATCGGTAACGTTCCGAATAAAGTACGTTTCAATTTCCCATGCTGCGTGCACGCCGCGCCGGTGCCTGTTAACGGCAGTTGCGCCGGTGCTGGCTAACGGCCGTTACGCTGTTAGATAACGGAGGCTTAAAAGGTTATTACGCCGTTAGCTAAGGCTATTATCGCGCGATATTATTCTCTGGAACTCATTTAAAGTGATCACTAACTTGATCACTTTTACAGGTGGCCATCTCAGGAGCACAGAGTCAGATCGAGCAGTTTTTAATTAAGTAATACCCAAATAATAAATTATTTACAGTTAAGGCATTAACATTGTGGAGGTTTAAATACATTGTAATCTGTTTTATCAAGCACTGTTCATTCCGCTTTATGTAACGGTATTATAACCCTGCCGGTTTCAAGGTTTTCCCCTTATCATAATGGGAGCACATACAAGACTAGTTTGTGCTCTCCAGATGATGAGGTGAAAACCTTGAAACCGCTAGGTTATACCGTTACATAAAATGGAATAAACAGTGTTTGATAAAACAAAATACCAAATAATACATTTTCATCACAACCAGGAAATTATAACTTGTAATATAATGTTTAACCGTACAATATTATTTAAGTGACAACTCGTATTTCAATAGTACGGAACCAATTCAGTTTATTGTGGCACACGTATCTTGTAGGCCCACTCGGCAAAATGTTTTGTTCCATAGTGAAATGGTTGCAACTAATTAATTTTACAGCTCTTGCACATATTAGATAGTCAATATGAGTGTTGTATGAATTTCCAAACGACTTTGACTACTTAGTGAAGAAATCGTTCTTGCCGGAATGAATTGATTGAATTGTATATATTAATTTTGTTGTGTTGTTTAATATATCCTGTTTTTTTTTGTATTGCTTATATGTGAATGTTAACCAAGGTTTATTATTGTTTTATAATATTTTGTATCAAAAAGGTCCCTTGGCTGTGGAAATGGAAATGGAAAAGGTCCCTTGGCTGTGGAAATGGAAATGGAATAGGTCCCTTGGCTATGGAAATGGAAAATTAAACGTAATAAATAAAATACAAAAAACAAAAAAAAAATGCGGCTACCGTTGTCTACTATCGTGGTCGTAGGTTATCATTCACGTTAAGCAAGTAGGCACCCCGGGTACGGTTTCTCGCTGATTCACTTCTGGTTTTATACCATCTAAAACAATTTCTTATTACCATCCAGTTTTCCTTTGATACTATAGTTGTTTTATTCCATAGCAGATAGTTAGCAGAAGTATTTATTAAATTTATGTTGATAAATATTAGTAGGACTATACTCGCGGAATTTGTTCAAGAATAAGGCAGAGAAATAAGGGGAAATTAGGTATAAAGAGTATTTTAAGTTATGTCATATATTTAGTTAAAACTATCTCGAATGCTTTTAATGATGATGCACATCTCATAACTCTTAGAAGTTCGTTCCACAGTCACGCTGAGGGGACCGCAAATTATGTGTTGTTAAATAAGGTGGGGTGTGTTATTATGCAAAGGAGTCCCTCGTTGCCCTATCGAAGAGAATATACGTGTTCAGAACGAAAGTGGAATTTTTCGTGAGGATATGTAGGAGAATTAGGGTGCTAAGCAGGGAAAATAATGTCGACAGAACGTGACGGTTCCTTTGCTGTCTTTTTTCAAGCCGCTTAAGTCTGTTTAGAGACTCGGAAACGCGGTCATACTTCTTCAAGGTTAAATATGATTCGGAAGCAAACATTTTGGAGTACCTTCAACTTCTTCAACTTCTCCTCGTAAAAATCCAAATGACATATGTTGCCGTAATCAAGTAATTGGGGCAAGATGTATTGGGATACTGGTATTCGACTCAAAACAGGAATTTACAATAGAAATAATAATTGAGCGTTTCTTTTCATCATAATACTGTTATCATCAAAGAAAAAGTAATTATATAAACATCTTAGTATGAGTTAGTAATATTATACATAAAAAGTAATTTCTTCCTAATATAAACTACGCTACCCCAGTTTATTTCTTTCTTATATAAATTAAGAGTTGAAAAAAATGGCCCTCGAATATTTTATATAATTCGTATTTTCTTTAGTAATTCATAATACAATATTTACAATTAACGTCGGTTCAAAGAACTGGTAAACAATGAAGTATATAAGAATGCAAAAAAGCCTTCATTTTGTGTATACAAAGAACCACTTGACTAAACTAAGCAGTTTCAACCATTGATCACAAATTTTACGTGTTTGTCCTAAATACTATAATATTTAGCTAAAACATTCACACTCTAAATACACACACTTAAATCCCACGTAAACAATTCCTAGCGGATTGAAATCTCAACAATCACATCAATATCACATCTAACAACCCTTCATCATATCTAAAAAGTAACGAGAAACTGTTTTTTTATTATCATAAAAAAAAATCCATATGAATATTTCTTTAAGAAAAGCCGAATGATTTGTTGTGTTTTTCAAAGCCATAAAAGTCTGAAAAAATGAGTAAGTATTTTTTTATATCTCCAAGTTCTAAAGCTCCTATTAAAAAGTCAAGAAACGTAAGCTCCCTTGACCTTAGGATCCATTGTACCCGATCTCGCACCATCTTCCCGCGGCGTGGCAACTGAATACTAAGTGCTGAAACCTCCTTTGCTATTCTCCTGCGGAAGGATATCTCTGAATGAGAGAAGAGAAAATCCCTATCGAATGACACGGTTATGGATAAAATATAAGAAATACGGTTATTTTATTCTGTATGTTAATGAAAACACGCAGCCTTATTCTATACAAAATGTAAATCTCAATAATGTGATTTGTCTTAAGAGGAATTGAATATTCACACAAGGATACTAAAGCTTGGAATTAGGAGGACGTTTTAAAGCGTTCTTAGTCATGATAAATTTCTGACGTTCGTGTATGGTAATTAAATATTAACTTCGTAGAAAACTAATGGAAGTAGCCGATTCAAATGGTAATTTTTACAGTTTCGGATTTTATAATGTAAAAAAATACCGAACAAGATTGATCTCTGACAAAGGAGAGCAAATAGTTGAGGTTTCCACGTGGGTACGTGAGGGAATGACCAATGCAAATGTGGAAAGTATGTTGAGTTGTTGAACGTGATTTTGATGCGTTGTTGAGATGAGGCTGGAAATATGTATGTGATAGCTTGAGATTCTAGAATATTTAAGGATGTGAATACAGTGTCGAGTGTCAAGTTGATATTCAGGACAAATGAATGAAATAAATTATTAAGGAATAAGACCATTTCACAACATGTCTTGATAGTCAAGTGGGTATCCATATATATACATACCATACTATGTATACACAAAACAGCGCATTTACTCGACTTCTATCTGTATTTTTGAACGTCCATGTTTCACTCCCAAACATCAAAGATGGTAATATAATACTATTGTGGACTGATATAATCTTAGCAGATTTTGATACTCTCAGGTTCGACTATAAATGTTCTAGTGTCTCCATGACTGTTTCCTATCGCTACACGCCGTTCGATATACCTCGTAACAACCTAAATAACCGAATTCTCCAAATTGCTTAAAGCTTTCAATCTGATTATGATACGTATTTTTTTACTTAAATTTTCGACATTATTTCCTTTACTTAAGTGATTCCCAAAGTTGGTCGTATGGCACCCTTGAGGGCACTCGGCGCACAGTGTGATGGGGCAAAAAAAGTCGAGAAGGGTCGTTAGATCCAATAAAAAACGCTGAGAGTGTTGTTTCGCCACATATTTTACTATCTATGGTACAGTCGACATTAGTGGAACAGTAGTTAGAAAAGTAACAGTGACTGGTCCAGATGCTCTCGGTTACATTAATACTCTCGGTTACATTAATACTCTCGGTTACATTAATACTTTTGGCATATCGTTAAAATAACGAGACTGTAAAATACATTATTTTGACATTTTGTTTTTTGGTACTCGAAAGTTAATGCGAATTTTCATGGGGTAATACTGCTCTTTCTTCTTGTACATCACACCTTTGGAGTATAGTTTGGCAATAAATATACCAAAAAAACATAGACTTAAGACATAAACTTTTTTCGATTGATCTCTGTGTTCTAGTTCACGATTCATATCCTTAATTCTATTTTATTTACCATATTTAAAAATAGTCCACAACTCTTTATTCTATACAATTTGAAGTTTCTACAATTGAGTTTCATTTAGAAAAAGAACAATAATTACGATATAGTGCTATAATTGTGTTGTTTATTTATTCGATTCAATTTATTTGATAAATTATTTCTAATTCTTCTTAGAAATATTACCTTCTTTGGCATATTTTTTAGTTATATATTCAATATTATATCTATATTTCAAATTCTTATCCAGAATTACTTCCGAATATTGTTTACTTTTTTATAAAATATATAAAAAATGTTTTTATTTAGATATTTTCGTTTTTTATTTAAAAAAAAATAAACATTTTTGTATAAACAAGTTAATAAAATATTAACAAAAATATGTTAATCTCCCAAGCCCGCCACTGACGAAGGGTGTTCTGATTTGATAATAAAACCTATTCAAAATTTTGAAGAAATTTACTAAAAGTACCCTTTTAACGGTTCCTAGTTTTAAGATTTTTTTTATATTTTTTAGATAAGATGTTTACCGGAAAAGTAACGCTTCTCGAGGGAATGAAATAAAAAATTAACACTTTTATTAGAAAAGTGTTTTGTATGAGGATTTAAGTGCTCGATTATTTTGCAAATTTCCGGATTTGCTCTTTCCTCCTGGGACATTCCGTCTAATACAATGCCGAATAGAATTAGCCGTGATTTTGAAAAGCATTTCCAATATTTAAATATTACATTTTCTCTTTCGCGCATTATTTCGAGTATAAGAAAATACAAAATATTGACAGGTTGAATGTTGACAGGTTTAATTCAAAGAAAATTTATTTGAAAATAAATACTTATTTAAACCCATGTTTTTTAATATTTAATTAAATTTTAAATATTAAAAAACATGGGTTTAAATAAGCATTTTAATTAAATTTTTAAATATTTAATTAAAAAAAGTGTAACTCAGAATCATCCAAATACCCTTTTGAATAATATATTTTTAGTTTTTTTCTAGTTTTGAGGTGGTTTGGCTTGAATTCAGTAGCCTTGTACTATGTCCATAATGTTTAATATTTTTCTGGTTGATGGTGTACTTCAATATTTAAGATAATCAAAAAAACTAAAATATTTAAAAAAAAAATCCTTATAGCCAAGTGTTTTACTGTTATATAGGTATTTGCTCATTTCAACATTCTTACTAATTGTAATTATTTTCAAATTTAAAAGTTAATTATTTTGAGTGAATCAATAAAATATATTTTCAACTAGTATCTTTAAAAATATATATATTAAAGTTTAGCATCAATTTTTTGAAATTCAGTATTTGAATTATTATCAAAAAAATATTTTCTTATTCTACTATTTCGTCAATAGACTACACATAATTGTGGAAACCGATATAACATGCCAACAGCTAGACGTAAACATTTCCCTCGTAACATTTCGTCTAGTAATAGTCGGGATCATCCCGCCTAAAAAGAGTATCAAGAGAGGAGGTAGAAACATGTGTCGCGATGATAAGTGTTATAAGTGGAATATAAAGTTTATTTATTGTTGTATATTCTAAAGAAAGCAAAATTATTTCCATGATTCTAAGTCATCATAGTATTAATGTAAAAGAAGCGAACGGAGTGTATCGAGATAGGAATGCCTGGTGATTTGTCCTCTCTGTATGTGAAAGAAAAATTGATACGATTACGCTAACATACATCCGTAGTTTCATTAAGACAAATAAATACAATCCTCCTTGTCCTCGTTTGACCATAAACAAACAAATTATTATATTAAGAATTTCAAAGTGTACGACGATGAACTGGGAGTAACGTGCTTACTTAAGTAGTTCATCATCTGATGAGTACCAGGGCTAATAGTGCTAAAGTCCTCTGAGATGGTTTGAATGAAGAAAGACTTAAAAAAAAAAATACAAATGGGAGTAGAAGGCGTGGTAGATGAGGGCCAAGGAAAGTATGATTGGTTCAAGTGAGTGGTATTTTGAAAGAAGAAAACGTTAAAGTTGGAGAAATCGTCGGAGTTATATGAGAAGGTGTGTGTGTGTCTAAGATTTATTTTCAACCTACGAAAGTACGATCATATAACTTCATACTACTTCTAGTTCTAGCATTGAACTTATTGCATGTTAGAAAAAGACGCCAAATTCACATACTATCTAGATTGTATAATATCCTTAACTGTCCCGCCGCCCCTTTTATCTCGCCGAAACTTTTCAGCGTCTTTACATTTATGGATTAGCGCTACGTTCAAACAGAGATTGTCTATTGGTTTTTCTAGTTCACCGCTCCTATTTTTTTACGTCGTCCTTAACTGTCCATGCAGTTAGACTCTGGAATCAGTTACAAACCAATATAAGACTCGCTCCGCCCTTCGCATGCTTTAAGAAGCGACTGAAAAAACTCTTAATTCCTAGTCAGTAAAATGACGTGTTTCATTCCCAATTTTTCTTTTCCTTTCCTCTCCACCATCCCTTCCTTTCCTTTTGATTGATGATATCTCACTTTATATGAAAAATAATGTTCAGGTGATTGTTAATCTTTGTGGGGTTCGTGGGCATATGCTCACGTATGTGCATATGGATTTCGTGGGGATGGATAGTCATTTGAATGATTTATGCGACCACGTAACTTGCTTTATTTACTTTTGGAAGGTTGTTTGGAAGAGATTTCCACCTAGCAATAAGCCCCCCCCCATTGTATTTGCAATAAAAGTGTTAAATAAATCAAATGAATAAATAA
Source organism: Odontocerum albicorne (assembly GCA_949825065.1). Classification (NCBI taxonomy): domain Eukaryota; kingdom Metazoa; phylum Arthropoda; class Insecta; order Trichoptera; family Odontoceridae; genus Odontocerum; species Odontocerum albicorne. The sequence continues at coordinate 32,530,098 of OX463852.1, read as the reverse complement.
GGTGTATGGGTGTAGAAGATGCGAAGGATGTGTATCGAGATAGAAATGTCTGTCACCCTGTCCTTTCCACCTTCCCCGACAGGGAAATGGCGTCGTAGTATATATGAATGTAATTCTTTTCATAAATACGATAACGAACAGAGCGCTGGGCCAGAACCATTATAATGGAGTGAGAAAGGCTAAATGCATAGTAGTAATAAATTTTGAAATATCCCAACACTTCTGTAGCAGATGTATCGGTGTTGAAATATTGAATCCCCAGTCGATATTAATGATTGGTCGGAATGGATGACAGATGCCGATAAATCTGTTTTGAGGAATAGCCCTCTCATCAGGGGCTGACCATGGACCATAAATCTTAGTCGATACACTGATTTAGGAGTGATAAAACCGATCGTGAAGAAAATTCAAAATGTTCTCTAAAACTTTATCATTATAAAACGGGATGGGAAATTTTTCTTGACCAAAAGTCTCGGTTTTCAGATATTCTGATTTGAAATTTAAATACATACAAATTTAATCATGACTTCTAAATGACGTTGAGAAAAAGATATACTTGATCAGGCAAACCAAAAGAATTTTAGATATAAGTATATTTATTTTAGACATAAGTATATTTTATAACAACAAAAAATAGCGAACCATATGGTACATAAAACCGTACATTTTCTATCGATGATGTCATATTCTTACATATTAGTAGTAACGGAAATAAATTGGACAAATTAGAGGCCCTAGACATTTCTAAGTCAGTGCATCGAGGTGAACATCTGGAAAACACATATATCCCAAGAATCTCTCCGCTGCTCGCCGAGGTTGTCACATGCCTCCCTCAACCTACAGTCCCCAACCAGAATGTTTACCGCTAGAAGCGTGTATCTCGGTACCAGTTCGAACAGAATTCAGTCTTGTTTGTGCTCCCCTGATGATGAGGTGAAAGCCTTGAAACCGGTAGAGTTATACCGTTACAAAAAGTGGAATAAACAGTGTTTGATTAAACAAATTACAATGTCTTTAAGCCTCCACACTCTTAATGCCTTAACTATGAATAATAATATAAAAAAATGCGTTTTTGCTTGGTATCAATATTACTGGTAAAAGCAAAATAATTCGATTGATGTTGATGGATTTTAAACTGCTTGTTTTGTATTGCTTTAAAGCGCTATGAGCTATAGATAAATATAAAATTCAAATGTCAAACTGTCTGTGAGTTAAACGAGTCTGTAAGTGATTCCACTAGGGATAAAACCTGATTTGCCTGCTTGCTTAGCGAGATGCTAACCGTTAGACTAGGACAGCCGACAACCATACGTGTAGAATAGTCTACCGACTCCTTAAATCCACACATGTATACATACCATCACGCAATTTGTCATTCGGGGTAGGCAGAGTAAAAAGAGCATCTGACTTACATATCTCAATACACCTCCATCTCCTCTTCTACATCCATACACTTTTTAAAGTACTCCTACAATATCTTAGACTTTGTAAGTTTTATTCTTTCAAAATGTCATTCAATTGATCTAACCCATACTCTATTTGTCCTCTTTCTCTATCGCCACTTCCTCTCACATTTGCATTATATTTTTGTTTTGGTAGTCTTTCTTCATTAATTTGTGCGTCATGCCCAAACCCTCTCAAAGTGCTTTCTTCATCTTACTTAACAGATCAACCTTAAGTTCATATTCAATCCGTATAACTCCATTACATATTCTACCATATATTTTCACGACTATAATCGTACTGTGTCAACTCAATCTTTAATGAATAGGAGAGTAATCTGACAAGTGTCCCCCCGAGCTGAGACGTTAGAGAATGGTTATATCTGCTCGGTTGCAATGTTTCTTTATTCACAGGAACGGTAGGACCCTTACACATTTCAAAATTAAATCCAGCCAAAAATTTGAAATGGTTCGTGTTCTTTATTAAATCGATTGTTTCCGTATTTTATTACAATACATAACAACGTAACCAAGCTATTATGTTTTATTGATGGTGTTGAGTTATTTTTTTCATCCAGTATTTAAAATGTTTCGAGATAAACAATCTAGAACTCAAGAGAGCAATCATGGTCGTTCCGGTTGTCCTATGCCGCTTTGTGCTACAAATGAACCAATTTCGAGGCGACCATCACGACGTTCCAGTAATCTATCATTTCTTAGTGCAAAAACTAAGAGAAGCACTTTTGAATTTAATAGAGCCAAGAAAATGGAAACCAACATAGCAGCGCACTTCCTTACTGATGTTCAACTAGAGCAGGTCTTTGATACAAACTTGGAGTATGGTCTGTCAGAAGAACACGCTAAGGAGCAACTGAAGATTGATGGTCTCAATGAATTGCCTCAAGAACCTGACCTTACTCTATGCAAGATGTTTGCTAGTAACCTATTTGGTTGGTTCCCTTTGATGCTTTGGTTTGCTGGTTTTTTGTCAATAGGAATACACTTCATACAATATGTAGCTGACTCGACTCACGAATCTAACGAGAACTTGTATTTAGGCGTGATTATTATTATGGTCGTCCTATTCACTGGACTCTTTGCTTTTTATCAAGAAGCCAAGAATTTTCAAGTGATGAAAGGTTTTAAGGATCTTATACCCAGAACTGCTCATGTTATACGAGATGGACGGTTGAGATTAATTCCTGTTAATGAGTTGGTTGTCGGTGATTTGGTTGAGATGGGAGCGGGGGAAGTTGTGCCGGCTGATGTCAGATTGACATATGTAAGCTCTTTTCGAATTGATATGTCATCTATCACTGGTGAAGCGCTGCCATTATCACGTACTACAACTAACACCCATGATAATCCATTAGAAACAAAAAATTTAGCTTTCTTTTCATGCATGATAACTGAAGGCACGGCTAGGGGAATCGTAGTCGCCACTGGAGATCAAACCGTCATCGGAAGAATCGCTGGACTTGCTTCAGGAGTAGAAAAAGAAGAGACACCTATCGCTATGGAAATCAAGAAGTTTTTAAGAATACTCTGCGTGGTTGCATTTGTTCTGGGTGGTATATTTTTCTTCATGGTGACATTTATCCAAAGTAGCTGGATTGCCGGTTTTTACTACATGACTGGAATCGTAATAGCTAATGTACCAGAAGGATTATTGGTGACACTAACTGTATCACTAACACTTACTGCTAAAAAACTTAAAAGCAAAAACTGTTTGGTGAAAAAATTGCAAGCGGTGGAAACATTAGGAGCTATGTCTTGCATATGTTCGGATAAAACGGGTACTTTAACTGAAAATTGTATGTCCGTTTCTAATTTATCTTACGATTTACAAATTATTAGCATGGACGAAGAACTTGAAAATGAAGGGGATACTATAAATCCTTTAATTTTAGCTGCATGTCTTTGTCTTCGCGCAGAATTTTTAGAAGATGATTCAGTTCCAGAAGTAACAAGGAAAATAAAAGGTGATGCGTCTGAAAAGGCCGTTCTTAGGTATATGGAGATGAAGTTCAAAGCCACTCAGATAAGGAATAATCATCCAAAAGTGTGTGAGATCCCTTTTAATTCAGAATGGAAATATCAACTATCAATACATGTTTTAGAAAACGGTACTGGTCATATTTTGACAATGAAAGGAGCTCCAGAAATTGTTATTGAATACTGTTCATCTTTAAAACTGAAAGCTGAAGATAGGCTGTTGGGTGTCGGAGAGAAAAAATCGGTAAGAGATATTTGCATTAATTTAGGGAATAGGGGTGAACGAGTGTTGGCTTACTGCGACTTCTATCTGCCACCCAAAAGTTTTCCAGTTGGTTTCAAATTTAATTCAGATAACCGCAATTTCCCAATGACAGGATTTCGTTTTCTAGGATTGATATCATTGATTGATCCTCCTAGGGAGAGCGTCCCTCTCGCAATAGATAAATGTAGATCTGCTGGCATTAAAGTCATTATGGTCACTGGTGACCATCCAATAACTGCCCTAGCCATATCTAGAAAAGTAGGCATTATATCACAACATAACAACACTCCGTATGACGATGCTTTCAGGCTTAACGCAGATCCTAAACAATTCAAAAGAAGCATCGATCCTTTAGCCTACAAAGCACTCGTTATAACAGGAGAGGATTTGAGGCACATGACAAACAGAGAATTGGATTTGATTGTGGAACATGTTGACGAAATAACATTTGCGAGAACAAGTCCACAGCAGAAACTAATTATTGTTGAAGCTTGCCAAAGAATAGGACATGTGGTAGGCGTAACAGGTGACGGAGTAAACGATTCCCCTGCTCTTAAAAAAGCTGATGTTGGAATTGCTATGGGCATAACTGGGACAGATGTTTCAAAGCAAGCTGCGGATATGATTTTACTTGATGATAATTTTTCTTCTATTATTTTAGGTGTTGAAGAAGGCAGGCTCATTTTTGATAATTTAAAAAAATGTATCGCTTTTACCTTGACATCCAATCTTCCAGAAATGGTTCCCTTCATTTTGTATGCTACAATAGGAATTCCTCTGCCTATTCATGCACTGCTTATTATTTGTATTAATGTTTTAACTGATTTGTGGCCAGCAATTAGTTTGGCATACGAAAAGGCAGAGGCTGATATAATGAGTAAACCACCTAGAAATCTGGATAAAGACAATCTTGTAACCTGGAAACTTATCAGCATGACATATTTTCAAATTGGTCTGATTCAAGTTGTTGCAGCGTTGACTGGTTACTTTGCAGCTATGCAATCTTTTGGATTCTCACCAGGTAGTCTATTGTTTACTAGAGAGGAATGGAATTCAAAGGCGGTTAATGATTTTCAAGATGACTACGGGCAAGAATGGACATATGAAGATAGAAAGGTCTTGGAAACTCTCGCTCAGTCCACGTATTACGCTTCTATTGTGATAGTCCAAATAGCGGATGTTATCATATGCAAGACGAGAAGGTTGTCCTTACTACGGCAAGGAATGCTCAACCATATGTTGAACGTTGGCATACTGATGGAGCTTGGCATTTCTCTCATATTGTTATATGTTCCATTCTTCAATCAATATATTTATACAGAGCCCGTCCCTTGGCAACTTTGGTTACCGTCTCTGCCATTTGCATTCATCATCATTATTGTGGATGAAATTAGAAGGTTTTTTATTAGAAAATATCCAAATGGATGGGTAGAAAGAGAACTATATTGGTGAATTATATGGTATATTACAAGTAACTTAGATCATAAAGTATTTAAGATCTGTTAAAAGCAGCGTTTCTCAAACTTTCTACATTCATGTACTAATTTTTTTTCCTTAGTCTATCATGGACCATTCTTTTTGCGAAATAAAATAAACATATAAATGAAGTTAACATGAAGAAATCGTAATTTGAATAAATCTCTTACAATATACGAGGGTCATCCAGAAACTAAGGTTACAAGGACTCCTGAGGCCGAGGGAAATTTTTCGTTTCAAAGCTGGTGCATCTGGCGTGTAGGGGGGATCGTAACGGTCAGTTTGTTTGATCCCGCGTGTTTGTCGCCCATTTTATTCAGTCACAGTAAATTCTTCCGATGGAGAGGTTATCGCGCGTTCTCACTAACTCTCGTCCGTGCGAGACCCGCGCGGTCATCAATTTTTTGACTTTGCAGAACAATACCGCCGCGAATATCCATCGAAAGAAAGTTGTTCAGAGAAGGCCGTACTGATACTCACGTAGAGGCAAGGCAGTGATTTCTGACGAATTTGTGCAAAAAATTGAAGAACAAGTTCGAAATGACCGCCGTGTGACGTTTGACGACCTTCACGAAGAATTTCCTGACATTTTTCAAAGTCTCCTTGGTAATATTGTGTCGGAAAAAACTTGGTTACAAGAAGTTGTGTGCGAGATGGGTGCCCAGAATGCTAACACCGGAGCACCGTCAAAATCGCGTGACCGCCGCGCGTGAATTTTTGGATCATTTTGCACAGGAGGGAGAAGCTTTTCTGAACTCTATCGTGACGGGGGATGAGACGTGGGTGTGTCACTACACCCCAACAATTTACCATCGGTCAGGAGGTCGAGGAAGCTGTGAAGAAGTGGTTGAAAGAGCTGGCGGTGGAGGTCTATGACACTGGCATACAAAAGCTGGTGCCCCGACAACAGAAATGTTATTATTGTGATTGAATTATAAATAATATTACAACAAAAAAATAAAAAGTCACACAAATAATAAAAAAATATTCAGATAAAACGTATATAAAACTTATCATAAAAACGGAATACAGTTCTTAGTCTCCAAATAGTCTCCAAAACTACGAGGGTCATCCAGGAAGTAAAATTACAACATTTATGCAGGATCGAAAGATCGGATTTAGTTGAAATTCACAGGATACTTTAAAAATATATTAAACAATTTTTTAACGTAATCGCCGTCGAAATCGAGACCTTTCTGTAGTCAGAGCACCAGTTTTTGTATGCCAGTGTCATAGATCTCCGCCACCCACTCTTTCAGCTACTTTTTCACAGCTTCCTCGACCTCCTGATTGTTGGAAAATTTTTGGGGTGTAGTGACACACCTACGTCTCATCCCCCGTCACGATAAAGTCAAGAAAAGTTTCTCCCTCTTGTGCAAAATGATCCAAAAATTCACGAGCGGCGGTCACGCGATTTTGACGGTGCTCCGGTGTTAGCATTCTGGGCACCCATCTCACACACAACTTCTTGTAACCAAGTTTTTCCGAGACAATATTACCAAGAAGACTTTGAGAAATGTCACAAAATTTTTCGTGAATGTCGTCAAGCGTCACCGGCGATCATTTCGCACTTGTTTTTCAATTTTTTGAACAAATTCGTCAGAAATCACTGCCTTGCCCCGTCGTGAGTATATCAGTACGGCCTTCTTTGAACAATCTAACCCATTTCGTGACATATTGTCGACTCATCACATCCCTACCATAAACTTACACGAGCTTCCGATGGATATTCGCGACGGTATGGTTATGCAAATAAAAAAACTGATGACCGCGCGGGTCTCGCACGGACGAGAGTTGGCGGGAGCGCGCGACGACCTCTCCATCGGAAAAAAATACTGTGACTGAACAAAATGGCCGACAAACACGCGGAACCAAACAAACTGACCGTTAGAATTTCCCCTACACGCCAGATGCACCAACTTTGAAACAAAAAAAAATCCCCGGCCTCAGGAGCCCTTGTAGCCTTAGTTTCTGGATTACCCTCGTATTGTGAATGAATTATTAATAATAATACAAGAAAATAAAAAGTCACACAAATAATAAAAAATATTCAGATAAAACGTATGTAAAACTTATCATAAAAACGGAATACAGTTGAAAAGTCTCCAAAACTATGTATTTGAAATATTATTTGTACGGAGTCAAACCAGCTTGCTTATTCTTCGTTAATTTTTCTAATCTTGGTCAAACTGAAATAATTAAATGATGCGTTAATTCAATAAATGTTTTAAAATAATTTTATTAACGCTATTTAATATAAACCTAGTCATGTCCCAGTAAAAACTGTTCGTATAACTGCACTTGTCTGGAACAATAGTTTGAGTAGCGCTGTTTTAAGCCACCATAAATACCTTAATTGTTAATTGAAATTAAATTTCATTCTGTATTTGAAAACATTGATATAAATAAGATTTTATTATTACCAAATAAATTTGATAAGAAACTGAAAACAAATATATCTTTTTAATGATCTTGCACTTAATTTATGAATGTAATTCTACTACAATATATTAACAAGAGTTTTGTTATTCTAGTAATTTTACAACGTATTTTAAATTGCATAATTATATGGTTAAACAAATTTAAAAAAATGTCGATATAAGTCAACTGTTTTAGAAGAGATTTTATACTTTTCATTATCAAACTATACGTTCCACCTGGAGCACAGGGATGCTATAAAATGCCTCCATCTAGTTCAGTCCACAGCCTGGAACTATACACCTATCAAAGCCTTGAACTAACAAGTTGTGTGATGATCTTTGACAACTTTAATAATGTACTCGTATTTAAATGACGTTGGAGGATTAACATAACGACCTCGAGGCCTTCGAAAAACCTGGCGGGTTTATTGGTATATGATATTTTTTCTAACCAATCACAAATATGTATGTTCAAGAGGCCTTTTGTGAAAATCAAAATGAAATTATTAAAAAAACAATGAGATCTAACGGAAATTAAGCCCAGAACACATATATAAGAAGGCGGGCGTGTTGTCAACCAGACAACAGATGTACATACCTTTCCCTAGGTTCAAATTTCTCCTACTATCACCTACCACCTTCCTTAATTATATATAAGAAGACGGGCGTGTTGTCAAATAATGGAAACTAACGGGAAGACGGGCGTGTTGTCAAATAATGGGATCTAACGGAAATCAAGCCCGGAACACATATATAAGAAGACGGGCGTGTTGTCAACCAGACAACAGATGTACTCGTACATACCTTTCCCTAGGTTCAAATTTCTCCTACTATCACCTACCACCTTCCTTAATTATTTTCGTTTCCCAATTTTTTTGTTGCTTTCAATTAATTTCAGACGTATGTTATATGATTATTGTGTTAGTCTTCTCGCAATTAAAATCTACCAATAAACTCACACGATATTGTATTTCTAAAAATGTGAATAATATAATAAAAATTCAAATTTCTCGTACGTCAGTGGACTTTGTTGTTGATGGAATCTGTGTCAATAGTCCCACGTGCCATTGATGGCCGGTTGTTATAGAAACAAATAAGCAATTTAAATCGAAACCTCCAGCCGTGAGTAATTTGCAATTCAGGAGTATAAATTTGAGGTGACGCAAAATAAGCTATAAAAATTCAGCGCTCGCTGCGAGACCACCGGAGTCCTATTTCGCGCTATATTGCTCACAGCACCAGGCTGCTCTACAATGCCACCAAGGGGCGGTTTTAGAATATTTTCATGATAATTTGTATGATAGTAGTCAAATTACAAGTGCAATGTAACAAGACAGAAAAAAAATTGTGGTTGGATCAATTAAAAAAAGAATTTTAAAACTTTCACAGAAATCGTAAATGCTGTATGAGAAGGACATAGAGGAGGCGAAACATGTGTGTTACAAAATGCTGTATGAGAAGGACGTAGAGGAGGCGAAACATGTGTGTTACAAAATGCTGTATGAGAAGGACGTAGAGGAGGCGAAACATGTGTGTTACAAAATGCTGTATGAGAAGGACGTAGAGGAGGCGAAACATGTGTGTTACAAAATGCTGTATGAGAAGGACGTAGAGGAGGCGAAACATGTGTGTTACAAAATGATAGCATGGTGCTTTGTCATATCTGCTTACTTCAAAAGAAAAACGGAATTGTTAGTGTTTATGCATTACATTACCGTAGTATACAGTACAATTTGGAACTTTAATTAGCAACAGGTATATAGTTCCAACCAGAAAGGTATAAAATGACTAACTGAAAAAAAAAACAGGTGCATTTTTGGGTACTACCTAACATCTAATCCAAAATATTTCGTAGATTTATCACAAGCATTTTAACACTTGCCGCCCTGTGATGGATAGCGAGTGACCAGGACTTATATTTTATTTTATTTCTCCAGATATACTGATTGCAGGGTCTTCATACTTTATGTATTCCTCATCAAAACCTTTATGATTTGAATGATGTCATTACGAAATAAAAACATTTATAAATATCAACAGAAATAAATGGCGGGATTTTTTTAGCACAGTAAGGCAAGTGTTAAAATGATGGATTTTTCGGCACTATATCACATTGCGTGATATAATAATAATAAAAAAAATATCAATTTATAGAGCAGAATCCCTTCAGGAGTGCTCAAAAATGGACATTTGCGACAAATGTGAGTATTGAGAATTACGCTTTTTTGACATTTAAAAGTGCTGAGGAGTTTAAATATATCATGAAGTTTTAAGGATTATTTAATGTTTTTATATATAATGTCCCTCAAATTTAAAATTTTAAGGGACATCTTATATACCTGTATATGAAAATTACAGAATAACCTTTGGGTGAAAAATTTTAAAAACGTTTTTCAGTTATTTCAATAGACTAAATAATATATATTTTGTTGTTTATAGTTAAGGCATTAACGTTGTGGAAGTTTAAAGACAGTGTAATTAATTTTTATCAAACACTGTTTATTCCACTTTTTTGTGACGGTATAACCCTACCGGTTTCAAGGCTTTCACCTCATCTTCAGAGGAGCGCAAACAAGACTAAACAGTGTTTGATAAAAATAAATTACGATATATATTTCTTAAGCAAATATAATATAACCATCACCATATTCCCAAAATATTAATATTTGTATTTGAAAATTTTCAAAAATCTTTTTCTTTAAATTTGATTTGTCTGAAACAATTGTTCATATTCTTGCCCCCATCGTTTGTCACTTGACAATATGAAGTATCAAAAAGACTTATAGTACGGAAGTCATTACTAAACTGGGTAGTTTCGTAAATTATTGATAAATAATGCGAGGTAACATAAGACATAAGCGATGTGACTACTTTATCCGGAGCTCGGCTTTCGGAGTTGGATGACTTGATCAGGATATTTGAATTATTGTACATACCATCTAATTAAAAAAAACATTTTTTCCGTGTCTTCAATCGATTTCAAACACATATGTATAATAATATATATGAGTGTGTTTGTAAGTAGTTAGCAAGTTATTCTTTATATGTAGTCAAACTTTTTCGTCTTTCTTTATTTTACTTATAAATTGTATTTCTAACATGGAATTACGACCATAAGAAAATATCCTTATGCTAATGACACTATTTTTCTCGCGATCAATTTACATATGTATACTACAAGTGTTACTAGAGAGAGTCAACATAACTTGTACGAGTAGTTAGGGGGTTTTGAGAATATTCACAATGATGACATTTGTAATAAATTAATATTGAGAGAAATAATATACTCCATAAAAAGGAGAGATTTAGAGTACTTTGGATATGTAATCTTAATATACTGGGATAAATATATGTATTAACAATATTAATGCTAGGAACAAAATATGAAATCCTTGAACTAATGAAGCAGGGATAAATTCAGGGCAAAAGTGCTAGAAAAAGACATGTCTTCTTGTTGAAGAACTTACGGGAGTGATTTCAGGCCATAATATATTTATTCAGAGCTGTTACCTCGAATGTCAAGAAAGTTTAGATGATCACGAACTTCCACAGAAGAGAGGAATTTTAAAGGAGAATAACCCGGAATAGACTTCTAGTGTATTGACAGGTTGATTATATAAACACATTGAAGGAAGTTCTTGGAAGAAGTTTACAATATTTGAGAGATATTAATTACACTGCAACGAAGGCACCTTTGAGGTTATCTTTGGACTCTTAATGGAGTCAGAAAAATTAAGAGATGTAAATCAAATATCTTTTGATAATATCGAAGATTAAATAGTAAAAGGCGCAAAAAAAAAACGGCAGCTGGCCCAGTGTTCACTAGCTGGGTGGTGTTGACTGGTGTGATTGCGCGCCGCGGGGGCGTTCTGACACCTTGCCCCTTTGTGAGGACAGTTTCAGTCAGTCAAGCACATTACGCATGACCAGAGATAGAATAAAATTGGTTCTCTATCAAAATTAATTTTATGAGGGACAAAAACTGTGGCAGGCTTGATGCAGTGAGAGAGTTTGAAGTTCAGAAATGAACCATATTGTTAAAGCGAACTGTGCAAAAAATCTTATTTGTAATAAAAAAAAAGTTCTTTTGGCTTTTTTATAAAATTTTTATCATGCAGTGTATAATATCATCCGAAAGTAATTCAAAATTTGAATCTCGGTGGGTCCGTGATACTGAACGAATTTTAAATACCTAGCTTACAATTTTAGACCCGGTGTAAAAGGGGACGATGTATTAATTATATATATAAACAAATTCTACATTTATGAATACATATTTTCATAAATGTAGAATTTGTTTTACTTTCGTGAATATTTAACGGTTTGCAACTAGTTGATAATTAATTATCAGGTGGTTATTTCTTTCAACCCACGATACAATAGTTAAACAAAGTTCTGAGAGAAAGATAAGGTAATAATAACATTATTGATGTATAAAAAATACCTTGCAATATCAAAAGAAAAACAAACAAACAAATTTACGAAGGTCATCGGTGGACAGTAGAAGGAAAGGATGATTGGTTAGTAATATTTAATAAAAGAACAATTATAAAGTGGCGTTCAGAGACCCAATTCTTCTCAAGTGCGTTCCAACTCGGGACTCGAACCCACTATTATTGATGGATTTAAAATATACTAAAATAAATATACATAAAAGTTGAGTCTAAGAATAGGAAGGTGGAGATAAAAATGATGGAAAACAAAAAAAAATCACGTTATGTCACTGAAAAAAAATGTAATGTTTTTTAATTTGCTTTTTGGAGCACGACAGTGGTGGTGCGAGTCCTTAATTAGCTGGTCTATAGGATGTGAGTTAGTAAACATTATGCCATTTCTTGGATATGCTCAAATAAAGAAGAGACAATCTTCCTCTTAGTTGTTACTATATTCTTTTAAAGTGTTCACAAACGTTCTACCGCGTTCATACAACTCGTTATGCATATTATCCTGTTATAAAGGCTTTTCATTAACCCTTACAGAATTTGATTAATTCGTTCATGTCTCATTTTTTGGGTCTTTTTAAACTTCTCGTATTTAATATTATATATACTGATTGTTTTGATTATTTAAATACATATTTAAACATCCATTTTTTCTTCATGGCAGAACCACCTCGATACCCTTTGCTTCATCAATAACCTGCTTTATTTAATTTTATTTTATTTATTTTTTTCTTAATATCATCAAGGGATGTGTGTCAAGATCGAAAATTCTGGCGCTCTTTCCTCTCTGTCTACCATGACATGGCCTTATGTAATAAAAAATATCAAAATAAAAACGTATAAACATTAAATTAATTATACGCTCTTTTGTTTTCCACTTGTTGAAATGTGATTAAAACCTATGAATATTTAAATATTAAATGTAACCCTCATGAGGGAAACAGGAACACAAATTAATCATCCCAAAAAGGCAGCGGTCGTGCGGGTGCGGTTTTTATTGCTGGATTAAACTGGTTAATATGTTAGACCACTTACAATGGATAATCATCCCCTTCCTTCCTGTCTATCCTTGGGAAATGTTTGACCTCCTTTGGTAAAATCTCATTAATTCTGTATCAAGAGCAGGCTGAAAAAATCTTTTGCATTCAATCCTCTACAAATGATCCAGCAGTGTTCAATGCAATGAACTTGATTACAGTTGTTCTTCTCTAATTGTATTATTGAAACTAAAATAGTACCAAATTCATCAATTTATTAATGTATTTAGCCAAACAAGTGTCGAATTAATTAATTTATTAATGTATTTAGCCAAACAAGTGTCGAGTTCATTAATTTATTAATGTATTTAGCCAAACAAGTGTCGAATTCATTAATTTATTAATGTATTTAGCCAAACAAGTGTCGAGTATTGTTTTGCAAATACGTGTTTTTGTAGGCGAACGATTGATATTCAATCAGACGAAACAGATTTTAAGAATATTAATTTTCAAGCTTTACCTTTTGACTATCTTTAAGTGTTAAAGTTGTCCAGAACTGAATGGTGAAGAAAATCAGAAAGGAATTTTGCGTATCGATTGAATTAATTCATTCAAAGGGCAATTTTATAAAGCGCCGTTCAGAGAGAAAACTCTTCAAGGGATTTTTAACTCGAGATTCGTAGCCGCTATTATTAACCTTTCCTTCCCTGTGTTGGGTATCTTCTACACGTTGCTTCTAATAACCATCAATATCTCTATAAATATAATAAATACAAGGTTAAGATTTTAGGTATTCCTCCATAATATATTTACGCATTGATTTAAAAAATAATATTAATAATAATCAGAATTTATCGACTAAATCGAGGTGTTTTGTAAAGATCGAAAACAAATTCGCATTTAAACGCTGCGAGTGCCTCGTCTTGACGATAGGTGAATAGTATGCGGGAAGCGCGACACTATATTCGCATCTCACTCTTGCATACTAGAATGAATTGCGAGGATCTGAATTGTCTCAACGTCGCAAGCATAAACGTAAGCGCCGGGGTATGCGACTGACGTTCCGCGCCACTAGTAGCTTCTAAGCTTGCAAATAGGTTAGACGTACGCCCGTCCCGTGAGCGTTGCCAGATGGTTTTTTAATGTTTTCAGCAAATAAATCTCAATTATTATAATTTTTAACTTCAATTATAATTATTTAAGGGGATTATCTATGAATGTTCTTATTTTTCCGATTTAAAATCGCTAATTTTTGATTGCGTACTCACTACCCAACACCGGAGCACGCGTATTATTTTTATCACCGTAAGGGAAGGGTTAAACAAATCATTTTTGGTAGCTATAACACCACCCGAGCGAAATATGTATAACACTTTTGTCGTACATATTATACGTAGAAAGATGTTTATGAGAACTGAAGTGAAAACTAGACACTTAATATCCATTTTTTTAAACTAGATTGCAGTGAGAATTGAACACGCGTAACCTCTAGGTCAGAAAACAGGCATCTTAGTGTTACGCTTACTTTGAGAAATAATAAGACCTACATATTGTTCCGACAATACGAGAAGTATATATAAAAAAACGATTTTTAACGTCAAAGACAAGAAATATATACTACGTAAGGCGCGGCACATGTGAAATGTAATGAGAAATATAACGAGTTTGCCCGAGTACCTACATTGGAATGGCATTAGATTACATAAATAAAAATGTTGTCTATGCAATAACAATTTTTCAGAATTTGCAAACCATATTATAAAAACAAATCACAATTTCATGAAATGTAGATTTATAAATTATATATTTCACAAAATTAAGATGTAATAATACATTTATTGAGATACGTAAAGCTATAAGTAAAAATTAAATATCAAAAAAATTCACCACTTATTAAGATTTTTCCATTTGGTCTATAAACAACATGCATTTTCGTCTAACGAGAGCCTCAAAATTCTTGATATCAGTTGTACCTTAACTTGCTTTTGTAACAAACTCAGATCACCATAATCATGGTGATCTGAGTTTGTTACAAAAGCAAGGGGGTAATCACCCCTCCTTCCCTGTGATGTGTAACTAGTACACATTGCTTCTAAAAACTTTAATATCTCTATAAATATAATAAATACTGAGTTCAGATTTAAGGTATTTCTGCGTAATACATTTACGCATTGAATGAAAAAATAATATTAATAATAATAGGTCACATCAGATATATTGTGTGAAAATTGGAAACTTTGTTAATTTTTGTATAGTTTGGATGATTGTTTGCTTATATCATAACATTGAATCTTTAATTTAGAACTACAAATACATCTCTTCTCGATAAAATCTTGGTAAAAGTATAGTTTTACAACCTATTTGCTTAATATAATACTCAAGCGTTCTATTTATACATAAAAGCATACACTTTAACTACAATTTAAGCGATTATAGACAAAATAATAAAAAAGCGTATAATTTTCTAACATTTTAACGTAAATTGTGACAACACACACATTTCTACGGGAATGAAGGTACAATACCCGGTGGTTAGTAATACATATCGTTTGTAGAGCGTCGTCTCTGCCGTACGATGCGCTAACCGCATCGTGACTATGATACCGAACTGTTAGCGCAGTTAGACAGAGACGACGCTCTACGAACGATGTGCATTACTTACCGCCGGGTACTGTACTTTATGCTAACTTAAGTATTTATGTTAACTTTTGATAGCTTTGGTTGTTATTTGCGATGTTTTACGATTAAAAGATTGATTTGGGCCTACAAATATTTTACGATTAAAATATTGATTGGGGCCTACAAATGTTTCACGATTAAAAGATTGATTGGGGCCTACAAATGTTTTACGATTAAAAGATTGATTGGGGCCCACAAATGTTTCACGATTAAAATATTGATTGGGGCCTACAAATGTTTTACGATTAAAAGATTGATTTGGGCCAACAAATGCATATTTTTTTATATAAAATAAAATAAAAAGTCTAGTTTTACAGCACATTGTCCTTAATGTAACTCAAACGCAAATATTTGACTTAAATATGTGAAATTTGTTAAATTATCTCATAGTTTTTGATACTCCTTCGATGTCTTTATCTGAAACGAATCAAATGTCATCAAATGTCACTACTGCCTCTTTTATATGCAGAATTACCACAAATGTGTAATTAACTAACATTTCAGCGTAAAATGTGATAAAACACACATTTTTACGAGCACTTTGGTTTATCTGTTAACTTTTGACAGTTTGGCTGGTTGTTTGCTAAATTATCATTAAAACATTGATAAGGAACTACAAATACATCTTTTATGAAGATCATAATAAAAGTGTAGTTTTACAACAAATTATCGTTATTGTAACTCAAACGCACCCATTTTGCTAAAATACACGGAATTCGTTAAATTAAAAGGTTTTGATACCCTTTTGCTGTATTCGACCGAAATGCATCCAACGTCATTCCCAACTTCTGCTTTCCTAGAATATACAATATATTGTCATTAAAAGTAATGTGCATTTTTCAAACATTTCAGTGTGAAATGTGATAAAACAACCATTTTATTTGTTAATTATTGATACTTTGGTTGATTGTTTGCTATATTTTACCATTAAAACATTAATTTGGGACTACAAATACATGTTTTATGGATAAAATAATGTTTAAAAAAAAGTAAAAAGTTAAAGTAAAAAGCTTTACGACGCGTAATGCTTAAACAACACAATTTTTTACCACAATTTAGCGAATATAAGTCAAATCATCAAAATGTGTGTAATTTTCTAACATTTCACCATAAACTGTGACAACACATTTTTGCAGAAACTTCGGAATCTTTGTTAAGTTTTGAAGATTTTGGCTTATTTTTTGCATATACTACCTCTACCAAAAAGTTTTAGGACCGGCCACCGTGTGGCGCTGTGAGTCACCCGATTGGAATTCTTTTTTGTTTGTTACCACATCTATCATTGACACTTCTCTTCAAATTTCAGCGTCAAAGCTTGACATTTGTAAAAGTTACGCTGTACTGAGTACATCCACCTTTGTGCGTGTTTTCGATTTTTTACAAGTTTGAAAATGGCATCAACTGTGCATCAACGAGTTTGCATTAAATTTTGTGTGAAAAACGGATTTAACGGTCCGCAGACCTTGGAAATGTTGGAGAAGTCTTTTTTGGTGGCACGAACGCTTCAGAAGTGGTCGTGAGTCGGTCGAAGATGACGAACGCAGTGGCAGTCGAAAACCGATGAAAACATCGATAAAATCAAAGAAATGTTGGCCAAAAACCGCAAATTGACCATCAAAGAGCTAGCAGAGGACTTGAACACTGCTTATGGATCCGCTCGAGACATTTTGGTTCGTGATTTGGGTCTCAGACGTGTCGCTGCAAGACTGGTGCCGAAAGACCTCAATTTCATGCAAAAAAAGGACCGCGTTGAAATCGCGAAAGACATGATTTCCATGAGTTTTTGACCAAAAACAACACGACTTCTATCCAGCAGCCTTTGAATTCACCTGATCTGACTCCCTGCGACTTTTTCCTGTTCAACTGACTTAAAAAACCGCTTCACGGAACGCGTTACAGCATCCGAGATGATCTCATGAAAAAATCGAAGACGGCTCTGATGGACATCCCGAAAATTGAGTACCAGCGGTGTTTCGAGGATTGGATCAAGCGCTGGCGTAAGTGCGTTGCAGTGGATGGGGAGTACTTTGAAGGGGACCATATCGATTTTGATGAATAAACTTGTATTTTCGATTTTATGAATAAAGTCCTAAAACTTTTTGATCAAGGTAGTATTATACCGTTTAAACATTAATTTGAGACTACAAATACATCTCTTCTGGATAAAATCACGGTTTAAGTGTATTTTTACAACACATTATGCTTCATAAAATATAGAATACGTAATGAAGTTATTAGGAATTAATGTGAACGTAATTCTTAAGTGTGGACGAAAGTACATAATATTTAAACCTTCATAGCGTTAATTTTATATACTCGTAACTTTAAATAATATAAGAAAATCAATATTGACTTACGTTTTCGAATTTGTCCTTGAAATATTAAATCTTGGATAAACATTGTCTTTAAATATGAAATATTGAGACGGTTCAATATGTATACAGTATTTTTTATCATCAAATTTGAAAATGAGAGTATATATTGTATATAATAAGAGGAGGAAAATTCAAGATCCTTCAATTGATATTGCATGGAGATATTTAGGACTGGAGTAAAGTGGGAATAAGGCGCATCTCTTGGTTGCATATTTAATGTTAGTGGTTTCATTACGGTGCAGTGTTCTATTTCAGAGCTGCTGCCTCAAATGAGAACATAGCTGTGATGATCGCCCAACTGTGAAGAAGAATAACCCTTTTAATATAAGTTCGGTTCCAACAAAGATCAAACATATAACCCTCAGTCTGGAAGACATGTGTCGAACCTTCTCATCGACAGAAGTCTTTGAACATTTATTGACATTGTTCGAATCGAGTAAAACAGTGATACAAGTAAGATAAATATTGTTTAAGCGAGAGTTTGTGAACAATGTGTGAAAAATTTACGTATGACAGAAACAGGAATGAGTTTATTTGAAAGAAATATGTATTGATAGAAGATGCAGTTTTTAAGAGGAATAAAAGCAAAGAAATAACCACTTAGAAAGAATGAATTATGAAAGAAAAATTTTTAAAATGCAAAGTGGGAAAATCCTTAATAAAAGAAGATGATGCATGATGAGGAGTATGAACGAAGCAGTAGCGAAATTTGAGCATAAGGATATAATAAAGTTGATATCTACTCTCCTTGCCTAATAATATCCAACTTTAAGTGCTTTATCGACTTTTTTCCTATCGCAACACTCAGACCAATATGTTATCAATCCGAGTTTCCTGTACTCTCAAAATATTATCATCAATTTACATGCATCCACTGCATGATATAGACCTTTCCAAGTTGTTTCCGAGAAATCCTGTCCTTAGCTCACTGTTGTCACGTAATGACTGCTTGTTTACTATTTCATCCACCAAGTGTATCTTCGGTCTTCTTACAGCCCTAGTTTATCCTATTGAGTACCACTGGATTACTTCATGTGTCCAACATTTTACAAGTGCGTTGTTCGGGTGACGTGCCCAGTCTACTATCACTTAAGTCTTTTTGCGACCTCTATAACATCGTCAACTCTCAGAATATACTCTTCCTTATCTTTTGTTATTCCCTCGAATCAACAAAAAAAACAAACTTTTTCACTACGTGTATGTTCTTCAATAAAGATCATTTTGGTTTCTCAACCCATTTCTTCGATCCTCTTCTTCAGATCAGACATTTAAGTTGTTTATCCTTCTCATATATCTTACGATAAAAAAGCTATACCCTTCACCTTTTTTTTATTAAATTATTAATATTTTTTGCTCATTTTTTTATAATGCTAAGCTTTATTAAGTTTTGTTAATGAAGTTTTAATACTGAAAGGAACAAAGAAAGCCTTTTTTTCCAGATTGTGAAAAGTTTTCCATTTTAATTATTCCACAAATTAGCTTGTATAAACAAATTGGAAAACTTTCATTGTCTAGTTTTTCTGTTTCTGTAAAACAAGTAAGTGCTCAGCGGTTACCGACAATAGACCTCACAATGAACGGAATTTTAACTCTTTCAGAATGGGGAATGTTGCAAAAAATATATTTTAATAAATTATTACAACTAAAAATTACAGTAAAATGGAAAGTCGAATTGTATTATCGTGAATTCGGATGTAATTTATTATTTAAAATTTGTAATTTATTATTTACAACCACTGTTTATTCCACTTTATATAACAAATGTATAACCCTACCGGTTTCAAGGTTTTCACCTCATCATTAGGGGAGCACAAACAATACTTGTTTGTGCTTCTCTAGTGATGAGTTGAAAACCTTGAAACCGTTACATAAAGTAGAATAAACGATGTTTGATTAAACAAAT
Source organism: Odontocerum albicorne (assembly GCA_949825065.1). Taxonomy (NCBI): domain Eukaryota; kingdom Metazoa; phylum Arthropoda; class Insecta; order Trichoptera; family Odontoceridae; genus Odontocerum; species Odontocerum albicorne. The sequence continues at coordinate 32,510,124 of OX463852.1, read as the reverse complement.
TACAGTGTCTTTAAACCTTCACAATGTTAATGCCTTAACTATAAATAATACATAAAAATATAATTTATTATTCTATACTTGGGTCATGTACTTAGAGGAGCGAAGTATAAATTACTGCACCTGATCATCCAAGGCAAAATACAAGGCCGAAGAGGTGTTGGCAGGATGCAAATATCCTGGCTCCACAATATATGTGATTGGACTGGCATAAGGGGCGTTGGAGATCTTTTTTGGGCTACCGGGGACAAATATGTCTACTCTCAAGTGATATTCAACGTTGAGGGGACCTGACGTGATACTGAGAAGAAGAAGGTAATCATATGGTATGGAAGGGAAGAGGGACTTTGGAAATCACTGAAAGAAGCTGAATGAATGTTGTACTCGTAGAAATATGAGAACCACAGAATAATACATGGAGGACAGTGTATGACATACTCGTAATACGGAATGTAGTGATTAAGTGTAAATATATTTTTGAGGCTGATTTATTATGAGGAATGTGGAACGAATAAATTAAAAAAGACTAACAAAAAAATACACGATGCAAATTTGGGAGGAAGGCGTGGTAGATGAAGATCTGAGAAAGTATGGTTGAATCAAGTTTATGATATTCTGAAAGAAGGAAAAGTAAAAAGTAAGGTAAATCGTAGAAGTTGTAAGAGATATACTCGTATGTAGAAGAAGCGAAATATAGTATGTGTGTCGTGATACGGAAATCTTGCAAACCTACATTAATAATAAAACGGCTTGATGGTATGGATGTATAAAATATACTAACACATTACTGCGAGTTACGTATACATTTCAGTGATTCTTAATCTCATGGGTGATTTTTGGGGCGATGACAATTTTGTGTTTCTGATTTTTTTTTAAGAAATCTACATCATTAATGCAAATATGTTAGTTGAAAGAAATATTGTATTGTTACGTTTTACAAAGTTTATTGCCATGTAGCGATCTTTTTCAACCAACCTGAAATCCGTGTTGTTGCGTGTTTATGAGTATTGCTAACATATGTGATTACGACCAAAGAGTTTCTTGGCTGCTGCCGTGGCTCTAAACTTGAAGGCTCGATTAATGGGGTGGAAGACCACGTTGTCCCCAAATCAGGTAATTTGAGGCGTATCATGTGAATGAAAGAAGTGATGTATCGTCGTTGTTGCTAGACCTCGTAGTCGAGGATCTCCTTGCCATTTAAACGTAAATTCACTTGGAAAGCAAATCTTTGCCATGAAATTTGTTTTGTAAATAAGTGAGTCGTAGCCCACCAGCAAACTAACCGGTCACAACGCTGTACTGGATCCCATGACACACCTGAATTGAGACGATCGAATCACAGCGGCATGTTTTTTGAAAGAATAGATATGACCGAAGTTTTAGATATTCTTACACCCCCGAAAAGTAGACGGAAAAAATACCTGTCATTAAAGGGGAGTATTATGCTATAGCATGGCATTTGAACTCTTAACTTTTCACATGGAAGTCCAGTACTTTATTTATTTAACACTTTTATAGTAAATACAATTTGGCGGGCTTATTGCCAGGTGGCAATCTCTTCTAACCAACCAGACAAAAGTAAATGAAGCAAGTTACGTGGTCGCTTAAATCATTCAAATGACTATCTATCCCCACGAAATCCATAAACATATACGTGAGCACATTCCCACGAACCCCACAAAGCCCTTTGCCTTAATTGAATTTGCTACGCACGTCGAATTATCATTGGATATTGCCAGTCATTGGACTGGATTTTTATATTTGTTGTTTTACTTAAGGAACAATTTGATTTAAAATTGTCATATTCATGGTTTAATCTTTCATATTTAAATCGAAGCCGGTCACGAAAAGGTTGATAAAACTTTAATATTATTGGTTTATTTGAATTCTTCAGGGATTCCGGTTGAATTAATTTGAAATTTCTGAAAATTTTGAATTTAAAATATCCTTACAAAAGAATGTGCAATTAAAGAATACTCAGGATTCGTTGTTCGAACAAACAACAAGAAACATGGGTTTTAATGCAATTTCAGCAAAATTGAAAAGAGTCAAGTGAAAGGAGTTGGATAATTACTCGAAGCTGGTCTGAATAAAGCCTTTAATCTTAAGATATCGTCTATGCTTTAAGATTTATATTAACATTATTTTGTTTACATTTTTTATATTCTTTATTGTTTTAGCAGATATTGTTTTATCAGAAACGTGAAACGTACAATTCAATTCTACATTGTTTTATCAGAAACGTGAAACGTACAATTCAAGTACATTACTTCACGAATACTCTTCATAAATAAAATAAATAAAGGTTTATTGATAGCAACATAGTAAGTACATATACAAATACATTCCTAAATCGCACACATATCTCAAGATAGATATATAGCAGAAAATACATTTAAAAGAGAAATAATCAAAAGCTCATCTCATAATATCCCTCCAGCCAATATACATGGGGAGCCTGGCCATGAGGACTTCAGATGTTTTTCAGTCCACAGATAGATTAAAAAACCTTTGTACACATAGATTAAAAAAACAGAAAATTAATAAATGGCAAAAAAATACACAAATTAAAACCACATCAGATTATCTCAAATAAATAAATATAAGTTGTTGGATATATGAGGAGGTAATACTAAAAGAACAACATGTTCACCAAATCAGAATGTTGGGAAATCGTAAAAAAACTGTTAAATAAACAATTAATTAATGACATAATAATCAATTAAAAAATATCTGAAATACTTGAAACCGCTTAAGGTGATTTGTTGTTTAAAATCGAATCATAATGATTGAAATAGTTATTCTATAATACTAGGTAAGTCCAGAAAGTAGGTGTACTGAATTTTTGAAGGTTACAATTTTTTTTATTTAAACAAAAAAATTACGTGGTTACCGTAGTACATATGTAAGCTATTTTTCGACATAGTCGCCATTCCTCTCAATGCAGGTGGTGAATCGGGGTATCAACTTTTTGATGCCTTCCTCGAAGTAGTTTCCCGCCAACCCCTCCGTCCACTTCTCCACCTCCTCCTTTACCTCCTCGTCGGTTGTAAACCTTTTTCCACCCATGTGCAGCTTCAGGGAGGTAAAGAGATAGTAATCTGAAGGTGCTACGGTCAGGGGAATGCGCGGGATGGTTCAGGACATCCCATTTAAACGAGGCGAGCAGTTCCTTCGTGGCGTTGGCCGTGTGTGGTCTGGCATTGTCGTGCAACAGGCAGACTCCCTTTGTCAGCATGCCTCTGCTCTTGTTTTGAATCGCCCTCCGCAATTTTTTTAGGGTTTCACAGTATCTTGCAGAGTTGATGGTCTCCCCTTGAGGCTATAATTCAATTAAAATTATGCCTTGACAGTCCCAAAACACGGATGCCATGATTTTCTTGGCTGAAATTGTGGTTTTGAACTTTTTGGCGGAGGGTGAAGAGGTGTGACGCCACTGTTGAGACTGCCTTTTGATTTCAGGTGTGTAGTGTGCAACCCAAGTTTCATCTGCAGTAACGATGGAGCGGAGAAATTCATCTCCATGGAGTTTGCAGCGCCTCAAAAACTCTTGCCTGGCATTATTTATTTCGCACTTGGCGGGAGATTGGATTGACATTTTTCACGAAACGTGTTGTCGCGTCGACACTTCTCAAGTACTGACCTCGAACCGGTCTCGTTGCGGAGGGGAAGGGTCAGGCTACACGAAAGTGTAGCCAACATGTCGAAAATAAAATCCATCCGGTCGTGAGAGCCTCAGTACACTTACTTTCTGGATACGCCTCGTAGTTTAAAATATGGACATGATCCTTTTTGAGTGAAACATTCTACTTTAATCTTTTTTGATTGAACTGGTCTGGAACGTGATGTTTTTCGTTCGATTTCAAAAATATTATGCAGGTATTGCAAAAAATAATCAAAAAATAATTGGGTTGAGTAGTTTATTTCTATTTTAATCAAATAAAATAAGTAAAGTGTTACAAAATAAGAATAAATATTACAATTAAACTATAAATATATGTAGATAGATAAAGCTGTATAATGACATTACACTGCACGTACGATTTAAAACTGACAGTTGATGGTGAACTGGTGTGAAATTAGACACAATCGGAAACCTATGATTGGTCAGTTCGGACATGATCTTTTTTGATTGGCCTGGAAAAGATTCTTTTTGAAAACAAATACTGGTTCTTTATTATGATTTTAAAATGATTTATGTGTTTTTTCTTCATTGAAATGAAAATGTTAAACGGCTCCATACCATCGATAAGAAGAAACCTGCTTTATCAACTCATTTTGTATATGATCTTTTTTTAATGTTACCTATCATATACAACAAAAGGTAACATTAAAAAAAAGATCATGTACATCATCCGATGGACGTGATCTTTTTTGTTATGTTACCTCTTCATATATGTGCACTAGACGTACGTATGTACATATATAGATATATTTTTTTTATGTTACCTCTTCATATATGTGCACTAGACGTACGTATGTACATATATAGATATATTTTTTTTATGTTACCTCTTCATATATGTGCACTAGACGTACGTATGTACATATATAGATATATTTTTTTTATGTTACCTCTTCATATATGTGCACTAGACGTACGTATGTACATATATAGATATATTTTTTTTATGTTACCTCTTCATATATGTGCACTAGACGTACGTATGTACATATATAGATATATTTTTTTTATGTTACCTCTTCATATATGTGCACTAGACGTACGTATGTACATATATAGATATATTTTTTTTATGTTACCTCTTCATATATGTGCACTAGACGTACGTATGTACATATATAGATATATTTTTTTTATGTTACCTCTTCATATATGTGCACTAGACGTACGTATGTACATATATACAATAGATATATTTTTTTTATGTTACCTCTTCATAAATGTGCACTAGACGTACGTATGTACATATATAGATATATTTTTTTTATGTTCATCATCATCAATGGCACTACAGCCCATTGTGGGCCCCGGCCTCCTCCAGCAGTCGTTGCCATTCCCCCCTATCCTGGGATGCACTCCTTCAGCCCCTGATGCCAATCACGTTTGCATCATTCTGCACCCCATCCATCCACCTAAGCTTTGGTCTGCCCACGCTACGTCTTCCTTGGGGCTTGGAAAAGAGTACTTTGTTAGGCATTTCCTCTTCTCCCATTCTTGCTACATGCCCCGCCCAACGTAGCCTCCCAATTTTGATGTATTTTATAATGTTAGGCTCTTTGTATATGCTGTATAACTCCTCATTATATCTCACTCTCCAAGATCCATTTTCCTGTATGGGTCCGAATATTTTTCTGAGTATTTTTCTTTCAAATATTAGAAGGGAAGATTCGTTCTTCTTACTCAATTTTTTTTATGTTACCTCTTCATATATGTGCACTAGACGTACGTATGTACATATATAGATATATTTTTTTTATGTTACCTCTTCATATATGTGCACTAGACGTACGTATGTACATATATACAATAGATATATTTTTTTTATGTTACCTCTTCATATATGTGCACTAAACGTACGTATGTACATATATAGATAAATTTTTTTTTCTGTTACCTCTTCATATATGTGCACTAGACGTACGTATGTACATATATAGATATATTTTTTTATGTTACCTCTTCATATATATGCACTAGACGTACGTATGTACATATATAGATATATTTCGAAATCGCAAATATATCTGAAAATAAAGTGCAGAAAATACATTTAAGAAAGTAGCTTTAAAAAGGTCTGGGCTCATCCTATAAATAAATAAAGAGAACCGCTTCACTAGGCAAGGCCTGTACAAAATGGTTTCATTCCTTAGCCATATATTTCATATTCTTAATACTAAAAAAACTCAGCTGAAACATTCATACTATGTATTCATACACTTACATACTATTATCCCAAGATATCACACACACACTATTCCAACTGCATCATAATCTCAAAAAATCTCTATTGATGGACGAGGGTATTAACAATTTTATGTCATAGTTTCAAGAACAGTGGTGTGAGGTATATTATCCCAGGGTTTCAGCACTTGCACTTGGTTAAACACCCATATTTAAAAAAAAATTGAACCGTTGCCCATTTTTATTGTTGCAATCAACATCTAAATTTAAGATATCATTGACTAACATACTTACTGATTGTTAAAAATAAATTTCGTGTGATTTGAAAATGTACAAAAACAAAAAGATTTTTTTAAAATTCAAAATGTTATCAGCTGTTATATCTTGTCATAAAAAAAGGGGGTGAGCTAGCTGGTCGACATGATTGGAACCCTTTCGTAAATCCGAAACAAAAATCATACACTGTAGCCAATGAAGTTTTTTTCCAATGTAGGAACGAAATTCAAACATTTATCAAAGTTTTATACCAAATTGAAGGCAATCGTTGTACCAAATTGAAGGTTGGATAGAACTTGAGATTTTATGTCGACCAGGTCGAAAAAAGTCAACGTTCGACAATTTATTGATTTTTGTTGTTTTCACTCAAAACATGTGGAACCCAAGCGCCGAACTTCTGGACTTTTTCCATTGATTTAAGATAGCGGTATACAGTCATGTAACTACAATTCATCTGCTCATCCAATTCTTTGGTGGTTTGAAGGGGATCTTCATGAATAATATGCTTTAAGCGGTCCTCATCGAAGTCCACTGGTCGTCCGAAACGCTCAATGTCTTTCAGATCGAAATTACCGTCTTTGAAAAGCTAAAACCATCAACGAGCTGTCCTTTCATTCATAGCATCCTTACCATACACTTCACAAATATTGCGAGCAGCTTTGGTATTCCCTCGATTGAACGCGAACCAAAAGAGGTGTCGAAAATGCTCACTTTCGTCTACTTGACATTTTGAAGGCTTGTAATCAAATAAAATAATATATGTAATATAAAAGCAAACACCAATATCAAAAATTACGAAAACACGTGAAACAATATTCCTGTCATGATTGTATACATATATTCGAAAACTTGGCCTACAATGGCAGTTTCTTGGGTTAAAAGCATGAAGTTTCCGTCTATTACTAAGAAATGTTCATACAAATTTTGCAGGTATGACGTTTTATATCATAATTACCTCAAATGCGTTTCCATAACACATTTTCATCATTCCTTGATAAATCTAGCATTTTTGTATCAAAAATTAGTTTTATGTTAATAAAAATTCATACAAACTGAAAATTATTCACACAAAAGATTGAAATTTCATCAAATTTGAGGTTTGGGATGAAAATTACGAAAACACGTGGAACAAACAATATTTCTGTCATGATTTCATACATATACCAAAAAACTTGGCCTTCAATGGCATTTTCATGAGTGAAAAGTATGAAGTTTCCGTCTATTACTAAGAAATGTTCATACAAATTTTGCAGGTATGACGTTTTATATCATAACTAACTCAAATGCAAGTAATTAACACATAACCATGATTCCTTAATTATTCTAGTTATTTGGTATCAAAAATTAGTTTAATGCTAATTAAAATTCATTCAAACTGAAAATTATTGTCACAAAAGATTGAAATTTTGCCAAATTTGAGGTTTGGGACGAAAATTACAAAAACACGTGGAACAAACAATATTTCTGTCATGATTTTATACGTATATTCAGAAACTTGGCATTCAATGGCACTTTCATGGGTGAAAAGTGTGAAGTTTCTGTCTATTACTAAGAAATGTTCATACTAATTTTGCAGGTATGACGTTTTATATCAAAATTAGCTCAAATGCGTTTCTATAACACATTTACACGATTCCTTGATAATCCTAGCATTTTGGTATGAAAAATAAGTTTAATGTTAACAAATATTCATTCAAACTGAAAATTATTGACACAAAAGATTGAAATTTCGCAAAAATTGAGGTTTAGGACGAAAATTACGACAACACGTGGAACAAACAATATTTTTGTCATGATTTTCTACATATATTCGAAAACTTGGTCTTCAATCGTAGTTTCATGGGTGAAAAGTATGAAGTTTCCGTCTATTTTATATCATAATTACTTCTAATGCGTTTCCATAACACCTTTTCATCATTCCTTGATAATCCTAGCATTATTGTATCAAAAATTTGTTTAATGTTAATAAAAACTCGTACAAACTGAAAATTATTGACACAAAAGATTATAATTTCGCAAAAATTGAGGTTTGGGACTAAAATTATGAAAACACGTGGAACAAACAATATTTCTGTCATGATTTTGGACATATATTCGAAAACTTGGCCTTCAATGGCAGTTCCATAGGTGAAAAGTATGAAGTTTCCGACTATTACTCAGAAATGTTCATACAAATTTTGCAGGTATGACTTTAATATCATAATTAACTCAAATGCGTTTCCATAACACACTATAATGATTCCTGAATAATCCTAGCATTTTGGTATCAAAAATTAATTAAATGTTAATAAAAAAACATTCAAACTGAAAAATTATTGTCACAAAAGATTGAAATTTTGAAAAATTTGAGATTTGGGACGCAAATAACGAAAACACGTGGAACAAACAATGTTTCTGTCACGATTTTGTACACAAAATTTGGCCTTCAATGGCACTTTCATAGGTATGAAGTTTATATAAAAGTATGAAGTTTCCGTCTATTACTAATATAATTTCATACGAATTTTGTAGGTATGACGTTTTATTTCATAATTAACTCAAATGCGTGTACATAACAAATAACCATGATGCCTTAATAATAATTCTTGTTATTTGGTATCAAAAATTAGTTTAATGCTAATTAAAATTCATTCAAACTGAAAATTATTCAAACAAAAGATTGAAATTTTGCAAAAAGTATGAAGTTTCCGTCAATTTCTAAAATAATTTCCTACAAATTTTGCAGGTATGACGTTTTATATAATTATTAACTCAAATGCGTGTTCATTACACAAAACCCATGATTCCTTGATAATCCTAGCATCTTGGTTTCAAGAATTAGTTTTATGTTAATAAAAATTCATTCAAACTGAAAATTATTCACACAAAACATTGAAATTTCGCAAAATTTGAGGTTTGGGACGAAAATTACGAAAACACGTGGAACAAACAATATTTTTGTCACGATTTTATACATATATTCGAAAACTTGGCCTTCAATGCCAGTCTCTTGGGTTAAAAGTATGAAGTTTCCGTCAATTACTAAGAAATATTCATACGAATTTTGCAGGTATGACGTTTTATATCCTAATTAACTCAAATGCGTTTCCATAACACACTCCCATTGTTCCTTGATAATCCTAGCATTTTGGTTTCAAAAATTAGTTTTATGTTTATAAAAATTCATACAAACTGAAAATTATTCACACAAAAGATTGAAATTTTGCAAAATTTGAGGTTAAGGACGAAAATTATGAAAACACGTAGAACAAACAATGTTTCTGTCATATTTTTGTACATATATTCGAAAACTTGGCTTTCAATGGCAGTTTCATGGGTGAAAAGTATGAAGTTTCCGTCTATTACTAAAATAATTTCATACAAATTTTGCAGGTATGACGTTTTATATCATAATTAACTCAAATGCGTTTCCACAACACATAACCATTATTTATTGATAATCCTAATATTTTGGTATCAAAAATTAGTTTAACGATAAAAAAAATTCATTTAAACTCAAAATTATTGTCTCAAAAGAATGAAATTTTGCAAAATTTGAGGTTTGGGACAAAAATTACGAAAACACATGGAACAAACAATATTTCTGTCATGATTTTATACATACTCGTATATTCGAAAACTTAACCTTCAATGGCACTTTCATGGGTGAAAAGTATGAAGTTTCCGTCTATGCAGTTCGTTTACATTCCGTCTACTTATTTTGCAGGTATGACGTTGTATATCATAATTAACTCAAATGCGTTTCCATAACACATTCTCATGATTCGTTGATACTCCTAGCATTTTGGTTTCAAAAATTTGTTTCATGTTTATAAAAATTCATACAAACTGAAGATTATTCTCACAAAAGATTGAGATTTTGAAAAATTTGAAATTTGGGACGAAAATTACGAAAACACGTGGAACCAACAATATTCCTGTCATGATTTTATACATATATTCGAAAACTTGGCCTTCAATGCCAGTCTCTTGGGTTAAAAGAATAAAGTTTCCGTCTATTACTAAGAAATATTCATACTACTTTTGCAGGTATGACGTTTTATATCCTAAGTAACTCAAATGCGTTTCCATAACACATTCTCATTGTTTCTTGATAATCCTTGCATTTTGGTTTCAGAAATTAGTTTTATGTTAATAAAAATTCATACAAATTCAAAATTATTGATACAAAATATTGCAATTTCGAAAAATTTTAGGTTTGCGACGAAAATTACGAAAACACGTGGAACAAACAATATTCCTGTCACGATTTTATACATATATTCGAAAACTTGGCATTCAATTTCATGACTCCTGGATATAATCTTTGCATTTTTGTATCAAAAATTTGTTTAATGTTAATAAAAATTCATACGAACTGAAAATTATTGACAGAAAACATTGAAATTTCGAAAAATTTGTGATTTGGGATGAAAATTACGAAAACAAACTATATTTCTGTCATGATTTTGTACATATATTCGAAAACTTGGCCTTCAATGGCAGTTTCATGGGTGAAAAGTATGAAGTTTCCGTCTAAATGTTCATACAAATTTTGCAGGTATGACGTTTTATATCATAATTAACTCAAATGCGTTTCCATAACACATTACCATGATTCCTGAATAATCCTAGCATTTTGGTATCAAAAATTAGTTATATGTTATTAAAAATTTATTCAAACTGAAAATTCTTCACACAAAATATTGAAATTTCGGAAAATTTGAGGTTTAGGACGAAAATTACAAAAACACGTGGAAAAAACAATATTACTGTCATGATTTTATACATATATTCGAAAACTTGGCATTCAATGGCAGTTTTATGGGTGAAAAGTATGAAGTTTCCGTCTATTACTAAGAAATGTTCATACAAATTTTGCAGGTATGACGTTTTCTATCATAATTAACTCAAAAGCGTTTCCAAAACACATAACCATAATTCCTTTATATTCTTAGCATTTTGGTATCAAAAATTAGTTTAATGTTAATAAAAATTCACTCAAACTGAAAATTATTGTCACAAAAGATTGAAATTTCGCAAAATTTGAGGTTTGGGACGAAAATTACGAAAACACGTGGAACAAACAATATTTTTGTCATGATTATATACATATATTCGAAAACTTGGCATTCAATGGCAGTTTCATGGGTGAAAAGTATGAAGTTTCCGTCTATTAGAGTGGGTTTCACGATAGTTGGCACTACTTGTCTAGGATGACCATATTTTAGTTTATTTTGTAATATATTATTATTTATTTTTAAATATTGTCTATCTGATATTTTCTATTCCAATAAAATACTTTCTTGCCATAATAATAATAATATAATATCAGTTTGAGGTATGTACCGTATGACTATAATGAAATCAATGGTCAATGTAAAATTTAATTATTTATTCAATTTACAAAGAAAACACAATTAACACTAATAAATACTAATACCAATTAATCGTCGATATCGTCGCTTGAATTGATATTTATTAAAAATTGATTGAGATCAGTAATACTGTCCACAGCTACTTCATATTCCTAGTATTTGAATTCCGTTTCCTGTACATGCCGGCAAACATTACTCCACTCGTCGCTTGAAATCAAAGAAACCTCTTTGACCAACTTTTCGACAGAATTCAACGTCATGTCAGTGTTTCTAAAGCCCACATATCCCTTGATAGAAGCCTAAACCTTTTCTATTGGATTGAGATCTTGATGGTAGGGTGGAAGCCATAAAACATCGTGTCCATTATTCTGAAATAACCTACCGATGGCATATTCCTTGAATACACTTTTGTGTCTTAAGATTGACTGATATAATTCTGGCTTAAACATTTCACTTGAAAAAGGGATACTCCTCTGAGTCAGCCATTTAATCATATCGGCCTTCTTGGAATTTGATGTTGGTGCAGGATTCATTACTTTATTATTGCATGAAGCGTTATCAATTACCAACACAGATCTCGGTTCTAAGTTGGGTATAAGTTTTTCGTAAGCCATTTCTGATAGTTGTTGTAGTTCATGTCATCATGGTAGTCTCCAGTTTTTTGGTGAGATTTGTATATGAGTAGACCATAAGGTATGAAACCTTTTTCACTTCCAGCATACACAATAATGAAACGGGATCCTTTTGAAATGGGCTTTCGAAGTCCCTCTTCAGATTCATCGTTCCATGCTCTCGATGACACGTGGCTAGTGAAGTGAAGCTGAACATATGTTTCATCCGTGTACACGATTTTTCTACCTGCTTCTCGGTTTTGTTTCACTGCCTTTAAATATGATATTCATTTAAATACTTTCTCTGGTTTTTCCCTCAAAATATTTAAATTGTCTTGCGTTGCATGCAAGCGAAATCCATTTTTTTATTATTCTTCTCAGGATTGACTCAGATCCATTAAAATTAATTGATTCTTGCAACACTGGAAACAATTTTGGGATTGTAGGCAACATTTTTTCTTTAATGTGAAAATCATATACTATATACACCTCCTTTTTACACATTCATCAAAACTGTTAACAGATACTTTGTTTTGTCAATTTTTTGTTTTCTTTTTTGGAGACCTAATGGCATCACCTTTTCCGTTTTTGTTAAAGGAAGATGTTATCGTTGAAATAGTTTTTGGCGATACCCCAGTTGCCATCGAAACTTCTTTAATAAGAATCATTCTCTGAAAAAAAGGAAAAAAATATTATTAAAACTTCTTGATAAAAAAGTTTCGTACACAAAAACATAAACTATTTCATATAGCCGAAAATTATTATTATTATATATCTAATATGGCATAAATGAACATGATCGCAAGCTAAACTGATATTGTATTACTGGCAATTTAAGGTAATTCAATGAAGAATAAATAAAAATCCTGAATATTTACCTCCTAACTAGTGCCCCGTCATCTTTTGATGTAATTATAAACATTCATAACCACTTCTTAAGTTTGGCCGCACAATGCTCATCCTTTTCCTAACTTCGTAACTTCAGACATTATGGTTACCGTATTTTTCGTCAAATAAACACTGCGCGAGCACGCTTTGAACGTCAAACGGAATGCATCAACCAGCCACGGCATAGACACTTACTAATACACTGACACATTTGTATATTACGCACTAAACTCATCAATGTGTTAAAAAGGACAAGGTATCCTGACACGCACTATACTAAAATAATTTCATACAAATTTTGCAGGTATGACGTTTTATATCATAATTAACTCAAATGCGTTTCCATAACACATTGCAATGATTCCTTAATAATTCTAGTATTTTGGTATCAAAAATTAGTTTAATGTTAATAAAAATTCATTCAAACTGAAAATTATTGTCACAAAAGATTGAAATTTCGCAAAATTTGAGGTTTGGGACGAAAATAACGAAAACACGTGGAACAAACAATATTTCTGTCATGATTTTATACATATATTCAGAAACTTGGCCTTCAATGGCACTTTCATGGGTGAAAAGTGTTAAGTTTCCGTCTATTACTAAGAAATGTTCATACTAATTTTGCAGGTATGACGTTTATTATCATAATTAGCTCAAATGCGTTTCAATAACACATTTACACGATTCCTTGATAATCCTAGCATTTTGGTATGAAAAATAAGTTTTATGTTAATAAATATTCATTCAAACTGAAAATTATTGACACAAAAGATTGAAATTTCGCAAAATTTGAGGTTTAGGACGAAAATAACGACAACACGTGGATCAAACAATATTTTTGTCATGATTTTCTACATATATTCGAAAACTTGGCCTTCAATCGTAGTGTCATGGGTGAAAAGTATGAAGGTTCCGTCTATTTTATATCATAATTACTTCAAATGCGTTTCCATAACACATTTTCATCATTCCTTGATAATCCTAGCATTATTGTATCAAAAATTTGTTTAATGTTAATAAAAATTCATACAAACTAACAATTCTTCACACAAAAGATTGAAATTTCGCAAAATTTGAGGTGTAGGACGCAAATTACGAAAACACGAGGAACAAAACAATTATTTTGTCATGATTTTGTACATATATTCGAAAACTTAGCCGTCAATGGCAGTTTCATGGGTGTAAAGTATGAAGTTTCCGACTATTAATAAAAAAAATTCATACAAATTTTGCCGGTATGACGTTTTATATCATAATTAACTCAAATGCGTTTCCATAAAACATTACCATGATTCCTCGATAAACCTAGCATTTTGGTATCAAAAATTAGTTTTATGTCAATAAAAATTCATTCAAACTGAAAATTATTGACACGAAAGATGGAAATTTTGCAAAATTTGAGGTTTGGGACCAAAATTACGAAAAGCCGTGGAACAAACAATATTTCTGTCATGATTTTATACATACTCGTATATTAGAAAATTTAACCTTCAGTGGCACTTTCATGGGTGAAAAATATGAAGTTTCCGTCTATTACTAAGAAACATTCATACTAAATTTGCAGGTATGACGTTTTATATCATAATTAACTCAAATGCGTTTCCATAACACATTCTCATGATTCGTTGACAGTACTAGTATTTTGGTTTCAAAAATTAGTTTTATGTTAATAAAAATTCATTCAAACAAAAAATTATTGACACAAAAGATTGAAATTTTGCAAAATTAGAGGTATGGGACGAAAATTACGAAAACACGTGGAAAAAACAATATTTCTGTCATGAATTTATACATATATTCGAAAATTTGGCCTTCAATGGCAGTTTCATGGGTGAAAAGTATGAAGTTTTCGCCTTTTATTAAAATAATTATATACAAATTTTTTTTTAAATCATAATTAACTCAAATGGGTTTCTACAACACATTACCATAATTTCTTGATAATCCTAGTATTTTGGTATCAAAAATTAGTTTAATGTTAATAAAAATTCATTCAAACTGAAAATTACTGTCACAAAAGATTGAAATTTTGCAAAATTTTAGATTTGGGACGAAAATTATGAAAACTCTTGCAACAAAGAATATTTCTGTCACAATTTTGTAGATATATTCGAAAATTTGGCCTTCAATAACACTTTCATGGGTAAAAAGTATGAAGTTTCCGTCGATTACTAAAATAATTTCATACAAATTTTGCATCATAATTAACTCAAATGCGTGTACATCACATAACCATGATTCCTTGATAATTCTAGTTATTTGGTATAAAAAATTAGATTATGCTAATTACAATTCATTCAAACTGCAAATTATTCACACAAAAGATTGAAATTTCGCCAAATTTGAGGTTTGGGACGAAAATAACGAAAACACGTGGAACAAACAATATTTCAGTCAAAATTTTATACATATACCCGAAAACTTGGCCTTCAATGACATTTTCATGAGTGAAAAGTATGAAGTTTCTTTCTATTACGAAGAAATGTTCATAGAAATTTTGCAGGTATGACATTTTATATCATAATTAACTCAAATGCGTTTCCATAACACGCTTTCATGATTCCTGAATAATCCTAGCATTTTGGTATAAAAAATTAAATTAATGTAAATAAAAATTCATTCAAACTGAAAAATTATTGCCACAAAAGATTGAAATTTTGCAAAATTTGAGATTTGGGACGCAAATTACGACAACACGTGAAACAAACAATATTTTTGTCATGATTTTCTACATATATTAGAAAACTTGGCCTTCAATCGTAGTTTCATGGGTGAAAAGAATGAAGTTTTCGTCTATTTTATATCATGATTACTTCAAATGTGTTTCCGTAACACATTCTCATTGTTGCTTGATAATCCTAGCATTTTGGTTTCAGAAATTATTTTTTTGTTAATAAAAATTCATACAAACTGAAAATTATTGACACAAAAGATTGAAATTTCGCAAAATTTGAGGTTTGGGACGAAAATTACATAACACGTGGAACAAACAATATTTCTGTCATGAATTTAACATATGGTCTAAAACTTGGCATTCAATGGCAGTTTCATGGGTGATAAGTATGAAGTTTCCGTCTTTTACTAAGAAATGTTCATACGAATTTGGCAGGTATGAATTTGGTAATTTTATACATATATTCGAAAACTTGGCATTCAGTGGCAGTATCATGGGTGAAAAGTATGAAGTTTTCGTCTATAATTAAAATATTTCGTACAAATTTTGCAGATATGACGTTCGATATCATAATAAAAATTCATAGAAACTGAAAATTATTGACACAAAACGTTGAAATTTCGAAAAATTTGAGGTTTGTGACGAAAATTACGAAAACACGTTGAACAAACAATATTCCTGTCATGATTTTGTACATATACGAACACTTGGCGAAGGCCAAGGCCATTGAAGAATGGCAGTTTCATGGGTGAAAAGTATGATTTTATTCATATATTCGAAAACTTGGCGGTCAATTTCATGACTCCTTTATATAATCTTTGCATTTTTGTGTCAAAAATTTGTTTAATGTTGATAAAAATTCATACGAACTGAAAAATATTGACACAAAACATTGAAATTTCGAAAAATTTGTGATTTGGGACGAAAACACGTAGAACAAACAATATTTCTGTCATGATTTTGTACATATACGAACACTTGGCGAAGGCCAAGGCCATTGACGAATGGCAGTTTCATGGGTGAAAAGTATGAAGTTTCCGTCTAAATGTTCATACAAATTTTGCAGGTATGACGTTTTATATCATAATTAACTCAAATGCGTTTCCATAACACATTACCATGATTCCTTGATAATCCTAGCATTTTGGTATGAAAAATTAGTATTATGTTAATAAATATTCATTCAAACTGAAAGTTATTGACACAAAAGATTGAAAATTCGCAAAATTTGAGATTTAGGAGGAAAATTACGAAAACACGTGGAACAAACAATATTTCTGTCATGATTTTGTACATATATTCGAAAACTTGGTCTTCAATGTAAGTTTAATTGGTGAAAAGTATGAAGTTTCCGTCTATTACTAAGAAATGTTCATACAAATTTTGCAGATATGACATTTTATATCATAATTACCTCAAATGCGTTTCCAAAACACATTTTCATGGCTCCTTAATAATCCTAGCATTTTTGTATGAAAAATTATTTAAATGTTAATAAAAATTCGAGGTTTAGGACGAAAATTACGAAAACACGTGGAACAAACAATATATCTGTCATGATTATATACATAGATTCGAAAACTTGGCATTCAATGGCAGTTTCATGGGTGAAAAGTATGAAGTTTCCGTCTATTAGAGTGGGTTTCACGATAGTTTGCACTACTTGTCTAGGATGACCATATTTTAGTTTATTTTGTAATATATTATTATATATTTTTAAATATTGTGTATCTGATATTTTCTATTCCAATAAAATACTTTCTTGCCATAATAATAATAATATAATATCAGATTGAGGTATGTACTGTATGACTATAATGAAATCAATGCTCAATGTTAAGTTTAATTATTTATTCAATTTACAAAGAAAACACAATTAACACTAATAAATACTAATACCAATTAATCGTCGATATCGTCGCTTGAATTGATATTTATTAAAAATTGATTGAGATCAGTAATACTGTCCACAGCTACTTCATATTCCTAGTATTTGAATTCCGTTTCCTGCACATGCCGGCAAACATTACTCCACTCGTCGCTTGAAATCAAAGAAACCTCTTTGACCAACTTTTCGACACAATTCAACGTCATATCAGTGTTTCTTAAGCCCACATATCCCTTGATAGAAGCCTTAACCTTTTCTATTGGATTGAGATCTGGATGGTAGGGTGGAAGCCATAAAACATCGTGTCCATTATTCTGAAATGACCTACCGATGGCATATTCCTTGAATACACTTTTGTGTCTTAAGATTGACCGATATAATTCTGGCTTAAGCCAATGCTTAAGCATTTCACTTGAAAAAGGGATACTCCTCTGAGTCAGCCATTTAATCATATCGGCCTTCTTGGAATTTGATGTTGGTGCAGGATTCATTACTTTATTATTGCATGAAGCGTTATCAATTACCACCACAGATCTCGGTTCTAAGTTGGGTATAAGTTTTTCGTAAGCCATTTCTGATAGTTGTTGTAGTTCATGTCATCATGGTAGTCTCCAGTTTTTTGGTGAGATTTGTATATGAGTAGACCATTAGGTATGAAACCTTTTTCACTTCCAGCATACACAATAATGAAACGGGATCCTTTTGAAATGGGCTTTCGAAGTCCCTCTTCAGATTCATCGTTCTGTTACGTTCCCAATTATTCAGAAGAATAAAGAGAACGGTTGAAGATCAATCAGTACGAAGTTATTAAGTATATGGACGTCTCCTATACGAAGTTCCTTTCGAAGAATGATCCTCGTAGAGGGCTATCGGTAGATAGAACTCTGTTGTGAATAACTCGTCAGGTAGTTATTCGTTTTAGGGATGCAGTGATGACCAAAGGTAGCGATGATACTTGATTCAAAGTGAAAGATTGAAGTTTCAATGTAAAGATGTTTTATTGATTTCAAAACGAACACACAGTATAGTACAGTATTAACAGTAGTGAAGACAAAGTTATAAGACAGGGAACTGAAGGAGGTACCCGTATATATACCCGAAAGCAATGTCGTAACAGGATGTTCACACGGACATGTGGTTTTATATCTTATCAGGATGATGTTTTTTAGGGGGAGATACGTTTTAAAATAGTGACGCATTGGTCTAGAAATAGATTCTAAATAATTGGTATTTCCAGTGGTGTAACATTCCTCCACCATAAAATTGAAACTATACATTTTTTTTTCAAAAAAATATGTACTAGTTGAATTTAATTGCAAAAATATTGTTTTCTAGCCTTTTATTCATTTTTTGCAATCTATTTAATTGAAGTCTACAAGATTTTAATTGAATTTTATGATTGTAAATGTCATAGTTTATTTCACATCTTGTATCATCCTTGTGATAATTAATTATTTTATTAGTATTGAATTCTGATAATTCTTCAAGAGTTTTTAGGGGTACATTTTCCTTTTTTACAAATGATTCTTCAAAAGTTTTTTAGGGGTACATTTTCCCTTTTTACAAACATATTTGGAAGATAGTCTAGTATATATACTATTTTGTTCTTTGATACATTTTCCTTTTTTTTATTACATCATTTACATTTTCTTAGTTTACATGATTATATTTTTCTTATTACATGATTACATTTTTCATTCATACTTTTATTATTAAAGATTCTATATAAATAAAATAAGGATTCTATATAATTCCAATATTTTAACATAATTTATTTTATATAAAATTCTTAAGTTAAGTCTTAATTAAATCTTATAATTAATCTCTAATAAAATCTAAGATTCATTAATAAAATAAATCAAAGAATTCATCAGAAAACCCTGACAAATCATGATTTTTGTCGGTGAAACTAATTAAATTTCTTGCTTCTATTATAGTATTGAAACAACTTAGATAATTTTGTTTCCAATAAGTGAAACAATTCAATGAAAGTCTGCGATAAACCGTCAATGAATATGTCTCTTATACATGAAATATTTCGTGATTTTTCTTGTTAATTAACTTTTTATATATTTCTTAGAAAAGTATCTTTCCACAGATAACAATTTCGTCAATTTTTTGTATGATCATACCTAGAATTCGTACATTTTTCGTACTTAATAATGCATTATACGTTATCACAGTAACGTTTAAAAATATGATCATTTGTCAAAATCGATAAATTTTTATTTATTATCGTAAAGATTTCGTTAACACAGTAACGTTAAAACATGACTTTATTTGTCAAAAATCGATAAATTTTTATTTATTATCGTAAAGAATACGTTAACACAGTAACGTTAAAACAAACATATTTATTTATGTATCTACTCTTGACCATGACAATTTAACATGACAAAAAATTATAACGTTTGGGATATATTTTTATAATTTCATTTATTTGTTTACCATTTCAATATATATATATATATATTATTTATTCATATTCATTTAAATATGTGTTTTTATATTATATATGCCTTTTTATTTATTTAATTGAACATTTTATATTTTTATTTAATTGAATATTATTCATTTATATATTTATTTTATTTTATTGAATATTATTTATTTATATATTTATTTTATTTTATTGAATATTATTTATTTATTTATTTTTGATCGATTTAACTGAACGTGTTTTCACGAAGTAAGGCAGATCGATTGCTAACCATCCTAGGGCTAGTCTTATTTCTTTCTAAACCTTCTTGTTTATTATCTTCGTCATCGTATCCTGTATTGATATTTGTTAATGAGATTGCTGGATAGTTATTTCTATCTCTTTCTCTTTCTCTTTCTCTATTCCGAGAGTTTCTTCTAGGATTATAACATTGATTAAATATTTGGATACATCCGCTATCATGATTCTGTTTTTTAAAGAATCTTTTATATAGTTTTATTCCCATTAGTAATCCTAGTAGTGATAATATTGTGTAGATAATTGCTACATAATAATGCGAATGTTTTACTATAGCGGGTTTTTCATTAATTTTATTTAATTCATCTTGAACTGCGTTTAATTTATGTGTTGCAACGCGCAATTCGTCTAAATTTATATTAGTTATGGTTAAGGGTGTTAAATGTGGTAAAGTTTCGTTGAACTTTGATTCTTTGATACAACAATCTTCCGTTATTATATTAAATTTATTCGTTACTACAGATATATTTGTTTGTATATCGTTTTCAGCTATGAATTGCAATGTTTTTGTATATGCTTTGCAATTCTTCTCCAATTTCAATAGTCCAGTACCTATTACATCAGTTTCTTCGATTGGTTTAGGCGGACAGTCTATAGTTATTTTTGCCTTATTGGTCAATACATATATCCATCTGTTGTGCAGTATTTTGTGCCAGATATTTAGATTGCCGTACAGAGTTTTTGTAATACAATCTTGTGGAATTTTATTAGGATTTTCGGTAATTAATTTTGACTCACAGACTCCATTTTCTGTTGATGAAAATACATCATCTAATTTGCATAAGAAATGATTTTCAGTCAGCGTTTTACATCTATCTAGATCATTAAACCTTATGTATTGCATTTTTGTGCGAGTGAATCCAACATACTTAAATTCATTCTGAATTAGGGAGAAGTATTTTGGTTCATCTGCATTATGTGGTATTGGTAAAGGGGTGATCTTATATAATTGGAATTCCTGAATTTTTGTTAATGGAATTGAAATTATATAGATAATTTTAGTTTTATAAAAATATGAAGTTAATGTTGAAATATCCATTATCAAATGAATATTATCCATTGTAGGAGGAATAGGTAGTTCGCGACCTTGCGTTAGTTTACCTATGTTTTTAGATAATTCTTGGTAAAATTTAGTTGGGGATAATAATGTTGGGTGAATTATGTTGTTTTTACTGAATAGAACAGATTCGATCATGTTATCGATCTGTCGGTCCAGCTTTTTTACAACTTCTTGCAATAACGTTATTTGTGCTATTATAGTTATTCTAGCATCTAATAAAACGTTCTCCTTTTTAAGGTCATTTGCATAATGTTCTAGTTTCTGTAGATTGCTATTCATGACAATCTCATTTATTCTGAATCTGACTATAGTTTCGTTGAATGTCTGTATTGTTGAAGTCACGACCTGTGTTTGATCTCTTAAGAGTTCATTAAGATGTTTCTCATCTTCTGTTACTTTATTGATTGCATTATCATAATATGTTGCGTCGTCTTTATCTAAAGTACCGATAATGGTTTTAAACATAGTCCCGATTCCATCAAACCATCCTCTTTTAGTTCTCTTGAGGTGTTCTTTTCCTATCAGGTGAATCACTGATTCAAACTTTGTATTCATGTTCTGTATGTCACTTTTAATGTCGGCTAATGTTAAGCGACAGGTATTTCCCATATCTTTTTCGATAACTTTTAAACATATTAAATTGGTTCTTCCGTAGATATCTAAAATTATATCATGTTGTGGAATAATGTTTTCCGTTTCTTGATATGTAACCACATTCCAATAATCATTGTAGGTTTTTACTTTACCTATCTCGTCATAAAATAACCCATTACCGCTATTAATCTTTTCAATGTGTGAACAAGAATTCGTTCTCAAGTATAGTAGCGTCAACAGTCTGAAATGAAATTTTTATTATTAATTTCTTTATAGGAGTATTTATTATTATTTTACGTTCTTTTATTAATTTTATTCGATCCAATATTCAATTTTTATTCAATTTTCATTCAATTTTTATTCAATTTTTATTCTTATTTGGCATTGGTACTTCTTTATTCGACATTAGTAATCTCTTGATGGTATAGTTTTATCTCATTTATATGATATTTTACGAATTTGTTTCTTATTTTTAAGGTAACGTTTATAGGTGAATTCACTTCTGTGATTTCATACGGTCCTTTATAATTAGCTGATAAAGCCTTTCGTAATCGTACATGATTTTTTTATAAGTACTAGGTCTCCGATTTTATAATTAATTTTATTTTTAGCAGTAGCGTCATATCTTTGTTTTGATCTTTCTTTAGATCTAATTATGTTTTCTCTAGCGATTTTATGAGATTGTGAGAACTTGTATTTTAATTGAGTGAAGTAGTCATTATATGTTGGAGTATCATTACGATATAAACTATTCGGTATTATGGCTTTCTTTCCGAATATTAATTCATAAGGTGTAAATTTTGTAGTCGAGTGTATGTTAGTATTATAACTAAGCATGGCAATTGATAGAAATTCGTCCCAATTTGTTTGATCATTATTTACATAATGTTTTAGATAATCCTTCAATGTGCTATGGATTCTTTCCAAAGCTCCATTACATTGAGGCATATAGGGGGTAGAATTTTTATGTTTTACGTTGAGTAATTTTGTGACTTTTGCGAATAATTGCGACATAAAGTTTTGTGCTTGGTCGGTTAAAATTGATTTAGGTATACCAAAGCATGATGAAAAGTCTATAAATTTGCTTGCAATTTCTTCTGCAGTAGCATTTTTTAAAGGGTAAGCTTGACTAAATTTAGTTAAATCATCTTGAAGTGTTAAGATGAATTTATTTTGTCTAGCTGTTTCTGGAAGAGGTCCTACTAAATCGAGGGCTACTCTTTCGAAAGCTTCCTTAGATGTGGAAGTAATTTCCATAGGTGCAGTGTTATTTTGACGGTTAACTTTATTCAGTTGGCATTCTTTACAATTTTTTACATATAGTTCAATTGATTGTTTCATTCTAGGCCAGGTGTACTGGTGTTTTATTCTGTTGTACATCCTATAAAATCCCAAATGTCCAGCAGTAGGTACATCATGGTTATCAATTAATATTTGAGGTATATCATTTTCCTCAACACTTATAATTGTATTTTTGTATATGTTAATGATTATATTTGTGTCGTGAAATACGAACATTATTAATTCTTTTATTTTGTGATAGTCCATTATATTGAATGGATCTACGAAATCAGATATAGAAATTGTCTTAATATTTTTTATTATAAGATTATCTCTAAAATTTTTTAATGCAGTAAATATGTCGGGATATGAAGGTTTGTCAAAATGATTTATTTTGGTAAATATATGATAATAGGTTTTTGCATTTCCGCTAGTAGTTTCTGTTTGATACAGTTCATGACTGTTCAACTTGAATATTTCAGCATTCTCTGATTTACAAAGAATATCTGTACAATAGGGAATTCCATCATCCAAATCTATTGCAGTAGGATAAGCAATGTCTTTATCCTTAGTTTTCAACAAGTATTCTTCGAATTCATTACATGTAACGTTAAATGTTTCTCCGTTATGGAATTTGTCTAAGAAGTCTTTATATGTTTCTCCCGTAGTTAATATTTTTACAGGTAGTCTTGATAAACAATCCGCATTTAAATTGATTTTTCCTGGTTTATAATGAATTTTATATGTGTATTCTTCTAATTTAAGTCTCCATCGAACTAATTTTGATCCTGGATCTTTAGCATTAAATAACCAAACTAGGGGTCTATGATCTGTGATTATGGTAAATTCTCTACCATATATGTATGGTCTAAATTGTTTTACTGACCACACGATAGCAAGTAGTTCTTTTTCAGTTGTGTTATAATTACCTTCGGATGCGTTTAGCGTTCTCGAAGCATAGCATATTGGTAAATCGCTTCCTATCTCTCCTTGTGATAAGATTGATCCAATTGCATAATTTGATGCATCAGTTGTTATAATAAAATGTTTGTTAAAGTCTGGATACTGTAATAAGGGTGCTGTGATCAATTTATTTTTAAGATCATCAAATGCATTCTGTTGATGCTCAATCCAATTATACGTGATGTCTTTCTTTAAAAGTGATGTTAATGGTTTAGATAGCTTTGCAAAATTTTCTATAAATCTACGATAATATCCAACCAATCCAAGGAATTGTTTAATTTCTTTAGGATTTCTTGGTTCTATAAAGTTCTTTACGGCTTTAATTTTATCTGGATTAGGACTAACGCCTTTATCCGTTATTATATGTCCTAGATATGCGACTTCCTTTCTTAAGAATTCACATTTTTCCGGTTGTAGTTTTAGATTATATTCACGTAGTTTAAGAAATATCTTATTCAATTTTTCTTGGTGATCTTCCAAGGAACTGGCATATATTACAATATCATCTAAGTAAACAAAGCAGTTTACTCCTTGTAATCCACTTAATACATTGTCCATTAATCTTTGGAAAGTGGCAGGTGCGTTTTTTAATCCAAATGGCATACGATCATATTCGTAATGTCCTGAAGGAACTGAGAAGGCTGTCTTTTGACTGTCTTCTTCTTTCATTTTAATTTGGTGAAACCCAGATGCTAAATCTAGTGTTGTAAAATATTTGCTTTTTCCGAGTTGATCGAGAATATCCGATATATTCGGTAGAGGATAAGCATCTCCGATTGTTATCTCGTTTAGCTTTCTGTAGTCTATCACTATTCTCCATTTCTTTTGTCCAGATGAGTCCAATTTCTTTGGAACTATCCATATAGGTGATGAATAAGGACTGTTAGAAGGTTTTATTATCCTTTGATTAAGCATTCTGCTTATTTGCTTATTGACTTCTTCTTTATGTATTTCCGGATATCGATACGTTTTCGTATGAATCGGATTATTATGGGAAGTAATGATTTGATGTTGCACTGCATTAGTAAAACTCAAATCATCTCCCTCTATGAAGAATAAATCGTCGTAATCCTTACATATTTCGTTTAAATATTTATTTTCTTCAGAGTTTAGGTGATTATTAGGAATTAAACTCTTGATTTTGTTAACGCGTTCCGTTATTTTTGAATTTTTATTTAACACTTTAATTTTATTAATTTCGCTAGTCTTGTACTCAAACGGTATTAATTTCACTTTTAATTTGTGTATAGTAATTATTTTATCACTCGTATTTATTAATGATATTAAACACTTATTGTCTTGATCGACTTCTGTTAATACATTAGATACTTTCAAGTTCTCTCCTATATTAAGGTCCAGAATTAAACCTTCCTTAATTTCAGGGTTTATTACGTCTACTTTTAAGAATGTTTCAGACCTAGGCTTTATTTGATATAAGAACGTATTCTTCATTAGTGGCAATTCAATTTTGTCACTTATTTTCAGCATATTTGACTCGTAATTTATTTTACAGCGTTTATTTATGAAGAAATCGTTACCAATAATTCCATCAAAGTCGAGATTAATGTCTGTTATAACGTGAAACAATTGTTCAATATAATTTTCTTTAATTTTAAATTTTAAAATAAGAGTACCTTCCGTTTCTGATATAGTTTCAGATTTTTCAATGCCTTTTATTTGCAATTTGCCTATTCCCAATTTTAATTTAATATTATTATTTTTAAAATATGTTATGACGTCATTTTTTATAAGGGATATGGCAGCGCCTGTATCAATTAAGAATTTGCAGGTCTTAGCAATGTTCTTGAAGCATATTTTCAAACTTATATATGGTAAATTCCCAAAACGATTTTTATTAATTTCCACTTCATTTATTGAAGTATAATTATTATTTAAAATAATAGATTGGTCAGAGTACATGTCATTTTCGTTAAATGTCTTATGTTCATGCGGGGTGGAAAAAGCTAAAATATTTTTATTTGCTTCCTCACATGAATCAAAAAATTGTACATTATCATTTTTTATACCTAATCCTCCGTTGAAATGCACCACAACGGGGACTCTACGTTTTTTGATATTAGATTCACACTCATTTTTTTGTCTCTTAGATATTTCTCGCGTTTGGATGGATCTTTTTTGAAACAATTTTCTATTAGGTGACCTGATTTCTTACAATAATTGCAGAGCTTTTTATTTTTATTCTGGAAGTTAGGTTTTGGTATAAAATTGTTAATTCTTCTTGTATCATTATGCCTATTTTTATTACGATAACAATTATGCGATGTATGTCCCGTTTTTCCGCAAGTATTGCAGTTTGGTTTACTGCGAAATGATAAATGTCTTGTCTCTTCGAGAAGATTTGTTATCTCCTCCTCTTCCAGAGCTATCTTTAAAGCTTCTGTTAAATTTTTAGGACAACGAGCTCGTAAAAGGGTTGATATCCTTGAATTTACTCCAATGATAAATTGTGTTTGTGCGCTATGGTCTGCATAAGCGAACTTTCCCTTTAGTTCAGATTCATCTTCTGTACAATGACTTATAGTAGTTTTCAATTCTTTTGCACACATCTCTAGTCTAAGCATGTAAGATGCTACATTTTCGTTGTGCTTTTGTTTGCATTGTTGCATTTCAATGTACAAATGAGTTGGAGTTCTTGAATCTGAGAAGTTTTGCTTGAGGTATATTTTTAATTGTTCATAAGTATTAATTCTTTTCATAGAACATGCAACTTGAGCTTTGCCAGTTAGTTGAGACAGAATATACGAGAGCAATGTCGGTTGTTGAATTTCCGTGGCATATTCTAATGCTCGTTCGCAATTTTGCAAAAATGGTATAAGGTCTTCCCTATTTCCATCGAAGGGTTTAATAAATTTCATGAGATCAGAAATTGAACATATGAATGTTTGGTTTTCCTTCTTTTCAATACTCATTTTTGAGTTTTAGTGTGAATAAATATATAAAAAAAAATATCAAATACAAAATTTACAAAGGTATATAAAAAAAGATGAAATTTGATCTAACAACAATGTCGAATTAAAATCTGTACTTACAGGAACACAGAGAGGCTCATAGTGTCGTAAATCTTCCAATGTAGATTTTCTTGAGTAGAGGTGTACCTTCTCTAGTCAAAATCTTGTAGCAGGAGCAGCAGCAGCAGCAGATAGCAGCAGCAGTAGAAGCAACCAGCGACGGTTTTGAACAGCAAGCAGCAACGGCAAACACAGGTTCAGCAGATTCGTCTTAGAAGACTCGATTCTTGATTTCTCGGTGGCTGGAATCCAGAGTTGTTACCAGAGAGTTTGAAGAAAACGTCTGCGAAGTTGAAGTGTGTTTATCACGATGTTATCTCGATGTGATCTCGAAGCAATCCCACTTCTGACACCAATGTTACGTTCCCAATTATTCAGAAGAATAAAGAGAACGGTTGAAGATCAATCAGTACGAAGTTATTAAGTATATGGACGTCTCCTATACGAAGTTCCTTTCGAAGAATGATCCTCGTAGAGGGCTATCGGTAGATAGAACTCTGTTGTGAATAACTCGTCAGGTAGTTATTCGTTTTAGGGATGCAGTGATGACCAAAGGTAGCGATGATACTTGATTCAAAGTGAAAGATTGAAGTTTCAATGTAAAGATGTTTTATTGATTTCAAAACGAACACACAGTATAGTACAGTATTAACAGTAGTAAAGACAAAGTTATAAGACAGGGAACTGAAGGAGGTACCCGTATATATACCCGAAAGCAATGTCGTAACAGGATGTTCACACGGACATGTGGTTTTATATCTTATCAGGATGATGTTTTTTAGGGGGAGATACGTTTTAAAATAGTGACGCATTGGTCTAGAAATAGATTCTAAATAATTGGTATTTCCAGTGGTGTAACATTTCCATGCTCTCGATGACACGTGGCTAGTGAAGTGAAACTGAACATATGTTTCATCCGTGTACACGATTTTTCTACCTGCTTCTCGGTATTGTTTCACTGCCTTTAAATATGATTTTCATTTAAATACTTTCTCTGGTTTTTCCCTCAAAATATTTAAATTGTCTTGCGTTGCATGCAAGCGAAATCCATTTTTTTATTATTCTTCTCAGGATTGACTCAGATCCATTAAAATTAATTGATTCTTGCAACACTGGAAACAATTTTGGGATTGTAGGCAACATTTTTTCTTTAATGTGAAAATCATATACTATATACACCTCCTTATTACACATTCATCAAAACTGTTAACAGATACTTTGTTTTGTCAATTTTTTCTTTTCTTTTTTGGAGATCTAATGGCATCACCTTTTCCGTTTTTGTTAAAGGAAGACGTTATCGTTGTAATAGTTTTTGGCGATACCCCAGTTGCCATCGAAACTTCGTTTATAAGAATCATTCTCTGCAAAAAAGGAAAAAAAATATTATTAAAACTTCTTGATAAAAAAGTTTTGTACACAAAAACATAAACTATTTCATATAGCCGATAATTATTATTATTATATATCTAATATGGCATAAATGAACACGATCGCAAGCTAAACTGATATTGTATTACTGGCAATTTAAGGTAATTCAATGAAGAATAAATAAAAATCCTGAATATTTACCTCCTAACTAGTGCCCCGTCATCTTTTGATGTAATTATAAACATTCATAACCACTTCTTAAGTTTGGCCGCACAATGCTCATCCTTTTCCTAACTTCGTAACTTCAGACATTATGGTTACCGTATTTTTCGTCAAATAAACACTGCGCGAGCACGCTTTGAACGTCAAACGGAATGCATCAACCAACCACGGCATAGACACTTACTAATACACTGACACATTTGTATATTACGCACTAAACTCATCAATGTGTTAAAAAGGACAAGGTATCCTGACACGCACTATACTAAAATAATTTCATACAAATTTTGCAGGTATGACGTTTTATACCATAATTAACTCAAATGCGTTTCCATAACACATAACCATGATTCATTGATAATTCTAGTATTTTGGTATCAAAAATTAGTTTAATGTTAATAAAAATTCATTCAAACTGAAAATTATTGTCACAAAAGATTGAAATTTCGCAAAATTTGAGGTTTGGGACGAAAATTACAAAAACACGTGGAACAAACCATATTTCTGTCATGATTTTATACATATATTCAGAAACTTGGCCTTCAATGGCACTTTCATGGGTGAAAAGTGTTAAGTTTCCGTCTATTCCTAAGAAATGTACATACTAATTTTGCAGGTATGACGTTTTATATCATAATTAGCTCAAATGCGTTTCTATAACACATTTACACG
Source organism: Odontocerum albicorne (assembly GCA_949825065.1). NCBI lineage: Eukaryota > Metazoa > Arthropoda > Insecta > Trichoptera > Odontoceridae > Odontocerum > Odontocerum albicorne. The sequence goes on along the minus strand of OX463852.1, from coordinate 32,480,641 downwards.
ATTCCTTGATAATACTAGCATTTTGGTATGAAAAATAAGTTTTATGTTAATAAATATTCATTCAAACTGAAAAATATTGACACAAAAGATTGAAATTTCGCAAAATTTGAGGTTTACAACGAAAATAACGACAACACGTGGATCAAACAATATTTTTGTCATGATTTTCTACATATATTCGAAAACTTGGCCTTCAATCGTAGTGTCATGGGTGAAAAGTATGAAGGTTCCGTCTATTTTATATCCTAATTACTTCAAATGCGTTTCCATAACACATTTTCATCATTCCTTGATAATCCTAGCATTATTGTATCAAAAATTTGTTTAATGTTAATAAAAATTCATACAAACTAACAATTCTTCACACAAAAGATTGAAATTTCGCAAAATTTGAGGTGTAGGACGCAAATTACGAAAACACGAGGAACAAAACAATTATTTTGTCATGATTTTGTACATATATTCGAAAACTTAGCCGTCAATGGCAGTTTAATGGGTGTAAAGTATGAAGTTTCCGACTATTAATAAAAAAAATTCATACAAATTTTGCCGGTATGACGTTTTATATCATAATTAACTCAAATGCGTTTCCATAAAACATTACCATGATTCCTTGATAAACCTAGCATTTTGGTATCAAAAATTAGTTTTATGTCAATAAAAATTCATTCAAACTGAAAATTATTGACACAAAAGATGGAAATTTTGCAAAATTTGAGGTTTGGGACCAAAATTACGAAAAGCCGTGGAACAAACAATATTTCTGTCATGATTTTATACATACTCGTATATTAGAAAATTTAACCTTCAGTGGCACTTTCATGGGTGAAAAATATGAAGTTTCCGTCTATTACTAAGAAACATTCATACTAAATTTGCAGGTATGACGTTTTATATCATAATTAACTCAAATGCGTTTCCATAACACATTCTCATGATTCGTTGACAGTACTAGAATTTTGGTTTCAAAAATTAGTTTTATGTTAATAAAAATTCATTCAAACTAAAAATTATTGACACAAAAGATTGAAATTTTGCAAAATTAGAGGTATGGGACGAAAATTACGAAAACACGTGGAAAAAACAATATTTCTGTCATGAATTTATACATATATTCGAAAATTTGGCCTTCAATGGCAGTTTCATGGGTGAAAAGTATGAAGTTTTCGCCTTTTATTAAAATAATTATATACAAATTTTTTTTTAAATCATAATTAACTCAAATGGGTTTCTACAACACATTACCATAATTTCTTGATAATCCTAGTATTTTGGTATCAAAAATTAGTTTAATGTTAATAAAAATTCATTCAAACTGAAAATTACTGTCACAAAAGATTGAAATTTTGCAAAATTTTAGATTTGGGACGAAAATTACGAAAACACTTGCAACAAAGAATATTTCTGTCACAATTTTGTAGATATATTCGAAAATTTGGCCTTCAATAACACTTTCATGGGTAAAAAGTATGAAGTTTCCGTCGATTACTAAAATAATTTCATACAAATTTTGCATCATAATTAACTCAAATGCGTGTACATAACACACAACCATGATTCCTTGATAATTCTAGTTATTTGGTATAAAAAATTAGATTATGCTAATTACAATTCATTCAAACTGCAAATTATTCACACAAAAGATTGAAATTTCGCCAAATTTGAGGTTTGGGACGAAAATAACGAAAACACGTGGAAGAAACAATATTTCTGTCGTTATTTTATACATATATTCAGAAACTTGGCCTTCAATGGCACTTTCATGGGTGAAAAGTGTTAAGTTTCCGTCTATTACTAAGAAATGTTCATACTAATTTTGCAGGTATGACGTTTATTATCATAATTAGCTCAAATGCGTTTCTATAACACATTTACACGATTCCTTGATAATCCTAGCATTTTGGTATGAAAAATAAGTTTTATGTTAATAAATATTCATTCAAACTGAAAATTATTGACACAAAAGATTGAAATTTCGCAAAATTTGAGGTTTAGGACGAAAATAACGACAACACGTGGAACAAACAATATTTTTGTCATGATTTTCTACATATATTCGAAAACTTGGCCTTCAATCGTAGTGTCATGGGTGAAAAGTAAGAAGTTTCGGCTATTTTATATCATAATTACTTCAAATGCGTTTCCATAACACATTTTTATCATTCCTTGATAATCCTAGTATTATTGTATCAAAAATTTGTTTAATGTTAATAAAAATTCATACAAACTAACAATTCTTCACACAAAAGATTGAAATTTCGCAAAATTTGAGGTGTAGGACGCAAATTACGAAAACACGAGGAACAAAACAATTATTTTGTCATGATTTTGTACATATATTCGAAAACTTAGCCGTCAATGGCAGTTTCATGGGTGTAAAGTATGAAGTTTCCGACTATTATTAAAAAAAAATCATACAAATTTTGCCGGTATGACGTTTTATATCATAATTAACTCAAATGCGTTTCCATAAAACATTACCATGATTCCTTGATAAACCTAGCATTTTGGTATCAAAAATTAGTTTTATGTCAATAAAAATTCATTCAAACTAAAAATTATTGACACAAAAGATTGAAATTTTGCAAAATTAGAGGTATGGGACGAAAATTACGAAAACACGTGGAAAAAACAATATTTCTGTCATGAATTTATACATATATTCGAAAATTTGGCCTTCAATGGCAGTTTCATGGGTGAAAAGTATGAAGTTTTCGCCTTTTATTAAAATAATTATATACAAATTTTTTTTTAAATCATAATTAACTCAAATGGGTTTCTACAACACATTACCATAATTTCTTGATAATCCTAGTATTTTGGTATCAAAAATTAGTTTAATGTTAATAAAAATTCATTCAAACTGAAAATTACTGTCACAAAAGATTGAAATTTTGCAAAATTTTAGATTTGGGACGAAAATTACGAAAACTCTTGCAACAAAGAATATTTCTGTCACAATTTTGTAGATATATTCGAAAATTTGGCCTTCAATAACACTTTCATGGGTAAAAAGTATGAAGTTTCCGTCGATTACAAAAATAATTTCATACAAATTTTGCATCATAATTAACTCAAATGCGTGTACATAACACACAACCATGATTCCTTGATAATTCTAGTTATTTGGTATAAAAAATTAGATTATGCTAATTACAATTCATTCAAACTGCAAATTATTCACACAAAAGATTGAAATTTCGCCAAATTTGAGGTTTGGGACGAAAATAACGAAAACACGTGGAAGAAACAATATTTCTGTCGTTATTTTATACATATATTCAGAAACTTGGCCTTCAATGGCACTTTCATGGGTGAAAAGTGTTAAGTTTCCGTCTATTACTAAGAAATGTTCATACTAATTTTGCAGGTATGACGTTTATTATCATAATTAGCTCAAATGCGTTTCTATAACACATTTACACGATTCCTTGATAATCCTAGCATTTTGGTATGAAAAATAAGTTTTATGTTAATAAATATTCATTCAAACTGAAAATTATTGACACAAAAGATTGAAATTTCGCAAAATTTGAGGTTTAGGACGAAAATAACGACAACACGTGGAACAAACAATATTTTTGTCATGATTTTCTACATATATTCGAAAACTTGGCCTTCAATCGTAGTGTCATGGGTGAAAAGTATGAAGTTTCGGCTATTTTATATCATAATTACTTCAAATGCGTTTCCATAACACATTTTTATCATTCCTTGATAATCCTAGTATTATTGTATCAAAAATTTGTTTAATGTTAATAAAAATTCATACAAACTAACAATTCTTCACACAAAAGATTGAAATTTCGCAAAATTTGAGGTGTAGGACGCAAATTACGAAAACACGAGGAACAAAACAATTATTTTGTCATGATTTTGTACATATATTCGAAAACTTAGCCGTCAATGGCAGTTTCATGGGTGTAAAGTATGAAGTTTCCGACTATTATTAAAAAAAATTCATACAAATTTTGCCGGTATGACGTTTTATATCATAATTAACTCAAATGCGTTTCCATAAAACATTACCATGATTCCTTGATAAACCTAGCATTTTGGTATCAAAAATTAGTTTTATGTCAATAAAAATTCATTCAAACTGAAAATTATTGACACGAAAGATGGAAATTTTGCAAAATTTGAGGTATGGGACGAAAATTACGAAAACACGTGGAAAAAAACATTTTTTTGTCATGAATTTATACATATATTTGAAAATTTGGCCTTCAATGGCAGTTTCATGGGTGAAAAGTATGAAGTTTTCGCCTTTTATTAAAATAATTACATACAAATTTTGTTTTAAATCATAATTAACTCAAATGGGTTTCTATAACACATTACCATAATTCCTTGATAATCCTAGTATTTTGGTATCAAAAATTAGTTAAATGTTAATAAAAATTCATTCAAACTGAAAATTACTGTCACAAAAGATTGAAATTTTGCAAAATTTTAGATTTGGGACGAAAATTACGAAAACTCTTGCAACAAAGAATATTTCTTTCACAATTTTGTAGATATATTCGAAAATTTGGCCTTCAATAACACTTTCATGGGTAAAAAGTATGAAGTTTCCGTCGATTACTAAAATAATTTCATACAAATTTTGCATCATAATTAACTCAAATGCGTGTACATAACACATAACCATGATTCCTTGATAATTCTAGTTATTTGGTATAAAAAATTAGATTATGCTAATTACAATTCATTCAAACTGCAAATTATTCACACAAAAGATTGAAATTTCGCCAAATTTGAGGTTTGGGACGAAAATAACGAAAACACGTGGAAGAAACAATATTTCTGTCGTTATTTTATACATATATTCAGAAACTTGGCCTTCAATGGCACTTTCATGGGTGAAAAGTGTTAAGTTTCCGTCTATTACTAAGAAATGTTCATACTAATTTTGCAGGTATGACGTTTATTATCATAATTAGCTCAAATGCGTTTCTATAACACATTTACACGATTCCTTGATAATCCTAGCATTTTGGTATGAAAAATAAGTTTTATGTTAATAAATATTCATTCAAACTGAAAATTATTGACACAAAAGATTGAAATTTCGCAAAATTTGAGGTTTAGGACGAAAATAACGACAACACGTGGAACAAACAATATTTTTGTCATGATTTTCTACATATATTCGAAAACTTGGCCTTCAATCGTAGTGTCATGGGTGAAAAGTATGAAGTTTCGGCTATTTTATATCATAATTACTTCAAATGCGTTTCCATAACACATTTTTATCATTCCTTGATAATCCTAGTATTATTGTATCAAAAATTTGTTTAATGTTAATAAAAATTCATACAAACTAACAATTCTTCACACAAAAGATTGAAATTTCGCAAAATTTGAGGTGTAGGACGCAAATTACGAAAACACGAGGAACAAAACAATTATTTTGTCATGATTTTGTACATATATTCGAAAACTTAGCCGTCAATGGCAGTTTCATGGGTGTAAAGTATGAAGTTTCCGACTATTATTAAAAAAAATTCATACAAATTTTGCCGGTATGACGTTTTATATCATAATTAACTCAAATGCGTTTCCATAAAACATTACCATGATTCCTTGATAAACCTAGCATTTTGGTATCAAAAATTAGTTTTATGTCAATAAAAATTCATTCAAACTGAAAATTATTGACACGAAAGATGGAAATTTTGCAAAATTTGAGGTATGGGACGAAAATTACGAAAACACGTGGAAAAAAACATTTTTTTGTCATGAATTTATACATATATTTGAAAATTTGGCCTTCAATGGCAGTTTCATGGGTGAAAAGTATGAAGTTTTCGCCTTTTATTAAAATAATTACATACAAATTTTGTTTTAAATCATAATTAACTCAAATGGGTTTCTATAACACATTACCATAATTCCTTGATAATCCTAGTATTTTGGTATCAAAAATTAGTTAAATGTTAATAAAAATTCATTCAAACTGAAAATTACTGTCACAAAAGATTGAAATTTTGCAAAATTTTAGATTTGGGACGAAAATTACGAAAACTCTTGCAACAAAGAATATTTCTTTCACAATTTTGTAGATATATTCGAAAATTTGGCCTTCAATAACACTTTCATGGGTAAAAAGTATGAAGTTTCCGTCGATTACTAAAATAATTTCATACAAATTTTGCATCATAATTAACTCAAATGCGTGTACATAACACATAACCATGATTCCTTGATAATTCTAGTTATTTGGTATAAAAAATTAGATTATGCTAATTACGATTCATTCAAACTGCAAATTATTCACACAAAAGATTAAAATTTCGCCAAATTTGAGGTTTGGGACGAAAATAACGAAAACACGTGGAACAAACAATATTTCAGTCAAAATTTTATACATATACCCGAAAACTTGGCCTTCAATGACATTTTCATGAGTGAAAAGTATGAAGTTTCCGTCTATTACGAAGAAATGTTCATAGAAATTTTGCAGGTATGACATTTTATATATTAATTAACTCAAATGCGTTTCCATAACACGCTTTCATGATTCCTGAATAATCCTAGCATTTTGGTATCAAAAATTAATTTAATGTAAATAAAAATTCATTCAAACTGAAAAATTATTGCCACAAAAGATTGAAATTTTGCAAAATTTGAGATTCGGGACGCAAATTACGACAACACGTGAAACAAACAATATTTTTGTCATGATTTTCTACTTATATTAGAAAACTTGGCCTTCAATCGTAGTTTCATGGGTGAAAAGTATGAAGTTTTCGTCTATTTTATATAATGATTACTTCAAATGTGTTTCCGTAACACATTCTCATTGTTGCTTGATAATCCTAGCATTTTGGTTTCAGAAATTATTTTTTTGTTAATAAAAATTCATACAAACTGAAAATTATTGACACAAAACATTGAAATTTCGAAAAATTTGAGGTTTTGGACGAAAATAACGAAAACATGTGGAACAAACAATATTCCTGTCACAATTTTATACATATATTCGAAAACTTGGCATTCAGTGGCAGTATCATGGGTGAAAAGTATGAAGTTTTCGTCTATAATTAAAATATTTCGTACAAATTTTGCAGATATGACGTTCGATATCATAATAAAAATTCATAGAAACTGAAAATTATTGACACAAAACGTTGAAATTTCGAAAAATTTGAGGTTTGTGACGAAAATTACGAAAACACGTTGAACAAACAATATTCCTGTCATGATTTTGTACATATACGAACACTTGGCGAAGGCCAAGGCCATTGAAGAATGGCAGTTTCATGGGTGAAAAGTATGATTTTATTCATATATTCGAAAACTTGGCGGTCAATTTCATGACTCCTTTATATAATCTTTGCATTTTTGTGTCAAAAATTTGTTTAATGTTGATAAAAATTCATACGAACTGAAAAATATTGACACAAAACATTGAAATTTCGAAAAATTTGTGATTTGGGACGAAAACACGTAGAACAAACAATATTTCTGTCATGATTTTGTACATATACGAACACTTGGCGAAGGCCAAGGCCATTGACGAATGGCAGTTTCATGGGAGAAAAGTATGAAGTTTCCGTCTAAATGTTCATACAAATTTTGCAGGTATGACGTTTTATATCATAATTAACTCAAATGCGTTTCCATTACACATTACTATGTTTGCTTGATAATCCTAGCATTTTTTTATCAAAAATTAGTTTTATGTTAATAGAAATTCATTTAAACTGAAAATTATTGTCACAAAAGATCGAAATTTCGCAAAATTTGAGGTTTGGGACGAAAATTACATAACACGTGGAACAAACAATATTTCTGTCATGATTTTAACATATGGTCTAAAACTTGGCATTCAATGGCAGTTTCATGGATGATAAGTATGAAGTTTCCGTCTTTTACTAAGAAATGTTCATACGAATTTGGCAGGTATGACGTTTTATATCATAATTAACTCAAATGCGTTTCCATAACACATTACCATGATTCCTTGATAATCCTGGCATTTTGGTATCAAAAATTAATTATATGTTATTAAAAATTTATTCAAACTGAAAATTCTTCACACAAAAGATTGAAATTTCGGAAAATTTGAGGTTTAGGACGAAAATTACGAAAAGCCGTGGAACAAACAATATTTCTGTCATGATTATGTACATCTTTTCGAAAACTTGGCCTTCAATGTCAGTTTAATGTGTTAAAAGAATGAAGTTTCCGTCTATTACTAAAAAAAATTCAAACAAATTTTGCAGGTATGACGTTTTATATCATAATTAACTCAAATGCGTTTCCAGTAAATATTTACACGATTCCTTGATAATCCTAGCATTTTGGTATGAAAAATTAGTATTATGTTAATAAATATTCATTCAAACTGAAAGTTATTGACACAAAAGATTGAAATTTCGCAAAATTTGAGGTTTAGGACGGAAATTACGAAAACACGTGGAACAAACAATATTTCTGTCATGATTTTGTACATATATTCGAAAACTTGGTCTTCAATGTAAGTTTAATTGGTGAAAAGTATGAAGTTGTCGTCTATTACTAAGAAATGTTCATACAAATTTTGCAGATATGACATTTTATATCATAATTACCTCAAATGCGTTTCCAAAACACATTTTCATGGCTCCTTAATAATCCTAGCATTTTTGTATGAAAAATTATTTTAATGTTAATAAAAATTCGAGGTTTAGGACGAAAATTACGAAAACACGTGGAACAAACAATATTTCTGTCATGATTATATACATAGATTCGAAAACTTGGCATTCAATGGCAGTTTCATGGGACAAAAGTATGAAGTTTCCGTCTATTAGAGTGGGTTTCACGATAGTTTGCACTACTTGTCTAGGATGACCATATTTTAGTTTATTTTGTAATATATTATTATATATTTTTAAATATTGTGTATCTGATATTTTCAATTCCAATAAAATACTTTCTTGCCATAATAATAATAATATAATATCAGATTGAGGTATGTACTGTATGACTATAATGAAATCAATGCTCAATGTTAAATTTAATTATTTATTCAATTTACAAAGAAAACACAATTAACACTAATAAATACTAAGACCAATTAATCGTCGATATCGTCGCTTGAATTGATATTTATTAAAAATTGATTGAGATCAGTAATACTGTCCACAGCTACTTCATATTCCTAGTATTTGAATTCCGTTTCCTGCACATGCCGGCAAACATTACTCCACTCGTCGCTTGAAATCAAAGAAACCTCTTTGATCAACTTTTCGACAGAATTCAACGTCATATCAGTGTTTCTAAAGCCCACATATCCCTTGATAGAATTCTTAACCTTTTCTATTGGATTGAGATCTGGATGGTAGGGTGGAAGCCATAAAACATCGTGTCCATTATTCTGAAATAACCTACCGATGGCATATTCCTTGAATACACTTTTGTGTCTTAAGATTGACCGATATAATTCTGGCTTAAACATTTCACTTGAAAAAGGGATACTCCTCTGAGTCAGCCATTTAATCATATCGGCCTTCTTGGAATTTGATGTTGGTGCAGGATTCATTACTTTATTATTGCATGAAGCGTTATCAATTACCACCACAGATCTCGGTTCTAAGTTGGGTATAAGTTTTTCGTAAGCCATTTCTGATAGTTGTTGTAGTTCATGTCATCATGGTAGTCTCCAGTTTTTTGGTGAGATTTGTATATGAGTAGACCATTAGGTATGAAACCTTTTTCACTTCCAGCATACACAATAATGAAACGGGATCCTTTTGAAATGGGCTTTCGAAGTCCCTCTTCAGATTCATCGTTCCATGCTCTCGATGACACGTGGCTAGTGAAGTGAAACTGAACATATGTTTCATCCGTGTGCACGATTTTTCTACCTGCTTCTCGGTATTGTTTCACTGCCTTTAAATATGATTTTCATTTAAATACTTTCTCTGGTTTTTCCCTCAAAATATTTAAATTGTCTTGCGTTGCATGCAAGCGAAATCCATTTTTTTATTATTCTTCTCAGGATTGACTCAGATCCATTAAAATTAATTGATTCTTGCAACACTGGAAACAATTTTGGGATTGTAGGCAACATTTTTTCTTTAATGTGAAAATCATATACTACATACACCTCCTTATTACACATTCATCAAAACTGTAAACAGATACTTTGTTTTGTCAATTTTTTCTTTTCTTTTTTGGAGACCTAATGGCATCACCTTTTCCGTTTTTGTTAAAGGAAGACGTTATCGTTGTAATAGTTTTTGGCGATACCCCAGTTGCCATCGAAACTTCGTTTATAAGAATCATTATCTGCAAAAAAGGAAAAAAAATATTATTAAAACTTCTTGATAAAAAAGTTTTGTACACAAAAACATAAACTATTTCATATAGCCGAAAATTATTATTATTATATATCTAATATGGCATAAATGAACATGATCGCAAGCTAAACTTATATTGTATTACTGGCAATTTAAGGTAATTCAATGAAGAATAAATAAAAATCCTGAATATTTACCTCCTAACTAGTGCCCCGTCATCTTTTGATGTAATTATAAACATTCATAACCACTTCTTAAGTTTGGCCGCACAATGCTCATCCTTTTCCTAACTTCGTAACTTCAGACATTATGGTTACCGTATTTTTCGTCAAATAAACACTGCGCGAGCACGCTTTGAACGTCAAACGGAATGCATCAACCAACCACGGCATAGACACTTACTAATACACTGACACATTTGTATATTACGCACTAAACTCATCAATGTGTTAAAAAGGACAAGGTATCCTGACACGCACTATACTAAAATAATTTCATACAAATTTTGCAGGTATGACGTTTTATACCATAATTAACTCAAATGCGTTTCCATAACACATAACTATGATTCCTTGATAATTCTAGTATTTTGGTATCAAAAATTAGTTTAATGTTAATAAAAATTCATTCAAACTGAAAATTATTGTCACAAAAGATTGAAATTTCGCAAAATTTGAGGTTTGGGACGAAAATTACAAAAAGACGTGGAACAAACCATTTTTCTGTCATGATTTTATACATATATTCAGAAACTTGGCCTTCAATGGCACTTTCATGGGTGAAAAGTGTTAAGTTTCCGTCTATTACTAAGAAATGTACATACTAATTTTGCAGGTATGACGTTTTATATCATAATTAGCTCAAATGCGTTTCTATAACACATTTACACGATTCCTTGATAATCCTCGCATTTTGGTATGAAAAATAAGTTTTATGTTAATAAATATTCATTCAAACTGAAAATTATTGACACAAAAGATTGAAATTTCGCAAAATTTGAGGTTTAGGACGGAAATAACGACAACACGTGGAACAAACAATATTTTTGTCATGATTATCTACATATATTCGTAAACTTGGCCTTCAATCGTAGTGTCATGGGTGAAAAGTATGAAGTTTCCGTCTATTTTATATCATAATTACTTCAAATGCGTTTCCATAACACATTTTCATCATTCCTTGATAATCCTAGCATTATTGTATCAAAAATTTGTTTAATGTTGAGGTTTGGGACCAAAATTACGAAAAGCCGTGGAACAAACAATATTTCTGTCATGATTTTATACATACTCGTATATTAGAAAATTTAACCTTCAGTGGCACTTTCATGGGTGAAAAGTATGAAGTTTCCGTCTATTACTAAGAAACATTCATACTAAATTTGCAGGTATGACGTTTTATATCATAATTAACTCAAATGCGTTTACATAACACATTCTCATGATTCGTTGACAGTACTAGCATTTTGGTTTGAAAAATTAGTTTTATGTTAATAAAAATTCATTCAAATTAAAAATTATTGACACAAAAGATTGAAATTTTGCAAAATTAGAGGTATGGGACGAAAATTACGAAAACACGTGGAAAAAACAATATTTCTGTCATGAATTTATACATATATTCGAAAATTTGGCCTTCAATGGCAGTTTCATGGGTGAAAAGTATGAAGTTTTCGCCTTTTATTAAAATAATTACATATAAATTTTCTTTTAAATCATAATTAACTCAAATGGGTTTCTACAACACATTACCATAATTCCTTGATAATCCTAGTATTTTGGTTTCAAAAATTAGTTTGATGTTAATAAAAATTCATTCAAACTGAAAATTACTCTCACAAAAGATTGAAATTTTGCAAAATTTTAGATTTGGGACGAAAATTACGAAAACACTTGGAACAAAGAATATGTCTGTCACAATTTTGTACATATATTCGAAAATATGGCCTTCAATAGCATTTCATGGGTTAAAAGTATGAAGTTTCCGTCGATTACTAAAATAATTTCATACAAATTTTGCATCATAATTAACTCAAATGCGTGTACATAACACATAACCATGATTCCTTGATAATTCTAGTTATTTGGTATAAAAAATTAGATTATGCTAATTACAATTCATTCAAACTGAAAATTATTCACACAAAAGATTGAAATTTCGCCAAATTTGAGGTTTGGGACGAAAATAACGAAAACACGTGGAACAAACAATATTTCAGTCAAAATTTTATACATATACCCGAAAATTTGGCCTTCAATGGCATTTTCATGAGTAAAAAGTATGAAGTTTCCGTCTATTACGAAGAAATGTTCATAGAAATTTTGCAGGTATGACATTTTATATCATAATTAACTCAAATGCGTTTCCATAACACACTTTCATGATTCCTGAATAATCATTTTGGTATCAAAAATTAATTTAATGTAAATAAAAATTCATTCAAACTGAAAAATTATTGTCACAAAAGATTGAAATTTTGCAAAATTTGAGATTTGGAACGCAAATTACGACAACACGTGAAACAAACAATATTTTTGTCATGATTTTCTACATATAATAGAAAACTTGGCCTTCAATCGTAGTTTCATGGGTGAAAAGTATGAAGTTTTCGTCTATTTTATATCATAATTACTTCAAATGCGTTACCATAACACATTCTCATTGTTGCTTGATAATCCTAGCATTTTGGTTTCAGAAATTATTTTTTTGTTAATAAAAATTCATACAAACTGAAAATTATTGACACAAAACATTGAAATTTCGAAAAATTTTAGGTTTGGGACGAAAATAACGAAAACACGTGGAACAAACAATATTCCTGTCACGATTTTATACATATATTCGAAAACTTGGCATTCAGTGGCAGTATCATGGGTGAAAAGTATGAAGTTTTTATCTATAATTAAAATATTTCGTAAAAAATTTTGCAGATATGACGTTCAATATCATAATAAAAATTCATAGAAACTGAAAATTATTGACACAAAACGTTGAAATTTCGAAAAATTTGAGGTTTGCGACGAAAATTACGAAAACACGTTGGACAAACAATATTCCTATAACGATTTTATTCATATATTCGAAAACTTGGCGGTCAATTTCATGACTCCTTTATATAATCTTTGCATTTTTGTATCAAAAATTTGTTTAATGTTAATAAAAATTCATACGAACTGAAAATTATTGACACAAAACATTGAAATTTCGAAAAATTTGTGATTTGGGACGAAAACACGTAGAACAAACAATATTTCTGTCATGATTTTGTACATATACGAAAACTTGGCGAAGACCAAGGCCATTGTAGAATGGCAGTTTCATGGGTGAAAAGTATGAAGTTTCCGTCTAAATGTTCATACAAATTTTGCAGGTATGACGTTTTATATCATAATTAACTCAAATGCGTTTCCATTACACATTACTATGTTTGCTTGATAATCCTAGCATTTTTTTTATCAAAAATCAGTTTTATGTTAATAAAAATTCATTTAAACTGAAAATTATTGTCACAAAAGATTGAAATTTCGCAAAATTTGAGGTTTGGGACGAAAATTACATAACACGTGGAACAAACAATATTTCTGTCATGAATTTAACATATGGTCTAAAACTTGGCATTCTATATGACGTTTTATATCATAATTAACTCAAATGCGTTTCCATAACACATTACCATGATTCCTTGATAATCTTGGCATTTTGGTATCAAAAATTAGTTATATGTTATTAAAAATTTATTCAAACTGAAAATTCTTCACACAAAAGATTGAAATTTCGGAAAATTTGAGGTTTAGGACGAAAATTACGAAAAGCCGTGGAACAAACAATATTTCTGTCATGATTATGTACATCTTTTCGAAAACTTGGCCTTCAATGTCAGTTTAAAGTGTTAAAAGAATGAAGTTTCCGTCTATTACTAAAAAAAAATTCATACCTTAAAATTCATAATAAATAATTACCTCAAATGCGTTTAAAAAACACATTTTCATGGCTCCTTAATAATCCTAGCATTTTTGTATGAAAAATTATTTTAATGTTAATAAAAATTCGAGGTTTAGGACGAAAATTACGAAAACACGTGGAACAAACAATATTTCTGTCATGATTATATACATAGATTCGAAAACTTGGCATTCAATGGCAGTTTCATGGGTGAAAAGTATGAAGTTTCCGTCTATTAGAGTGGGTTTCACGATAGTTTGCACTACTTGTCTAGGATGACCATATTTTAGTTTATTTTGTAATATATTATTATATATTTTTAAATATTGTGTATCTGATATTTTCTATTCCAATAAAATACTTTCTTGCCATAATAATAATAATATAATATCAGATTGAGGTATGTACCGTATGACTATAATGAAATCAATGCTCAATGTTAAATTTAATTATTTATTCAATTTACAAAGAAAACACAATTAACACTTATAAATACTAAGACCAATGAATCGTCGATATCGTCGCTTGAATTGATATTTATTAAAAATTGATTGAGATCAGTAATACTGTCCACAGCTACTTCATTTTCCCAGTATTTGAATTCCGTTTCCTGCACATGCCGGCAAACATTACTCCACTCGTCGCTTGAAATCAAAGAAACCTCTTTGACCAACTTTTCGACAGAATTCAACGTCATATCAGTTCATATCAGTGTAGGGTGGAAGCCATAAAACATCGTGTCCATTATTCTGAAATAACCTACCGATGGCATATTCCTTGAATACACTTTTGTGTCTTAAGATTGACCGATATAATTCTGGCTTTAGCATTTCACTTGAAAAAGGGATACTCCTCTGAGTCAGCCATTTAATCATATCGGCCTTCTTGGAATTTGATGTTGGTGCAGGATTCATTACTTTATTATTGCATGAAGCGTTATCAATTACCACCACAGATCTCGGTTCTAAGTTGGGTATAAGTTTTTCGTAAGCCATTTCTGATAGTTGTTGTAGTTCATGTCATCATGGTAGTCTCCAGTTTTTTGGTGAGATTTGTGTATGAGTAGACCATTAGGTATGAAACCTTTTTCACTTCCAGCATACACAATAATGAAACGGGATCCTTTTGAAATGGGCTTTCGAAGTCCCTCTTCAGATTCATCGTTCCATACTCTCGATGACACGTGGCTAGTGAAGTGAAGCTGAACATATGTTTCATCCGTGTACACGATTTTTCTACCTGCTTCTCGGTATTGTTTCACTGCCTTTAAATATGATATTCATTTTAATACTATGTCTGGTTTTTCCCTCAAAATGTTTAAATTGTCTTGCGTTGCATGCAAGCGAAATCCGTTTTTTTATTATTCTTCTCAGGATTGACTCAGATCCATTAAAATTAATTGATTCTTGCAACACTAGAAACAATTTTGGGATTGTAGGCAACATTTTTTCTTTAATGTGAAAATCATATACTATATACACCTCCTTATTACACATTCATCAAAACTGTTAACAGATACTTTGTTTTGTAATTTTTTCTTTTCTTTTTTGGAGACCTAATGGCATCACCTTTTCCGTTTTTGTTAAAGGAAGACGTTATCGTTGTAATAGTTTTTGGCGATACCCCAGTTGCCATCGAAACTTCGTTTATAAGAATCATTCTCTGCAAAAAAGGAAAAAAAATATTATTAAAACTTCTTGATAAAAAAGTTTCGTACACAAAAATATAAACTATTTCATATAGCCGAAAATTATTATTATTATATATCTAATATGGCATAAATGAACATGATCGCAAGCTAAACTGATATTGTATTACTGGCAATTTAAGGTAATTCAATGAAGAATAAATAAAAATCCTGAATATTTACCTCCTAACTAGTGCCCCGTCATCTTTTGATGTAATTATAAACATTCATAACCACTTCTTAAGTTTGGCCGCACAATGCTCATCCTTTTCCTAACTTCGTAACTTCAGACATTATGGTTACCGTATTTTTCGTCAAATAAACACTGCGCGAGCACGCTTTGAACGTCAAACGGAATGCATCAACCAACCACGGCATAGACACTTACTAATACACTGACACATTTGTATATTACGCACTAAACTCATCAATGTGTTAAAAAGGACAAGGTATCCTGACACGCACTATACTAAAATAATTTCATACAAATTTTGCAGGTATGACGTTTTATACCATAATTAACTCAAATGCGTTTCCATAACACATAACTATGATTCCTTGATAATTCTAGTATTTTGGTATCAAAAATTAGTTTAATGTTAATAAAAATTCATTCAAACTGAAAATTATTGTCACAAAAGATTGAAATTTCGCAAAATTTGAGGTTTGGGACGAAAATTACAAAAACACGTGGAACAAACAATATTTCTGTCATGATTTTATACATATATTCAGAAACTTGGCCTTCAATGGCACTTTCATGGGTGAAAAGTGTTAAGTTTCCGTCTATTACTAAGAAATGTACATACTAATTTTGCAGGTATGACGTTTTATATCATAATTAGCTCAAATGCGTTTCTATAACACATTTACACGATTCCTTGATAATCCTCGCATTTTGGTATGAAAAATAAGTTTTATGTTAATAAATATTCATTCAAACTGAAAATTATTGACACAAAAGATTGAAATTTCGCAAATTTTGAGGTTCACGTGGAACAAACAATATTTTTGTCATGATTTTCTACATATATTCGTAAACTTGGCCTTCAATCGTAGTGTCATGGGTGAAAAGTATGAAGTTTCCGTCTATTTTATATCATAATTACTTCAAATGCGTTTCCATAACACATTTTCATAATTCCTTGATAATCCTAGCATTATTGTATCAAAAATTTGTTTAATGTTAATAAAAATTCATACAAACTGACAATTCTTTAGGACGAAAATACGTCAAACAAACAATATTTCTGTCATGATTATGTACATCTTTTCGAAAACTTGGCCTTCAATGTCAGTTTAATGTGTTAAAAGAATGAAGTTTTCGTCTATTACTAAAAAAAATTCATACAAATTTTGCAGGTATGACGTTTTATATCATAATTAACTCAAATGCGTTTCCAGTAAACATTTACACGATTCCTTGATAATCCTAGCATTTTGGTATGAAAAATTAGTATTATGTTAATAAATATTCATTCAAACTGAAAGTTATTGACACAAAAGATTGAAATTTCGCAAAATTTGAGGTTTAGGACGAAAATTACGAAAACACGTGGAAAAAACAATATTTCTGTCATAATTTTGTACATATATTCGAAAACTTGGTCTTCAATGTAAGTTTAATTGGTGAAAAGTATGAAGTTTCCGTCTATTACTAAGAAATGTTCATACAAATTTTGCAGATCTGACATTTTATATCATAATTACCTCAAATGCGTTTCTCAAAACACATTTTCATGGCTCTTTAATAATCCTAGCATTTTTGTATGAAAAATTATTTTAATGTTAATAAAAATTCGAGGTTTAGGACGAAAATTACGAAAACACGTGGAACAAACAATATTTCTGTCATGATTTTGTACATATATTCGAAAACTTGGCCTTCAATGGCAGTTTCGTGGTTGAAAAGTATGAAGTTTCCGTCTATTACTAAGAAATGTTCATACAAATTTGGCCAGTATGACGTTTTATATCATAATTACCTCAAATGCGTTTCCAAAACACATTTTTATGACTCCTTGATAATCCTTGCATTTTTGTATGAAAAATTATTTTTTTGTTAATAAAAATTCATACAAACTGAAAATTCTTCACACAAAAGATTGAAATTTCGCAAAATTTGAGATTTAGGACGAAAATTACGAAAACACGTAGAACAAACAATATTTCTGTCATGATTTTGTACATATATTCGAAAATTTGGCCTTTAATGTCGGTTTGATTGTTGAAAAGTCTGAAGTTTCCAGTTATTACTAAGAAATGTTCATACAAATTTTGCAGATATGACACTTTATATCATAATTACCTCATATGCGTTTCCAAAATACATTTTTAGGTCGGCTTGATAATCTTTGCATTTTTTTATCAAAAATTTGTTTTATGTTAATAAAAATTTATACAAACTGAAAATTCTACACACAGAAGAGTGAAATTCCGCAAAATTTGAGGTTTAGGACGAAAATTACGAAAACACGTGGAACAAACAATATTTCTGTCATGATTTTGTACACATATTCGAAAACTGGGCCTTCAGTGGCAGTTTCATTGGTGAAAAGTATGAAGTTTCCGTCTCGTAGAGTGGGTCTCACGATAGCTTGCACTACTTGTCTGGGATGACCATATGCTAGTTTATTTTGTAATATATTCTTATATATTTTTAAATATTGTCTATCTGATATTTTCTATTCCAATAAAATACTTACTTGCTATAAGAATAATAATATAATATCAGATTGATGTATGTACCGTATGACTATAATGAAATCAATGGTCAATGTAAAATTAAATTATTTATTCAATTTACAAAGAAAACACAATTAACACTGATAAATACTCAGACCAAATAATCGTCGCTTGAATTGATATATATAAAAAATTGATTGAGATCAGTAATACTGTCCACAGCTATTTTGTTTTCCCAGTATTTGAATTCCGTTTCCTGTACATGCCAGCAAACATAGCTCCACTCGTCGCTTGAAATCAAAGAAACCTTCTCTTTGACTAACCTTTCGACAGAATTCAACGTCATATCAGTGTTTCTAAAGCCCACATATCCCTTGATAGAAGCCTAAACCTTTTCTATTGGATTGAGATCTGGATGGTAGGGTGGAAGCCATAAAACATCGTGTCCATTATTCTGAAATAACCTACCGATGGCATATTCCTTGAGTACACTTTTGTGTCTTAAGATTGACCGATATAATTCTGGCTTAAGCATTTCACTTGAAAAAGGGATGAAAAATTATTTTAATGTTAAAAAAATTCATACAAACTGAAAATTCTTCAGACAAATTATTGAAATTTCGCAAAATTTGAGGTTTGGGACGAAAATTACGAAAACACGTGGAAAAAACAATATTTCTTTCATGATTTTGTACAAATACCCGAAAACTTGGCCTTCAATGGCATTTTCATGAGTGAAAAGTATGAAATTTCCGTCTATTACTAAAAAATGTTCATACAAATTTTGCTGGTATGACGTTTTATATCATAATTAACTCAAATGCCTTTCCATAACACATAACCATGATTCCTTGATAATCCTAGTATTGAAGAATAAAAAATTAGTATAATGGTACTAAAAATTCATTCAAACTAAAAATTATTGTCACAAAAAAATGTAATTTAGCAAAGTTTGAGGTTTGGGACGCAAATTACGAAAACACGTGAAACAAACCATATTTCGGTCATGATTTGAAACATATGTATTAAATCATGACAGAAATATGGTTTGTTCCACGTGTTTTCGTAATATTCAATAACTTGGCCTTCATGGCGTTTTCATGGGTGAAAAGTATAAAGTTTCCGTCTAATACTAAGAAATGTTCATATAAATTTGGCACATATGATGTTTTATATCACAATTTCCTCAAATGCGTTTCCAAACAAATTTCATGACTACTTGATAATCCTTGCATTTTTGTAAAAAAAATTAGTTTTATGTTAATAAAAATTCATACAAACTGAAAACTATTCACATAAAAGATTGAAATTTCGCAAAATTTGAGATTTGGGACACAAATTACAAAAACACGTGGAACAAACAATATTTCTGTCATGATTTTGTACATTTATTTGATAACTTGGCATTCAATGGCAGTTTCTTGGGTTAAAATTATGAATTTTCCGTCTATTACTCAGAAATGTTCATACAAACATTGCAGGTATGACGTTTTATATCATAATTAACTCAAATGCGTTTCCATTACACATTCCTATGATTCCTTGATAATCCTAGCATTTTGGTATCAAAAGTTAAATTTATGGTAATAAAAATTTATACAAACTGAAAATTATTCACTCAAAATATTGAAATTTCGCCAAATTTGAGGTTTGGGACGAAAATTACGAAAATACGTGAAACAAACAATATTTCTGTCATGATGTTATACATATATTCGTAAACTTTCAGAAATTTCAGAAATTAGTTTAATGTTTATTAAAATTCATACAAACTGAAAATTATTGACGCAAAAGATTTAAATTTTGCAAAATTTGAGGTTTGGGACGAAAATAACATAAACACGTGGAGCAAACAATATTCCTGTCACGATTTTATACATATATTCGAAAACTTGGCATTCAATGGCAGTTTCATGGGTGAAGAGTATGAAGTTTTCGTCTATTACTAAAATTCTTTCACACAAATTTTTCAGATATGACGTTTAATATCATAATAACTCAGATACGTTTCCACAGCACATTACCATGATTCCTTGATAATCCTAGCATTTTGGTTTCAAAAATTAGTTTAATGTTTATCAAAATTTATACAAACTGAAAATTATTCACACAAAAGAATGAAATTTTGCTTAATTTGAGGTTTAGGACGAAAATTACGAAAACACGTGGAACAAACAATATTTTTGTCATAATTTTGTACATATATTAAAAAATTTGGCTGTCAATGGCAGTTTCATGGGTGAAAAGTATGAAGTTTCCGTCTATTACTAAAATATATATAATTAACTCAAATGCGTTTCCATAACACATAACCATGATTCCTTGATACAAATAGTATTTTGGTATCAAAAATAAGTTAAATGTTAATAAAAATTCATTCAAACTGAAAATTAGTGTCAAAAATTATATATTCGAAAACTTGGTCTTCAATGACAGTTTCATGGGTGAAAAGTATGAAGTTCCGTCTTTTATTAAAAAATATTCATACAAATTTTGCAGGTATGAGGTTTTATATCATAATTACCTCAAATGCGTTTCCATAACCCATTACCATGATTCCTTGATAATCCTAGCATTTTTGTATCAAAAATTAGTTTAATCTTAATAAAAATTCATACAAACTGAAAATTATTGACACAAAAGACGAAAATTACGAAAACACGTGGAATAAACAATATTTCTGTCATGATTTTATACATATATTCGAAACCTTGGTCTTCAATGGCAGTTTCATGGGTGAAAAGTATGAAGTTTCCGTCTATTACTCAGAAATGTTAATACAAATTTTGCAGGTATGACCTTTTATATCATAACTCAAATGCGTTTCCATAACACTTTTTTTATGATTCCCTGATAATCCTAGCATTTTGGTATCAAAAATTAGTTTTATGTTAGTAAAAATTCATTCAAACTGAAAATTATTGACACAAAAGTTTGAAATTTTGCATAATTTAAGGTTTTGGACGAAAATTGCGAAAACATGTGGAACGAACAATATTTCTGACATGATTTTGTACATATATTCGAAAACTTGGCCTTCAATGGCATATCATGGGTGAAAGGTATGAAGTTTCCGTTTAATAATAAGAAATATTCATACAAATTTTGCAGGTATGACGTTTTATATCATAATTTACTCAAATGCGTTTCCATAACACATTTACATGATTCCTTGATAATTCTAGCATTTTGGTATCAAAAATTATTATTGTGTTAATAAAAAATCATTCAAACTGAAAATTATTGTCACAAAATATTGAAATTTCTCAAAATTTGAGGTTCGGGACGAAAATTACGAAAACACGTGGAACAAACAATGTTTCTGTCTTGATTTTATACATATATTCGAAAACTTGGCCTTCAATGGCAGTCTCTTGGGAGAAAAGTATTAAGTTTACGTCTATTACTAAGAAATGTTCATGCTAATTTTGCAGGTATGACGTTTTAATCCCATTTACCACTGAAATGTTAGGAAATCACATATTTGTGGTAATACTATATGATATATAAAAGCAGAAGTAGTGAATTACATTGGACAGATCGTGGGCAAAGACAGTGAAACAGTATTATAAATTTCATACATTTAAGTGAAATGAGTGCGTTCGGCTTATATTAAAGATGATGTTATATAAAACTTCATACAAAAAAGATGTATTTATAGATAAATCAATATTTTAATCGTAAAATTTTGCCAACATTAAGCAACATTATCAAAAGTCCAAAAACTTTCTTCCCGCAAAAATATCCTCGAGTATATAGCGGCTTTTATAATAACGAATAAAATGTTACAACGTTGTGAAGGCGAATTGTGTAAGGCTAAGTTCAAATGGTTGAATGCGCGCTGCACAAATCGCTGCAATACGCACGTAAAAAGATTCATAATGCTCATATACAATTGATTTGTGCAACACGCGTTCACGCGCGACCATCTGAACTTAGCCTTAAAGAATATTCTGATATGATTTTGACACGTTGAAAAACTGAGTTGGTTAAAGACTTACAAAACATACAGATTTGTTTTTTTTTTTGTAAAGAACTAGGAAAAGGAAAATCGAGAAAGTAATTGAAGAAATTTTAACTTAGAGAAAACTGAGAAACAAAACAGAATGATTGATTAAGATGCAGACTTAGAAAATCAGTCTTTGTAGAACATTTAAAAGTTTCTTTTCTATACGCCACAAAACGACATGGCATGATGCGGGTATTTAGGCTCGTTTGAGGAATTGTGAGTTGTATAGCATTATTAGAAATATAAGCGTCAAATGTTCCTAACAATTACACTACATTGCATCGGTAGGAACAATCACTCACGCAAGAACTGGCTTCCCAATCACTATGACTAGTAGAAGAGCCTTATCTCTTCTGTATTTCTGACATACACGTACTTAATATTTTATTGTCAAAAGAAGACAAATATTTTTATAACAAGACTGGGGTTGAAAGAAATTACTTATGTTTTTCGAAAGAAATTACTTATATTTAACTTTTTATTCATTAGAAGATTTACTTATATTTAACTTTTTATTAATTATTTGCAATATGTAATTTTTATAAACAAAAGGTATTTTTTTTTAAATGTATGCTTTTAAGGAATAATGGCAAATTCCAATGTTATGAAGCTAAACCTGTATTATGAATAAAATAAGTATGTAGGTATGTACAATTAAAACGCATTTAAGCTGATTCAGGTTTAAATACATACCAATTGGTGTAAATGAGATATACTCGTATATTACTGAAACTCACATAACCTGAAACAATTGTTTCTCAGTGAGAAATGTAAAATTTTAAGAGAATATAATTTTAACACTGTCGAAGTAAGAATATTAACATCGGCAATTATTTAAATTCATTTCAGCTTCGAAGAACGGGAAAGTTTATAGAAATTATGGTTTGTTTCAGTACAATTATCCCGGAAGGCAAATGCTCCTTCGTTTGTCCCTCCACAATGAGGCGATTGTTTGACAATGAACAATGAATCAAAGGATTTAAATGAATTTATTAACGAAAAAAAATAAATTAAAAAGATCTCTTTTTTTGTATTTTCATTTTTCATTAATTAAAGCCATGAATACGAAAATGTTAAATAATGACGTAAAAAATCCACCAAGTAATGTCCTGTTTGGGGCACGCAGCGAATACAGGTATCCAGGATTCTTTGTATCACAACACACGCACAATAGGTATAAACTCAACTAAGGCATATCAACATACTTTCCTGTTTACTCTTTATGTCCCTATCAAAACAAGTTTCTAATCTCATATATTCATTCTTTTAAGTCCTACCTTTTTGGTAGTTTTCCATTTATTTCACGCTACTATTTATTTTGTAAGTTTTTTTAACTCATTCTTTCTTGATATGTTCAAATCATGTTTATTTATTAATTCTACTCGTAATATTATTTTCAACAGATATTTTTTTGTCAAAATAAATCTTTTTCGCAACGCGATGTATGGACGTTATGCAAAACGAAACCCAACTCACATATTATATCTTCTGAAATAAATGGGGAAACATCAAATTTCTTTATATGGACTTGTATGAAAATAAATACCACGAAAAACTGATATTTTTGCGCATACCGGATTTTTTAAATTTTGTTTTAAGCCTTCTCGTAGCTTTTAGGCAATGATAGAAGGGTGTGCATTCTGTTTATTTTTTCAATTATTTTATCATAAGCTGTAGACATAACTGCACATACACATGTAGACATAATTGAAAATTCCTGCGATTTATCCTAAAACTTTAGTTATGTGTTTCATGGGACAGGGAACAAGATAAACTTAGTACTTAATGAAACATACAATAACGCGATGTAAAATGTAGTTAAGATAATACACAACATTTTTTTAATGCTCGGCTTGATGTATGGAAGCGAAACTTGGGCTTGACAGAAAAATATAAAAGCAAACTGTAGATATGTGTGGACTGAGAAAACTTTGTTTCAATGTATGAAAGAACATATCTGAAACAATGAAAGGAGTTTTAATATGATTTAGACAATTAAAGAGAATGGATAACTATAGGGTTGCGTGGAAGGGGAGGACCGAGATATACGTGGTGGATCAATTAAACCAAATTTTGAAAGATAGTAAAGTGAAAAGGTAGAACTATATAAGATCGTGCATGACGAGATGTGTGAATATGGAGGCGGTGAAAATTGTGTGTTTGGATCTAAAAGTTGGAAGATCTGTTTTTTTCACTCAACCCGCACTGGAAAGACGTGATATTATATATTTATGTGCATATCTCAACAATGAAATAAACACATATCGTGGAATTTTTTTAAATTTTTTTGATAAATATTGTAATAAAAAGTTATCTGAGATCTGTGAAATTAACAAACAAACTGCGATAAAAAAGCTAATTTAACTAAAAAAACTTTTTATTCTGCAGATATTTTGTATGAAAAAACATTTACCTATATATTTCTCACAGTCTAAAGAAGTATATTCTCGTTCGCTCGATAATTTTCTATAACTTAAGTCCTAGAATGGTTTCAAAGGAAATCACGGTGAAATCTGTTAAAGCCCTTATTGACGTCTGGAGCATGTCATGACGGTGTTGTTAAGGGACGTAACCAGGATAAGTGCCACACTTAGAAAAAGTTATTCAATAACCCTTATTCATAGTTTTACAATGAATTCTTATTAATGTGCGAAGTGGTCAAGTGGAAAAATATTGAAAAGAGCCAAATAAATGCTGTGAAAATGCGTATGATGTGAATAAATACTGTGAAAATGGTTAGCAATGTGTGATACAATACGGAATCAAGTAATAAGGGATGAATGTGATGGCTGATGTGATAAGTAAGACGAGAAAGAGCCCTCCGAGATGTTTTGACCACATTGAACGATCAAATGAAGTAAGACTTACAAAACATACACTGCAAATGTGAGTGGAAGGTGTGTCAGAGAAGAATAAAAAAAGTGTGATTGAATCAAGTGAATAGTATTTTGAAAGATGTAAAAGTGGCAAGTAATACAAATCGTGGAAGTTGTATGATAAGGTATATGAATGTGGAAGAAGTGAAATATGTTTGTCAAAATCGCAAAATATGACGCTCTGTCCTCTCTGTCAACCCTAGCAGGGAAATTGTGTAATATTACATTTGTTTTATTAATTTCTGTATTATTTTCAATTTGCATGTGATAGTAGCAAGTTTAAGATATTTAAGATTTTTTATCCAAGTTGCTGTGCAATAGAGCGGTAGAAATGCACATTTTAAAATGCACTTTTCTGGGAAAATGCCTTACTTAGTACTCTGAATGCCAAGAAGAAAAATGTGACTATATTAATAATTTAGAAATACGTGTTTCATAAAGATTTTCTACAACATGATTCAGTAAGAAATGATCGGAGAATGGATACATATTTTAGAAGATAAAGATGGTTAGGTCATATAAAGAGAATGAGCAGTTAAGTTATTGGAGAGCAGGTAGACTTGTGGAAATAAATAAGATATATTATTATTTATTTATTTAACACATGACAAGAAATATACATAATTTGCGAAAAAAAAACTAGTAATTTAATTTGGACACACAATTTTAATGGATCTGGGATTATTGCCTTTCATTTGTCATATTTTCAGCAAACTAGGATTTTGCCTGTAACTCACTGAGGACATATAGCATTAAAAAATAAATTAATACTTCTTTCCGATTATATAAAAACCCCGTAGCACATTCTCAGCAACCTGACAAACAGTGACACTCAATTACATATGTATACATCACGCAAATTAAACCCCTCACACTTCATCACTCCAAACAGACTAAAACCTATTATTATTATTAATTTATATCGGACGAACCGTGATAAGCAAAAGAAAAATAAAAAAAATTATAACGAGATGTTTGAATGGAGGCAAGGTAAATTTTGTGAGTTTAGGTAAACTGCATTCTCCAAAAAATACACGGTATATATGTTTGTATTATACGAGTTACTAAGACCTCGACTAAACTAATTTAGTTTTTTTATATTATTGCATAAAATTACACTTTTAATATATATTGAATCAATCATCTGGCAAGATTAATTAGGAGCTCACGCATTCGTGGTAGTCTGGGGGTCACTGACATAAATAGTAAGCGGGAAGAGCGACAGCTGAGATGGTACGGGCACATAAGACGGAAACCACCAGACCATAGTGTAAATCATGCTGAAGAGGTATAAAGTGAAAATTTGATTAAAATAAAACATTTATCCGAGGGTTGTAATTACTCGTTGGCATATTAACCCTTACAGGCACAGGTAAACTTCGCTTATTTTTACTCAGGCTGCACAAAAAAATAAAAAGTCAAGTTTCTCATTATTTTTTTAATGTGTTTGAAAAATGATACATACAAATGCTGAATTAACATATTTCCACTTCCTCGGTAGATCAACGAACTCCTGGTGAGGTGGTACAACTTATGTACCACTAGTCCATATTTCCACTGATATTTCTAATGTACCACCAAATAATGCCGAAATACATCCAAGTAAAATAAATTTTTAACCTAGATATAAATTTATATCAATTACTGAAGTAAATTTTATCACAACACAACTATTTTTTATTAAAATTTAATACAAATATATAACGTTTTCTTTTATACGCACAAGTCGGCACACCAAGAACAACTAACTGTCTAAAATAATATTAGAAGCTAAATTAATTTGAACAGGACCAGACCTGCAGCTGTGCGGATATGAGTCATAAGTATTATATTATACGAAGTGGTACATAATCTGAGCGTTCGTGCAGCAATAGAGAGAGGTTTAATAAGTGGTACATTGCGTGTACCATTGTGCAGTACTGCGTCAAAAAAAGGTGGTACATAACGTGGACCACTAAGCCTGTAAGAGTTAAAATAAATATTTTAAATAAATAAAAAAAAAAATGTTTTTTTTTTTTTAGAATTATCGTTTAAATAAACGATAATTCTAAAAAAAAAACAATTTTGATAACCACCTCTTTAAATGAACCAATCATGTATCACGCACTCTAATCGCCGGATATTAGCACGCCCCAGAACGCCGTAGATAACCTTCAAAGAAATACCGAAGTGTTAATCCTATGCTGTCAGTCGCTTGTTCAATTAAAATTATCTTTCGCCGCGGTTTTCTCAATCATGATTAGTGAATAGTGGAAACTCCGTTGCGAGAGACTCTCGAGGCACTTTTCTCCATTCGTTTTAACTTAAAGGAAACTAAACGTTTTCTTTTTTTGTATCGGAAAAAAGTTTAAATGATGTTTTTTTAACGATTTAACCCACTTTTAAATGATCACCTAATAAGTGTTCAAACGTGTTTCAACATTTTGCATAAAAATACATATTTATTTGAAATGTGGATTGTAGAAGTTGTAAGGGTGTAGAAAAGACTAAAGATGTGTGTTGAGATAAATAGTCTGGCGCTCTGTTCTCTGCCTACCCCGATAGGTAGATGGCATGATGGTTCGTATGTATTCACATATATACCATAATCATGTAGGGGATGAGGCTTATCTCGACACATATTCTTTAATTTTTTGCTTCAATATCCTTTCTCATATATGGTAGTTCTTACTATTACACTGCCTTTTTACAAAATATCACTCACTTAATCCAACCATACTTCTTTCGCCTTTCTCTTCCACGTATTTCACTCACAAGTATTGTACAATTTTATAAGCCTTAATTTATTTATCCGTTCTACATATCCAAAACCATCTCAGAAAGCTCTTTTTCATTTTATTTAAGACCTTAAGCTCACATTCATTCCTCATTACTTCATTCCGTTATCTGTAATACATTTTCACCCCAAGTGTTTAATTAAGACATAAGACTATGAGGTGACACTTAGTCAAAAATAAAATGTAAAAAAAAGAGGTATTGTACAAGTACAGTGATATAAATTGGTAAAATTTAATGGATTTTCAATACTGAGGAAATAACAAACCATTAATGTTTAGTTATACCGAATTGACGAATTTTTAATTCAAAGTGCAATTTAATATACCGCCGTTTACAGAGCAAACATTATATACCGCAGTTTACAAAGCTAACTCTAATATAACGCCGTTTACTTCACAGGCACTCAAACTCAGGACTCAAAGCCACTGATTTTGATATCTTCAGATCTGGCGTCTATTATAATGGACACATAATTTATATGGACTTTGTTGACAACTTTGTGGTATATTATTGTTCTCAATGATAACAAATGTAGTGAAGGATACTGTATTATCGACTCTGAACGTTTTGAGTGCCATCTATTTAAATTAATACGACATAATAACTGCATATAGTGTAAATAATACACATACAAGCAAGAACATTTTTTTTTATCTTGGAATTAATGAAGGTCTGAAGAGGTCAAATAAATTAGCATAGGCGACTATAGAAACACCCGAGCGAATCATTTATATTACTATCTTTACATACAGCCTAATGTTGTGGGATTTCTGCTATGCGGCAATCTTCTCCAGCCAATCAGAAGGATGTTTATGAGGTGAGTGAAAACTAGAGAGAAAACCTTTTTTTTAAACTGGGTCCTAGCGGGAATCGAACTCGCAATATCTGGGTCGGAAAACTCGCGTATTACCGTCTTAGCCACGGAAATTGTCAATAATACAACAGAAACACAGGTCTTCAACAATACACCAGAAAAACGAAATACAATTGAATCAAACAAATGTGGCGCGATATCAAACCAAAAAAGACTAAAAATATATTTTGGAGAATGAGGAATATTTTTTTTTAAGAGCCGATATCTTAATTAAAAGCTTTTTAAGATAAAACAAAAACTACATTCAAAAGGAAAAAAATGTTGTTGAATATTTAAAGTTAGTAAACAAATGCTAAACAACCAAGGTAAAAAAATTAAAAGAAAAAAAACATAATTTCTTAATTAAAATATCTCGAGTATTATTTCTCAACTACGTAAATTTCCTTAATTGGATCAAATTTTAAATTTGCTTCTCGCAATTTGGTTCGGCGTTTGACTTTATAAGGACTCAAAATGCTGGTTTAATGAATCTCTAAGTGGATTTAATTCTCTACTCTGAAATTCTTAGATCGAAAGTGTTGAGAAAGCGTACTTACCTTAGTTTAGGTACTTTGCATGAACGTCAAAGGATTTACTTCTAACGATTTAGCTCACCTTTATTGCACCTTTTCAATGCATTGTTGAATAATAAAGTCTCTTAGCGGAATAAGTTAAGCCACTAAAATTAACTTGGGAAATGAAATTTGTAAAATATTCGTGAATACCAGCAAACTTTAACATGATCATCATTATCCACCCTAAAAATCAGGATGGTCATTGGTTGTCTGACAGGATTTTATACCATCATGCATCATTGAATAATCAAGCCTCTTAGCGGAATAAGTTAAGTCACTAAAATTAATTTGGGAAATGAAATTTGTAAAATATACATGAATTTAACATGATCATCATTATCCACCCTAAAAATCAGGATGGATATTGGTTGCCTGACAGGATTTTATACCATCATGCATCGTTAAATAATCAAGTCTCTTAGCGAATTAAATTAAGTTACTAAAATTAACTTGGGAAATGAAATTTATAAAATATACGTGAATACCAGCAAACTTTAACATGTTCATCATTATCCATCCTAAAAATCATGATGGGCATTGGTTGTCTGAGAGGATTTTATACCATCATGCATCGTTGAATAATCAAGTCTCTTAGCGAAATAATTTTAGTCCCTAAAATTTACTTGAAATATGAAATTTATAAAATATACATGAATACCAGAAAATTTTAACATTATCATCATTATTTACAAGTCAAAATGGGCGTAGGCTCTCTGACAGGATTTTACACCATGATTATTGGAGAAGTTCAAAATATTTTTTTGGCTTATCACTACTTATGATACATGAGTGTGATTTCTATCCATGGCTTTATCCTTCAAGGTTTGTTGGGATACTACCTCCTTTACGTGAGAAGGAGTTTAAGAGTCTCTTCATATATGTATATTTAAATTGCTGATGGAAGCAACATCAAATCCAACTATGTTGAAAAATATATGGTTTTATTTTCTTCTTAACTATTCGAGGTACAGATATTCATTACGCGGGCTATCCTTATTGAATAAGGCCTCGGATATTGACATCTTCAACATTTCAGAAATATTTTTATAGAAAGCATTTTTAACTTTCTTAGTAATGAGAGTTTTGACTTAATAATTATTTCATTTTTTTTGTATTTTATTAAGTAAAATACTATTTATTGAATTTCGCATAATGGTATACCCCTACCGGTTTCGAGGTTTTCCCCTCATCATCAGGAGAGTAAAAACAAGCACTCTTGTTCATGCTTACATGATGTTATATTAAATAAAATAAACAGGTACTAAGTATATTATAGTGTCTTTAAATCTATGCAATGTTATTATGCCTTAACAATAAATGATGTATTTATTATTTGTTACTTTTTATTGCATATTTTTTTCTTCAAGCTTTGTATGAAATAAAGCTTTCATCTCCCCATCAGGGGAGTACAAATAAGCACTCTTGTTCGTGCTCACCTGATGTTATGTTAAGTGGAATAAATTTTGTACTAAAGTGTTGTACTAAGAAAATCACAGTGTCTTTAAACATATACAGTGTTATGCCTTAACAATGAATTATACATCTTATTTCTTTTTATTGTATATTTTTCTCTTTAAGCTTTGTACGAAATAAGGCATAATCCGTATTATCTCATCATGTCGTGTAGCTAATGTCTGAGCATTGTGACTTCCATGATAGCCTATGACAAATCCTCTCCATTTCTGCACTCTGATTTGAAAGCCAGTTGATAAGGGTGGTTCTGTTGTATCTCTCATTTGTTCAGTTCAAAGCATTGAAATTGTTTCTCTTGCCATTATTCCACGCTAGAACATGTATACATTAGCTTTATAAAATAAATACATGTTAAAATAAGCCCGGTTGACAGGAGTCAACACAGGAGTGTTGAATATAGACCACCCCTCTTCACTTCTACTCGTTCCTACCATGGACACATTGCTTTCAGACACTTCCAGTTATTTTTCTGATGTCCTCCAACAAGCTTGCTAGAAGTCTTCCCGTATTTCTTTAACCTGTCTTTCGTCGTCATCCCAGTATTTTCTGGGTTTACATACTATCGATACATCAAATAATGTAATCTATTCAGTTTCACCTCCCCAACTTTTTAAGAAAACATTTCTGAATTTGGTATCCTGCCTGATCTATTCATTCGTCTTTAACTCCCTTTAGTTTGTATCATATATTATTGACTTTTTGACAGTTTTCATCTATAGCTCACATATCAGAACTGAAAAACACATGAATTGAATACGCTTTCAATAAAAATAAGAATATACTAGCAAAAGCAAGCCATACTGGACGACGTCTCTGGAGTAACTCTCCTTCAATTGGTTATATTCATGCTGCAGTTGTCTGACATACTATCCAATCATCTCTACTTTTTTCACCCTACTCTCCGATACTCTATTGAATCCCTTAACAAAGTCTATCATTAATCGTATATCTATCATTAAACGTACAGCACCGGTACAAAGACGGTAAAATAGGTGGATGGCTGACGCTCAATACTCGGAGATTCCGGTTTACTTCTTGCGTTTCCGGTGAAAAGTAGCAGGGTTAAGAGATTCCTCTTGAGCAGGTAGAAGTTGGTTGTAAATGAAAACATAGTTCACGTTCCAGAAACTAAGAATACATTTTTGTCATTTTTCGTTCCTTATGTGCAGCTTATCGCTCATCGCAAGCCCTTTTATTCGCCCGTGTATGTCATCATGGCTTACTAGATACTATGTATATCGCGCGTTCCTCGCTTGGATGGGCCGATCGACTTTTTATAGTGACTATTGCGAAGGCCACGCATAAGGAACATTTTACTACAATAGGTACATAGCAATTACAAATAAATAATATATGACGCATACGTCCAATACAGGTAATATCTTGCATGCGGTGTAAGTGCTAAAGCTAGCGAAGTGGAGAGTTTTTCAAAACTTTTCTTACGCGGCTTCGCCAAACATGGAGTAGAGCTCTTAGTTAAACATTTGTTTTCACGCGCCATTGGCATAAATTGAAATATATATTCAACACAGCTACTAGACTGATATGTGATATTTATAAAAAAAACTGTCGTATTAGTCCGCTTTTAAAAAGTCTACATTGGCTCAAGTGTCGTGAACGAATTGATTTCAAACTTTGTCCCTTTGTTTTCAAGTCGCCTTAATGGGATGCCTCCTTGTCTTGTCTTGGAATATTTTTGTCTTTAGTTGCTAACTTCGTAATCAGACTGGACGACCTTTTTTTAAAAATCTCGCTACTAACATAAATTTAAATCACAACCCTGAGCAACATTTAAAAGTTTGGAAGAAAAATTACCATGTGGTAAATCACCCACCAGATTATAATGTACACATTGGAAGTGTAATACAATACACATACAAGGCGAGAATTTATCGTATTTATTATTTTGAATTTGATACTTTTCCCCTGAGTCCCTTTTTGGGGAAATTTCTCAAGTTACGAATTTCTTCGAAATCATCTACGAAAAATAATGTAGAAACAACTTGATATGGGTTGAGTAAAAAATATACATAAAATATTTTTAGTATTCCCTGGTCGACTGCGATAAACTTATTTTCCCTCGCGATGGTTGAAATTACGAGTTTTTCAATGAAGGAGTTTTTTATTCTTAATTACACGTAACAGGTCTTTATTTTAATAATTCTTAACAGTTTAAACTTCTAATGATTCCTTACTGTTTTGGAGTTTATGTTGATCAGTTCCTTCGTCGGGAGGTCCATATTAACACTTTGAGCGAAAAAATCAGAAAACTAGGATACATATTCCGTATGATTCGAAATGTGCTCAGTGAAAATATTCTTAAAAGTATATACTTCGCCTTATGTCAGTCGGCACTTTCTTACGGTATATCAGTTTGGGGGGATGCACCTTAACCCAAAAACACATATTGCAGGTTTCCCAAAAATTGATTGTGAAAATAATTAATAAACTTCCTGCTCGGTGTCCCACGGCGGAGCTTTTCAGAGAGTATCAGGTCCTGAACATAGCCAATTTAAATCTCAAATCCATTCTCTGGCACTACCATCGAGAGGAAGGGAAGATGCAAATTCAGCAGACACACATGGCACGCATGGCCACTAATGAAATGTTCACCATCCCTAGAGTTAAAACCTCTTTTGCCCAAAGGCAATATGCTTATTTTTCTTCCATTACATACAATGGAGTGCCGACTTCAATAAAAGTAAAGGTAGGAAAACCATTTAGACAGTCGATCGGAGCGTGGTTGTTATTGCGACAGGA
Source organism: Odontocerum albicorne (assembly GCA_949825065.1). NCBI lineage: Eukaryota > Metazoa > Arthropoda > Insecta > Trichoptera > Odontoceridae > Odontocerum > Odontocerum albicorne. The sequence continues at coordinate 32,446,711 of OX463852.1, read as the reverse complement.
TTTTGAGTACTTGGGCTTTCAGGATGAATGACGAGTGGAAAGGATTTATGTTCTCGCGAGTGTGGGTCTCTTCTTGTTGATTTAATTTTGGTTGTTTTTGTATTTGTGTTTCTGTGTATTTTTTTTGTTTAAAATTTGTTTTAATTTTTTTTCTTATGATTGAGTGCGGTATATTGTGGGATGAATATTTTTGGTCTTTCTGGAGTGATAATGTGTGAGGAGTTGAATTTCGCAAGATGTTTCCAGTTGTAGTTGAGAGTGTCACTGTTTATCAGGTTGATGAGAGCGTGTAGTAATTGAGTGTCACTGTTTTAAGGTTCATGAGAATGTGCAACGGGTTTTTTTTGTGTAATCAAAAATCGGAAAGAAGTATCGATTTATTTTTTCATGCTAAATATCCTCAGTGAGATACAGGCAAAAGCCTAGTTTAATGGGGATACGACAAATGAAAGGCAACAAACCCAGATCCATTAAAATTGTATGTCCAAATCAAATTACCTGTTGTCTTTTCTCAATTTGTGTATATTTCTTGTCATGTGTAATAATAAAAATAAAAATAATTCCCTTTGAAACAAATTGGTAGGGATTCTAATTAGTACTCTTAACTGTTATCATCCTTTTACAGCCTATTGCTTAGAACTTTAATTACTTATGACTTAACTGTTATCACCTTTTTTACAGCATATTGGGTACTATTCTAATTACTATTTTCTGGTAAGGATTCTAATAACCCTTAACTGTTATCATCCTTTTACAACCTATTGGTTAGAATTTACTTACTATTAACCGGTAAGGATTATTTTTACTCTGAACTCTTATCATCCTCATTGGTTACAATTCTAATTACTAATTACTCTTAACTGTTATCACCCTTTTACAACCCACTGGTTATAATTCTAATTACTACTAACCGGTAAGGATTCTAACTATTCGTAATTGGTATCATCCTTTTTTTTTAAACAATAAAATAGTATAAAATATCTGACAATTATTTTGGATAAGTATTTGAAACCATCAAACAATATATAATCGGTTGTACCTACGTCCGTGTGTAAGAAAAACTATTGTTATAGTTACGGTTTAACATATTTCATTGATATCAATGCTGAAGAAAATTTTAATTTTTTTTAAATCATTTCTGTCTCTTCTTTGATAATAAGAGAGAGAAAAAAACATTGGCAAATAATGTTTTTATTAAGGAGAGAGGACTTGACTGTTGAAATGTAAAATGTAAATATTTAAAAATGAGAATGCAAGTTTTATGTAAAATATCATATAACATATTTAAAAAGATGTACTCGTATATCCTTTTCATTCAAATTCTACATTATTCAAATTTTCCAGTGTCATAACGGAAACTAATTTGACCTGTTTTATTGGAAATAACCTTAAAATGTAATTTAAATTTTTTTCTGAAAGATAAATTTTTTATTTTAAGCATTAAAGACTTATTTTTATGAATCATGATGAAATGGCTGCAAAAGAGCTGCAGATAATAGAAGGAAGAGAATATCGAATCAATCACAAGCAAGCGAGACTAGAGAAGCAGCAAAACGACAACAAATTGAAGGAGCAACACGACGACAATATGAAGCAGCAACACGATGACAACATGACGCAGCAACACGATGACAACATGAAGCAGCAACACGAAGACAACATGAAGCATCAACACGATGACAACATGAAGCAGCAACACGACAACAACAGGAAACAGCAACACGTTGACAGCATAAAGTAGCAGCAAGACGACAAGATGAAGCAGCAACATGACGACAACATGAAGCATCAACACGATCACAACATGAAGCAGTTACATGACGACATGATGAAGCATCAACACGATCACAACATGAAGCAGTAACATGACGACAAGATGAAGCATCAACATGACGGCAAAATGAAGCAACAACACGAAGACAACATGAAGCATCAACACGATGACAACATGAAGCAGCAACACGACGACAACATGTGCCATCAACACGATGACAACATGAAGTAGCAACACGACGACAACATGAAGCAGCAACACGACGACAACATGAAGCAGCTTAAATATAAGCATAGCGTCACATACATTTTATTTTTCCTTCCGTCGTTATTCATTGTCTTTGTCAATAATACTGAATATGCAACTAAAAACGAACCAAAAGTTATTTCTTAGAGGAATTAGAAATAATGTATGTCAAATTCAATAAAATCGATATAATTTATAATTATATCACGTTATCTAAATTACCGTTCAAATATTAGTTTTCGATATAATGTAATTTAATTGATGAAACTTCAAAGCGTGCAGAATAAAGGGATGAACACTTTTTTAACATCAAGTGAATATACTAGGAATGAGGACATGCTTTGTAAAGTAACTTTGTTAATGGTATAGCAATCGATAACTTTAACATGCCAATTTGTATTTTTAGATACATTAATTGTTGCGAAAGTATACCTGAGGAGGTGTTATATACTCTATAAACATCTCACGAGATATTGCGAAAACTTCTGGCTCCCAAAAAGTCAAAAAAACTAATACTACAAATGTTTAAAATTTTGTCAAAAAGTATTAAAGAAGTCAATAATTTTAATGTAAAATATATGTTTAAGTATTGTTGAAGGGGAAAAAACACGTTAATGTAACTTTTTCAATATAACATTTTATATATAATACAAGTTAGTTAGGCTAAAATAGCTAAACAATTTTATTAAAAATAAAAAAATCTTCCTTAATCCAAGATTTCAACTTTAAATTTGTGGAAATCGACATAAGAAGTCTAAAGAGAACCTCTAGGTAGAAGATATAAACACTTGTAGTAGAGATCAATGTAACTTGTGGAATAATAAAGAAATTTATTAAGTAAACAATTCTTCTTCAACTGTCACTGTATTGGAAAATAACTAATCGCTAACTCTCAAATACGGCATTGGTTGTATAACTGTAATTAAAATATTTGTAATTTTCATTTTTTTATGTACGCTGTTTCAAAATATTTCCCACTTACAAGCTAAAAAGGTGGATTCTGAAATAAAACATCAGTTATTCAAGGAGCTTAAGTCCTAGTGGGAGAATACATTTGTCACTAGACTGATAGCAACAATAGAATGTATGTACTTGTACGTTTACTTAAAACGCAGTTTGACACAACAAAGAGTCTGCTTGAAAGAGTTTCACTTGTTACCTGAAAGGGTGGAATTCAGGCTATGCCTTATGATGTTAAAAATCCTAAATAGTTTGACACCTCAATACATTACGGAATAAAATTTAGAGATAGCCCACTAGGAGACGTGATGACACTTCAACCATATGACTCCTCGAGAGGATCAGGAAAACTGAACTGGTTATTTCGAGCAGGTTAATGTTTAAGACTGACTGATAGCATAGAGGCATTCAAAAAACTTATTGAGTTATGTTCACGGTATTTGAGAAATATTTCATAATATGTTTGCATCCTTGTGATCTTTTGTCACAAAATATCACTTAAGATAAGATACACATTTCAGCCACAACACTTGCATTTGGAGCCCGTAGTGGACACAAAACTCGCTTATGGGAGATAAAGTGCAGGAATTTTTTTCCGATATCTCTATTTGAGAGATTTTGATTTATACTCGTATATCTATCTCTATAGCTTTATCTAACTTAGTTTCTACTGGCATGCTTGGATTTCATTTCTTGAGCATACGAAGAGATCTTTGGCTCCTGCTATACGTTCGTAGGCTTCTACTATAATATATGTTCTTAGGTTCATTTAAGAATATGTGAGTTTTCCAGCACAACTAGAATGATTCCTGCGCTGGTAGAAACTGTTCTTAATTATTCACGCAAAAATGGATCTCTCAGCTACTAAGTCTGTTAGAAGGGTCTTAACACTTCTGAACAGAACTGCTTTGGATATTGACATATTTCATATCGCATTGTTAAAAGAAAAAAATCCTCGAAGACTGGATGCGTTGAATAGCATTTACCAACTTATAAAAGTGATTTTTTAAAATACGTAAATATTTTTTAATAAAATTGTAAATTTATCCTCTCATAATGTCTCACTTATGATTTTTTTCATTCGTGTGGGAACGTTTAAACATATCAGATTTACTGATTTGGATATATTAAAGAGCGTTGTCGGGAGACAATGTTATTTTTGTCCCCAATAATCGACCCTACAGGTTTTAGAACCACTAGAGTAGGCACGGTTTAATCATTAAACGTATTTGTAATACTACCGCACGTGAAGAAACAACAACTCTCGTACACGTATTTAGCACATGCGAGTATTTTTACCAGACAAACTTATCTACCAAACTGGGACCTTTTTCTATTTTTTTTTGGATCGCCGGGAAATGAACGCAAACTCTCAGGTGAAAATCAAATATCTTTTTCCTAGACCACGGAGGTCAAATCAATTTGTATTTTTAACATACAAACCATTCGTTTTTATTCCAAATCGTTTATGTCAAAACTGTGTATACGAGAGAATTGCCTTATACATGTGGATGATTTATTCATTTTATATTATTTGTGAAAAATGGAACAAGATTAATGGCTGCCCCACCAGCGGTCACTTGACTGTCAAAATTGCCGGCGATAAAATTATTCGGCGAGGCCCTCGAGTGATTTATTAGCGGTGACACGTTGTATGCCCCTTTTTCCAACGTCTAACACACAAAACAATTTGATGCCGGCTAGATGATCTGAGATTTTCACGGATGATTAGTGTTATGTCAGATTTTCTTTTCAGAAGCGTATATCTTTGCAACTGTGATGTGTCCGGTTTTTATAAGGACATTTTGTTATCTTCGAATCAACACAGGACTTTATATCTCAAATAATAAATAGACAGATATTTTTATTTAAAGCAAAAAGTGAAAAAAAAAACAGAGTTTATTTGGAAACTTTAAATATTAAGTTTTAAAAGTTTTTTTTCGTGGTTTCATTAATGTATTTACCTCATAACGTATTTACTTCATAAAGTATTTACCTCATATAGCATTTTACAACACGCAGATCTATAGCTGACTTCAGATTTATTTCTAGCTATCCCTATTTTGAGTACATGTGAACCAGGCAGGACCGTTTAGAGGTTTTATTCAGACATTCAGACACGAATAGTTCAACCGATTTAAGAATGTGAGTTGACTGTTTTCTCAAATATTAACAATAGGGGTGGAGTGTAATTTGGACCAATTTGGATAAAAATATTTTTTAAATCAACTCGTGCCATCGTTGGATAATTTAAAACATGCCTTGCACTATATTGTGTGCAACTTCGACCATAGTGTGTGAAATTTGGAACAGTGAGTTTTTTGGGAGCAAAGAGTGTTTATATTGGGCCTTTGCGTGTTCATCTTGAACCTATTGTTCATCGTGAACGTATTCACTTTTGACCTAGCATTTCCTTCTTGGGCTATAACTTGTTCACATTGAACCATAGTACAGTCACATTGTACCATAGCGTGTTCATATAGAATCATAAATATCATATTAAGATTGAAGTTACACAGTTACACAACCATAAAGTTTTTTTGGACCATTGCATGTCTACCTTGGACCATAAGATGTTCACCCTGAATCAAAGCGTGATTATCAAAGTTCTTCTTTGATTACAGTGTATAAACATTGAAGCATGTTCTACTTAAACCATGCTGTATAAACCCTGATCCACATTTGAGCGTTCACATTGAGCCATAGAGTATCCACATTGGACCACAGCGTATCCTTCTTGGACCATAGAGTGTCTACCTTGAACCATAATGTGTTTGCATTGAACCACATCGCACCAATGTTGGAACACAACTCATCAGTATTGGATTATTATGTGTCCACTTTTGATTATAGTGTGTTCATATTAGACATTAGAGTGCCCACTTAGGACCATAGTGGAGCGTTAGGCACCATAGCGTGTCTATTTTGAACCATAGCGTCACCACGTTGAGTCAAAGCGTATACCTTGAACACATACAGCGTGTGCACATTAAACTATAGCGTATCCATGTCAAACCGTATTTAGTCAACCTTGGATATATGGACCATAGCGTACTCACATAAAACAATAATGGACCAAAGCTAGTTTACTCTGGACCATAGCATATCATTCTTGGACTACAGCGTATCATAGCGTGTTCGCTCAGTATAATTACATTTCCTACTTAAAATACTGTGGACAAGCCTTGAATCACAGCACGTTTAGTAATAATATAAATGTTAAAAGACAATTTGAATAGCACTATTTAAAGAACAAACTGTCCTTAAGGACGTTCTAACTCGGGACTCTAGTCCACTATTATTGACAGGTTAATGATATAACAAAATAAATATACATATACATACATTTATACATACACCTAAGTTAAGCGTAAATATATAAAAGTTATTTAGATAATTTCTTCACTCGCTCTGTCAAAATACTTGCATATAGTTTACCTGCCACACTTAATAAACTGATGGCTCTGTAGTGGTAGTAATCCATTCTTGAGTCTTCCTCCCTTCCTTCGTTGTCTTCCTCCAATCAGAGGGAATGTATAAAAAGTTTCAACATTTATTGAAAACACATGCATCCATTCAATTATAGAAAGTAGGAGGATATAAAGAATATACAGTGTATTGCCTTACTTTGCAAACTGTTAGAGCTGGTTGATAAGTTCCGTTTATTAGTTTGTTTACGTTTAATGTGCAAGCTGAATGGGACATTGAATTAGAAGTAGCGACAGGAAATAGGGTAAACGGAGCACTTACTGGTATATACAAAAAGCGCGCAATATCAACAGTAGCAAATACGGCAGAACAATAGTGTGTTGGCACCCATCTTGATGTATCGAAGTGAAACTTGGACTTAGTAGAAGAAGGGTAAGAGTAAGATATGTGAAAGTGCGAGAAGTGTATAAAATTATGTGTTAGAAAGAAGACGGAATGAAGTCATCAGAAATTGGAATGTCAATGTTAGAAAGTGGACGGAATGAAGACATCGGAAATTGGAATGACAATGTTAGAAAGAAGACGGAATGAAGACATCAGAAATTGGAATGTCAATGTTAGAAAAAAAACGGAATGAAGACATCAGAAATTGGAATGTCAATCTTAGAATGAAGACATCAGAAATTGGAATGTCAATGTTAGAAAGAAGACGGAAAAAATACATCAGAAATTGGAATGTCAATGTTAGAAAGAAGACGAAATGAAGACATCAGAAATTGATGTATAGATAAAATATATGTTTTAATTAAGTTGAAAAAAGTAGTTTTAAAATGATTTGGACATTTGAAGAAAGTAAACGATGAAAAATGACTAAGCTAAATACAAGTTAGGAGTGCAAGGTGTACGTGAAAGTGGTAGACCGTGTAAAATGTGGCTGAACCAAATGGAACAGATTTTGATATAAGCTAAAGTGAGAAGTATAAATAATAGAAGATTGTGCATGACGTGATGTATGAATATGAAGGATGCGAAAGTTATGTGATTGAATACAAGTTGGAGATCAGTTCTCTCTGCTTGACCCGCAGGGGATACAGCGGGATGATTTGTAAGTACGTATTTTTTTATATATTTTCAACAACCTATCCATATTGGTTCATTGGAATTGTTAAAAACGTATTATTAAATTCATATATAATGTATAATACATGACAACAAATACATATTTGACTAATATATTGGTTCATTTCCTGTCACGGAAATTAAAAATGAATTGTTAAAAACGTTTTATTAAATTCATACATAATGGTTCATTCCTGTCACGGAAATTAAAAATGAATTGTTAAAAACGTATTATTAAATTCATACATAATGTATGACATACATGACAACAAATACATATTTGACTAATATATTGGTTCATTTCCTGTCACGGAAATTAAAAATGAATTGTTAAAAACGTATTATTAAATTCATACATAATGGTTCATTCCTGTCACGGAAATTAAAAATGAATTGTCAAAAACGTATTATTAAATTCATACATAATGTATGACATACATGACAACAAATACATATTTGACTAATATATTGGTTCATTTCCTGTCACGGAAATTAAAAATGAATTGTTAAAAACGTATTATTAAATTCATACATAATGTATGACATACATGACAACAAATACATATTTGACTAATATATAGTATTGGTTCATTTCCTGTCACGGAAATTAAAAATGAATTGTTAAAAACGTATTATTAAATTCATACATAATGTATAATACATGACAACAAATACATATTTGACTAATATATTGGTTCATTTCCTGTCACGGAAATTAAAAATGAATTGTTAAAAACGTATTATTAAATTCATACATAATGGTTCATTCCTGTCATGGAAATTAAAAATGAATTGTTAAAAACGTATTATTAAATTCATACATAATGTATGACATACATGACAACAAATACATATCTGACTAATATATTGGTTCATTTCCTGTCACGGAAATTAAAAATGAATTGTTAAAAACGTATTATTAAATTCATACATAATGTATAATACATGACAACAAATACATATTTGACTAATATATTGGTTCATTTCCTGTCACGGAAATTAAAAATGAATTGTTAAAATCGTATTATTAAATTCATACATAATGGTTGGTTCCTGTCACGGAAATTAAAAATGAATTGTTAAAAACGTATTATTAAATTCATACATAATGTATGACATACATGACAACAAATACATATCTGACTAATATATTGGTTCATTTCCTGTCACGGAAATTAAAAATGAATTGTTAAAAACGTATTATTAAATTCATACATAATGTATAATACATGACAACAAATACATATTTGACTAATATATTGGTTCATTTCCTGTCACGGAAATTAAAAATGAATTGTTAAAATCGTATTATTAAATTCATACATAATGGTTGGTTCCTGTCACGGAAATTAAAAATGAATTGTTAAAAACGTATTATTAAATTCATACATAATGTATGACATACATGACAACAAATACATATCTGACATATATATTGGTTCATTTCCTGTCACGGAAATTAAAAATGAATTGTAAAAACGTATTATTAAATTCATACATAATGTACATGACAACAAATACATATTTGACTAATATATTAGTTCATTTCCTGTCACGGAAATTAAAAATTTGATTCATACATAATGTACTCGTACATGACAATCTTAAGTCATTATCTCACGATTCCCCGTGATGATTGAATAAATGTAAGCGGGAATATATCATCCAACAAAGAGGCTGAGTTTGTGGGAAGATCACAATACAAGAGTAGACTCCGAGCACAAGTCCCATGGCGGTCCATTGTTAAATGGATTGCCTTTGCGCAATCCCACTCAATTTGGTGGCATTATTGTAAGAGGATTGTGTGTGTATAATGTATTCAGTCGGTTCTCAGAGGAAATCAGTGCCTCTTGCTGTCTCGAGCCAATTTCTATGAGCTCTCAGACTAGAATTATGGCATTTTTCTTTTATTTATTTCCTCAACGCTGAAAAGCGTTGCAGTCATTGCGAAACATTATTTTTAAGCGCTATTTGTTTCAAAATGTATTTTGAATTATAATAGCAAAAAATACATTACAACAAATAAAGGTATAATTAATATATTACATAACAATACTAATCATCTTTGCTAAGTAGTTTCCGCCCAGTGATACAAAGATACCATCACATCGAGGTAGGCGCAGAGGAAAGGGCGCCACACTTTCCTATCGCGACACATACAGTTCCTACGATTTCTCTAACTTTACATTTCTTCTTTTCAAATATACATTTGATCTAACCATCATTTCCATGATCGTCCTCTTCCATGCTTTCCATCGACATTTGCACTGTATATTTGTTTTCTTTAATATTTCTTCATTAATTTATTACACGTGCCTAATCCATCTCAGATCACATTTCTTCATATCACTTAACACATTCATCCCTAATAAATTTTGATCGTATTGTATCATACATTGTCACCCCACGTTTTCTTCTAAATGCACGCTTTAATTGACCCCTTTTAGTTTTGTTCCACATCCCTGTTTCGTTTTTATGCATCAAAACTGGTAATCGAGTGGTGATCTTATGGTAAATGGCATAGTGATCAACGATACAGTGCTCCACCAAGTGGTATGCTTCCTTAACACCTACGATTTTGTTTGTTATATTTACGCTCATTAGCTGTCAAACTTAAGATCTTGAAAGAAGATGATCGACAAAGTGCAAAGTAAATATAGAGCACTTAAGATATTAATCAACAATGCTATATCAAAAGTAGCATTAAAGTGTGTTGATATTATGTTGAACCATACACATATCATACATTTGGCAGAATAAAGACAACAGTAAGATTGATGTTGTGGAGATGCGTGTATTAAAAAATGTACTATGTCAATGCGTGAAAAAAAGTGGAATTATGAAACCAGACATTAATGCATGGTTACGTTTTAAGAAATATAAATAAAAGTGCGTTAAGATAGTTGAGATAGCTGGAAAGAATAAATAATTAAGCTAGTATACAAGTCAGAAGTGTAAAGTGTGTGTGGAAGTGGTAGACTGAAGAAAACCTGACTTCATCAAGTGAACTAGATTTTAAAAGAAAGAAAAGCGAAAAGTATTAATAACACAAGTTAACAAATTTTAACTTTTTGTCTGTAACAGAGATTAAATTAGCTGATTGTTATTAAATCGACCCTGCTGATTACGAAAATCGCAGTGAAAAGTTTGTAACACTTAACATTTTTGTGTAACAGAAGGGGGAGTGTTTTTATAAAAATAGGTACGTTTTTGCGCATTTTAAAAGTCGTAATTACAACAATGAAAATAAATAAATTCCTGAAATACTAAATTTAGATACAGAATATAATGTTGTTACAGAGGACAATAAAAAAAGCCGAATAAAAGCGGGAAGTGTATTTTCAGTGACATTCGACATTCTAGATTCTGGTAACTGCAAGAGTTCTTGTACAACTGCAAGAGTTTTCGTAACTGTCAGCTTTATTATTACCTAGGAAACCACTAACAACTCTTTCAAAGGCTTTTCAAGCTTTTAGTTCTTTAACGCTTAATTTTTTTTCTAACTTTTCATCTTTCAAAAGTTTCAGTTTCAGTCAAAAACTAATTTCAGGGTTTTCTCTTAAAAAGTACATGATGGAACATTTTTAAGTTCATATTCGTTATCAACACACAAAAATTTACCTAAAATAGCCGTTTTCACCCTGGTTATAATCCGTTTTCCCCCTTGTTTGAACTTTTCATCTTTCAAATGTTTCAATTTCAGTCAAAAACTAATTTCAGGGTTTTCTCTTAAAAGGTACGTAATGGAACATTTTCAAGTTCATATTCGTTATCAGCACACAAAAATTTATCTAAAATTGTTGTTTTCATCCTGGTTACAAAAACCTTGTTAACTAGTGTAATAGATGTTTGAACATAATAGACAAAATCTATGAATAAGGCTATAGTGAATTAGTAACATGGATCAAAAATCTTGGTACACTATGATGGTATACACACATATATATATTATGCTTTTAATATTTTGAATATTTATTTTCGACATTTCAGCATTGTTCTCGTATTGCAAATCATCGTTTTTAATAATGTCATGAAATCCGTGGCATTATTTATAGAATTTTGGTCGGTATGTGAGAGGCCTAGATTCGGTTGGATGAGGTGTTTTGTAGTGTTGTATCTTGTAGTTTGGATTATGATACCGACGTTTCTAAAACATTGCAGTTTCATTTTCATGGTTTGCTCGTAGTCAACTTTGCCACGATGGCAAAATTGACTAGAAATAAGCCCCGAATATGAAAACTGCAACGTTTTCGAAACGTTGGTGTCATAAGTCAAACCACGCGGTACAATACTCCGAAACACCTTATCCAATATATATAAAAAACCATCAAAACCTTAAAACATATCTGGGTTTGATTTTCATTGACATCCTTAAAAAATCTAAGTCTATTTTTCTTCGTTACAAACCTTTGATCATATATTTCAGTGGCTAGAAGAAATTACAACACCAAGATAACATTTTCAGATTATACACTTGAATACTGAAATTACTTCTAAAGCTTTTTATTACACCCGGAGTCATTCGAAGTTCTCGTTTATACATTGTATCTTTTTAAAATTATTATGAACTTAAGAAGTCTTAGTAAAATTCCCCCTTCTTTAAGAGTTTAATTAATATGGATTTGAGTTTACTGATATATTATAACTTATTTTAAAATCTAATGGTGGAATGGTTGCACTAGTTCAAATATTTGAACACGTAACTAAACTGAAAGAAGTATCAAATTATGTATAATATATAAAAAAAAAAACAAAAAATGCGATCGTGTAAGCAAGAGTGTGGGTGTGGGCTGCAAAACATCTGATGTCCTCGCGGCCAGTTTGCTCTCTATTGACGGGGTGTAAATTGACTGGAGGCATGTTATGAAATGAGGCCAGATATTCGAAAGCTTTTCTATTAAATATTTTTTCCTTTCCATGTGTTTAAAACATTCTCAAATATGCAATTTCAGGATAAACGTATGTATTACTTTCTCTTAAATATTTTTTTTTTCAATTTGTTTAAAATATACTGGTTAATGCAATTTCAAGATATATGTATGACTTTATCTTAAATATGTTTTATTTTCTATTTGTTTGAAATAAACTCGTATACGCAATTTCAGGATATATATGTGTGTATTACTTTCTCTTAAATATGTTTTATTTTCTATTTGTTTAAAATAAACTCGTATACGCAATTTCAGGATATGTGTGTATTACTTTCTCTTAAATATATTTTCTTTTCCATTTATTAGAAATATACTCGTATATGTAATTTCAGGAAATATATATTACATATAAAAACATACAATGTTGCTATCAATGCTTAACTGTATTTATTTATTTAAGTACGAGTAGTATTGTATTTATTCCATGACTTTATTTCAAGTGAAACTTTGTAATGATTTTTGTTATTCTGTTTTTTTTTCTATCATTGAGAACTATATGAAATTAGTAAACTTAATACGTACTAACCATTTTCCTGTTGGGGAAGGCAAAGAAGACAGAGTGAAAGAATATTCCATCTTGACACATATATTTCGCCTCTTCCACATCTGTACACCTTCTCATAAAGCTGCTACGATTTATCTTACTTCGTTATGCTCTTTATTTCAAAATATCATTAACTTGATCCAACCATACTTTCATTGGTCTTGCCAACCGCGCCTTAACCTCACATTTGTACTATATATTTGTTAGAATTTCTTCGTTAATTCGTTCCACATACCCAAACCATCTCAGAGTGCTCTTGTTCTTCTAACTCAACACATAAGCCTTAAGTTCCCATTCACATCTAATCACTTCATTCCATGTTTTGTCATACATTATAGCCCCATGTAATCTTCTAAGTGCAGGCATTTCTAAATCATTGAAGCGGCTTCGATCAATATTTTTACACGTCCTCATTTCATTCCTACACATCAAAGTTAGCACTATAACACTTTTATGGACAAGCAGATTTTGATAATGTTTGGTTCTAGTATATTTGTTTTATTAATCCATTGTCTTTATATCCCATCGCTATAAACCATTCGATATTCCTCGTAATTGTTCTATCACCTGAGAAAAAACTCAAAAAAAAAATCTTCAACTCAAAGGTTTATGCCATGTGTTGAGATGCGTGTACAACGTTTATTGCTTTATATTTTTTCTCAGAAAAAAGTAAAGTAAAAGGGGTATGTTTTTAAAAACTTTCAATTAAGTTTACTTCCTTTTGTTTGACAAAGAAAAAGATTTTGCTGACGAAATACACAGCGAGATGGCATTTATATTAATGTATGAACCAACCATTATGTTGCTTGTCAATATATGTCACAGCTCCTTAGTCAAAAACTAACTAGCTTTATTATGGCTTTGAGCCTAATGTACAAATCTCGTTATTTCTTTAAGTAAACTGTAACTGTGATGTAACCATTTATTACGACAATATGAGTCACTATTTTATTACAGATACTCCAAACATGTTTTGCGATAATATTAATCACTGTCTAAATGCAGATACTCCTAACCATGCATTTCAATTAAATGAGTCATTATCTCAATACAGATACTCCTAACCATGTATTACGACAGTATGAGACATTATATCAATACAGATACACCTAACCATATATTACGACATTATGAGACATTATCTCAATACAGCTACTCCTAACCATGTATTACGACAGTATGATACACTATCTCAATACAGACACTCATAACCATGTACTCGTATTACGACAGTATGAGACACTATCTCAATACAGATACTCCTAACCATGTATTACGACAGTATGAGACACTATCTCAATACAGATACTCCTAACCATGTATTACGACAGTATGATACACTATCTCAATACAGACACTCATAACCATGTACTCGTATTACGACAGTATGAGACACTATCTCAATACAGATACTCCTAACCATGTATTACGACAGTATGAGACACTATCTCAATACAGATACTCCTAACCATGTATTACGACAGTATGATACACTATCTCATTACAGACACTCCTAACCATGTATTACGACAGTATGAGACACTATCTCAATACAGATACTCCTAACCATGTATTACGACAGTATGATACACTATCTCAATACAGACACTCCTAACCATGTATTACGACAGTATGAGACACTATCTCAATACTTATACTCCTAACCACGTATTACGACAGTATGATACACTATCTCAATACAGACACTCCTAACCATGTATTACGACAGTATGAGACACTATCTTAATACAGATACTCCTAACCTTGTATTACGACAGTATGATACACTATCTCAAAACAATCACTCCTAACCATGTATTACGACAGTATGATACACTATATCAATACAGACACTCCTTACCATGAATTACGACAGTATGAGACACTATCTCAAAACAAATATTCCTAACCATATATAATGACATTATGAGACATATCTCAATACAGATACTCTTAACCATGTATTATGACAGTATGAGACACTATCTCAATACAGATACTCCTTACCATGTATTACGACATTATGAGACACAATCTCAATACAGATAGATAGTCCTAACCATGTACGAGTATTACGATATTATGGTACACTATCTCAACACAGATACTCCTAACCATATATTACGACAGTATGTGACACTATCTCAATACAGATAGATACTAACTAACCATGTAACATATTACGACAATCTGAGAAATCTCAAAACAGATACTTCTAAATATCTAAAATAATTAGTATGGGTTTGCTTAGTAGAGTACTTCAGTGTTGTTGAGTTTGCATAATGATTTTTGTTGACTTTGTCAACTTAAGCGACTTTACATCACTGATAATAAGTGATTGTCTTGTTTATCGTCGAATCTCTTTCATCATTAGATCTCATTTTCAACTTTCCTGCAGCCTGTTTTGGACCAAGTATCGTTGGTAGTGTTTAGTTTTCAAAGTCCAGTAGCTTTCCTTGGTTTTTAAGTATACTTCGAGCTCATGTATTACTACGGATAAGATGATCGAGTAATATATATTCTCAGTTAGGTATTTCGAGACACGGCCTTATCCGCTCAGCAGTTTGGTGAGAGTTGCAACTGTTTTGGTTTCACTTTGTATCCTTGTTTGAATATTTATACCCACCTTAATTTTATTGATGAGGATTTTATTCCGCTAAGACGTTTATTATCGAAAATTTTAATTTGTATAAATATTGGTTACCCTTTCATATTGTAAATCCTCCAGCCCACAATACGTTCAGCGATCTCCCATGAGAAGATGCCAATTTCATTATTTAAAAAACTTTTCTTTCATTTAAACTAAACCCTAGAGGAACATACAACCAAATTGAACTAAATTACATGATTGTCAAAAGCCTAAATTAAGTATATTGAACTGTCACAAATAGAAAATCGATTAAACATTTTGTTTGACTTGGCAGTATCGTTGTTATTATTTCTTTCTTGTAAATAAGTATTTCTGTTAAGGTCACGAAGACCAATGACATCACAAAAGCTACAAGAAAACCAACGAAAAAAAATTGATAAATGACGTTATGAATATTCCCAAATGAGAAGAGTGTGGAAGACGTGCATAAGAAGTAACAACTATCGAGGCATGTTATATTTTGGAGTGGTTAAAAAATGTCAAAATGCTACTTTTAGGTTGATACACTAACGTGACACAAATACTTCATCGAAATAAAAAGTTTCCAGAATTTCACTTTCAAGTTCTAAAACACTAAAATGTCGCCTTTGGTACTAAAACACAACGGGATGTGAGGACTATTTATGTATAATAAATTTTTTGTTTTTAAAATTATATCTCTTTTAATTGTGCCCCTTGTCCCGGTAAAAGATTTGAGAGAGAGAGTTACTCAGAGTTTAAGGAATCCAACGAACTCCTGAGATCAAAGAGGATTTGTTCCTTTTTCACCCGGCTGAGCAGAGCAGGCGTCACACCTGGTAAGATTGGAATTTGGTAAACTTGATTTACGTAATCAAATGTGTACATTATGTTATTCTAAAAAATAGGAAAAGGTGTGACAGGGATAAAGTGTCATTTTTATGACTTAGAAGCACAAAAGTATCAAAAGTGATATTTTAAGGTGTAAAATGCACAAAATTATCAAAAATGCCACTTAACCCTGAGAGTGCTACGAGAAAAAAATATAATTGTCTATCTAGTGCCGAGATATATTCACGATTCGGACGTTCGTGATAAATATTTATTTTAAACAACAAAAAAACAAAAAAAATATATTTTTATAACATAAATATATTTTAGAATATGTACCCTTGTATTCTAAATGAATAATATTCATTTAGAATGCAAGAGTAGAACAAATTTCTTCCACTGCTATAGCAGTGCGCCGATCTCTCAGGGTTAAAGATCCTAAAACATGAATTTCTTTTGTTACACCTGTCATCTCCAATGTTATTATATTTTAAGGCTGTACGCCTGTGGACGGCCCAGTGTTGTGTAATAACATGTGGTTTTGCATGGTTTGTTAGCGCCTGTTTCTTACTAATTTTTGTTGTAATTGTGCAATTTGTTTTTAAATTTTTTTATACATTCTGTCCTTCTTAATGTATGAGTAGACACTACTGGTTTTTTTTATCGTTTTTATTATTGTTACAAGGTACAAAGTACCGTTAATTTATATAAATAAATTCAAAAATATGTATTTTTCCATAGCTGAAATTTACTTAAATTAAATCCACATTTTTCTCTCTCTATTCAAATTTATGAAACCCGTAAAGTACAAATGATTTTCTTAATAATCTGAATGGAGTTCAAAAACAGAAAAAAATATCGAAAATGCCACTTCTAGGGGAATTAAGCACCAGTTAGCTTATCAAACGTAAATGTGGTATTTTTCTTACCATCATATTATCTTAATGATCAATAGATAGCCCCTATAGCGAGTAACTACTGCATTAGATTTCCAAAAAAAATTAAAAATACCAAAAGCAAATAATAACTACGAAGATAGAATGTTGTAGATAAAGCAAATAATAACTACGAAGATAGAATGTTGTAGATAAAGCAAATAATAACTACGAAGATAGAATGTTGTAGATAAAGCAAATAATAACTACGAAGATAGAATGTTGTAGATAAAGCAAATAATAACTACGAAGATAGAATGTTGTAGATAAAGCAAATAATAACTAGGAAGATAGAATGTTGTAGATAAAGCAAATAATAACTACGAAGATAGAATGTTGTAAATAAAAATCTCATGATTTTTATATGGATAAATCTCTGATTTGTCAACCTTGACTGAATTTCTAAATAACTTTCAAAAATATTTTCGTACATTATTATTATAAACATTGAATTGTTACATCCAAATTGTTAAAAAATATATTATAAGGGACATATATCATAAGGTATAGAGAATTTGCAGCATTTAATTAATTATTGTTTAATAATGCTCAATGAAATCAAATAAAAAATATGTTCTTCAATTCACAAAACTGTTGAAAGTTTTAAGATTTAAAGTGTTAAACATTATATTTTTTAACTAAAATCACAATCTTTGGGATAACGCTAGGACATTTCAATGCTATATTCAGCTTGAAATCTTTTGGAATAAAACATTAAAGTAGTACAGAACGCTTACGTTCAATTACTTGACAGCAGAAAGCTATCTTTATTCTGTCGCATATTGTTAAAGAATTTTCTAGAAAAATGCATGTACGAGTATTACCAAAATATGCCTTGTCTAGAATGATAGAATTAATGTTTTTTTTTTTCAAAATTACTAATTCTTCTGGATAAATCACTTCATGTTCATCAGTTTCTTAAGTTTAGTAAGATTCCTTTCACGTCTCTCCCAGATTTGAACATATTGTCTAATGTAACAAATTCGCTTAGCAATGGTATTCTTAAGTTTAGTAATGTTCCTTTCACGTCTCTCCCAGATTTGAATATATTGTACAATGTAACAAATTCGCTAAGCAATGGTATCCTTAAGTTTATTAATGTTTCTTTCACGTCTCTCCCAGATTTGAATATATTGTACAATGTAACAAATTCGCTAAGCAATGGTATTCTTAAGTTTAGTAATGTTCCTTTCACGTCTCTCCCAGATTTGAACATATTGTATTGTACAATGTAACAAATTCACTAAGCAATAGTATTCTTAAGTTTAGTAATGTTCCTTTCACGTCTCTCCCAGATTTGAACATATTGTCTAATGTAACAAATTCGCTAAGCAATGGTATTCTTAAGTTTAGTAATGTTCCTTTCACGTCTCTCCCAGATTTGAATATATTGTACAATGTAACAAATTCGCTAAGCAATGGTATTCTTAAATTTAGTAATGTTCCTTTCACGTCTCTCCCAGATTTGAACATATTGTATTGTACAATGTAACAAATTCACTAAGCAATAGTATTCTTAAGTTTAGTAATGTTCCTTTCACGTCTCTCCCAGATTTGAATGTATTGTGAAATGTAACAAATTCGCTAAGCAATGGTATACTTAAGTTAAGTAATGTTCCTTTCACGTCTCTCCCAGATTTGAACATATTGTACAATGTAACAAATTCGCTAAGCAATGGTATTCTTTTTTAATTAACACAAATTGTTTTTTTTTTAAGATTGGCGCCTTTACTTCTATCATCAAGTGTTAAAAAAATTTTTTTTTCATTTAACTAAAAATATACGGATTAACTAATGAATCTTATAAGTTCAAGAGCATTTAGAGAATCAGGTTAAAATTAGTCGATGGCCATTGATTTTAATAGTAATCTGTGTAACATATTAATAGCAAAAACGCTTGTAGCACGTGGAGGAACATGATCTTAATATAGGACGCCAAATGAACCAAAATATATTTTCATTCAAATCTTCATACCGTATTTACTTTTATCAAAATTCAACCAGTTAAAAGTAAACAAATAATCTTTTCGCCTGGCTAAGGCACTGAGGCTCCGGTGGAGTTACGGCACAACCTTTGTAAACTGAGCGATAACAACCCCTTATTTTTAAATCATAGTGCTGCTGTACAGCAAAATTAATACGATTCATAAGAAAAATCTAATAAAATGCTATCAAAAGGCCATGACTCATTTTGTACTACCGACTACTTATCCTGAGCAAATATCACCCCACTGTTAATAAAAGAAACCCAATTGGGGGGAGATGTTTTTTAGCTCACATCTTTTAAAAACGATGATTTTTTTAAATATTGGTGTCTTTCTTTCTTACAATACTTAAATTTAACTTTTTTATGCAAATTAAGTTAAATTTAATAAAAATTTGGTTACAAAAATTAATCATATTCAACCCTTCAATACTAAAAAGTATCATTTATATCCAATAAATATTAGGTTGACGTTTGTTATGATGAATAACCCTTTTTTCTTTCCTCCTTTCTACCCTATAGCTCCCCTCACTGATAAATAAATTAGCATTCTTTTCAACAATTATAGCTTCTAGATGCTTCTAGATGGATGGGATGGTAAGATTTAAATTCGAGTTCAAGGCCAACTAGTATTCTAATTTCCTTATCTATGGATAATTAAATAATGAAAAAATAAAATCTTTATCAAAAACTATAACTCCAGGACAAAGGGTCTCTACTTTTCAAAGGTTCGAACAGTAGTTGATAACAATTCCACTGTGTGGTCATACAGTAGCCATATAGAATAGACTAACACTAGAATATAAAATTATATTATAAAAAATCTATTTCTCGAGAATAAGTGGTCACCACATAGATACGAGTATATTGAAAGAAGTATCGTTAATTTCAAAGGTTTATAAACTATAAATTGCATTTATCTCGCACGTAATTGAACTATGAACATTATATAAAACATTTAAACTTAACAACTTCGCGGACACAAGGAAATTAATGAAATTTTTGGTACTGTATGAAATTGCTAATTCTTATGATTGTTCTTTGCTTGTTCAATTTTGTGAGCTCCATCCAAGTTCGCGCGACAAATAAATTGTTCAATTGTTGTCTTCAAACAACCAATTTTTATTATAATTCGTCAACCGGAAAGCAGCACCGAATGGGGAATCAGTATGGATATACTCGTAGATATATGACATACCCATTCCTTGCACAATGGACCATTTTTTTGCATTCCATATATATAAAGGATCCTCAAATTGAGCGGTTTTTTAAATTCTTGAATGAACCACACAATACACTTTGATTTCAAAATTTTTTAATTGGTCATTTAAGTATAATGTATGACATTTAAACACAAAAAAACAATATCCGCCAAGTGTCCACCTCTTGCAGCTCCACAGATGACATTTTGACATAATTGCGGTTCTAACTCACAAATAACGCTAATAATTTTGTCTTTCAGCTCAGGAATTGATTGGGGGCCATTCTTGTAGAATTTTCACGTAACCCCAGAGAAAATAGTCTAACGGTGTCAGATCACATGATCTTGGTGGTAAATTAACATCACCGTTTCCGGAGATTACAATACATTAAGTAATTCAACAATTTGAACGCGTTGTTACATTATATACGACTCCATTTTCATAAATATCATACATTACACTACTCAAATGTCACAACACCCAGGCAAGTTCGCGACGCCATCTGTGTTTAACCTAAGAATTAAATAAAAACGCTCAATTTGAAAGACTCTTTACATATCATACATATCACCCAATGTTCCTTGTGGGGAGGGTAAAAGGAACAGATCTCAAAACTTTTCTAGCCAAGCACACAATTTTTGTCTCCTCCAAATTAAAAAAATCTTGTCTTGCACAATCTTTCATTATTCATTCTTTTCACTTTCCTTCTTTCAAAATCCGGTTCTCTTGAGTCAACCACGTATCTTCGGTCTATCTCTTCCATGCATACCTTACACTTTTGACTTGCATATTCGCTTTGTTATTCTTTCATAATGCATTATCATTATAATATAACTTCATACCAGAAGGCATTGAACTGGTTGAATGTTAGAAATAGACACCAAATGCACATACTTTCTCTATTGTAATTATTCTTCTTAACTATCCCACCGCACTCTCTTATCTCGCCGAAAATTGTCAGCGTCTTTCCAATCATGGATTAGCGCTACGCACAAATAGAGATTGTTTATTGGCCTTTCCAGTTCACCACTCCTCTTTCTTAACTGTCTATTCAGTGAGACTCTGGAATCAGTTACAAACCAATATAAGACTCACTCCGTCCTTGGCATGCTTTAAGAAGCGACTGAAAAAACTCTTAATTTCTAGTCAGTAAAATATCGTGTTTCATTCCTGATTTTTCTTTTCTTTTCCTCTCCACCATCCCTTCCTTTCCTTTTAATTGACGATATCTCACTTCATTTTAAAAATAATGTTCGGGTGATTGTCCGTCTTTGTGGGGTTCGTGGGCATGTGCTCACTAATACGTTTATGGATTTCGTGGGGATGGATAGTCATTTGAATGATTTATGCGACCACGTAACTTGTTTAATTTACTTTTATTTGGTTAGTTGGAAGAGATTGCCGCCTAGCAATAAGCCCGCCAGATTGTATTTGCAATAAAAGTGTTAAACAAATAAATATCTTGTCATGCCCAAATAATTTATAAGATCTTTTTTTTTACTACTTTTTTTGATTATTTACAATTTATTGTTATATGATTCAATTTTGTAATAAATTGTTATCTTTTTTAATGTATTCGCTTTTCTTTATTAATGTATCTTTTGTTGAACCAAAGATATCATACTTGTTTAATATTAAATATAACATAGTATTTTAACTAAAAAAAGAGGATGCTTGAAACATATAATGGTAACTTCAGTCTTCATCAACACTTAGGAAATGGGTCAAAGCGAGGTTATATGTTTTTGGATGAAGAATAGGAACGCACCAAAAGGTTATTACCAGAAGTATAAACTCCACTAAATGTTGTAAAATGCAATGTTTAAAATGATAATAGTAATTAGTTTCAGGAACTTCCTTCTTCAATTTCATAAGCACTCAAAGACCGTTCTTTTCTATTAGTTATACAGGGTGGCCACTGAAAGACGGAAGGGTTTGAAAAAGTCATCATTTGTTTATTTTTTTTATTTACAAGTCATAGAGCATCCCTTGGAGATTAAAATTGCTACGTATCATGTCTAACAACGAGTAAAACTCATTGGGTTTTTCTATTCCAGTGACAGATCAATTATTGAAACTCAGAGAAAATACCGGCAATGTTTTAATATCAGAGTATCTCCTAGCGATAACATGAATAGGAACCTAATCACCCGGTTTAAAATAACTGAATTAGTAGGCAATTTTCCGGAAAAATGTCCTATGCGTACTGACGTAGCGGTGGAAGCTGTACGACAGATTGTTCTTGAGGATCCGTCTGCCTCTACCCGTCGTCGTTCTGCTTAACTAGGCATCGCTAGAACATCGCATCAGAAGATTCTGACACTGTATTTAAAAATGTTTCCATACAAGATCCAAATGGTCCAAGCTTTACTACCCCAAGATACTCAACAGTGCCTGCTGTACGCTATTTGATTTCAGCACCTAGCCAAAGATAAATACAATTTTTTGAACTACTTGATAATGAGTGATGAGGCCCATTTTCATTTAAAAGGGAACATCAACAAACAAAACTGCAGATTTTTGGTTACTGAGAATCCTTGGAAATTACATCAGTATCAATTGCATCCCCAAAAATGCACTGTTTGGTGCGGCGTTATGGCTGAAAGAGTTATCGGCCCCTATTTCTTTGAAAATGAGAAAGGCCAGCCAGAAACAACCAACGGGGCCTTATATAAGACAATGCTTGAATTTTTTTACACCCAACGGTCGAAAATAATCAGGAGGTATGGTTCCAACAGGATCTAGCTACTGTGCACATTGCCAGGGCAACGATGGACATCCTGCGAGAACTATTCGTTCATTCAGTAGCCACCCTGTATATTTTTCGAATGTCGAATGAAAGTTTCAGTCATCAATCTAAATTTCAAATATCTTCGAAATAAGTTTTAAATATAATTAAAAATTCTTTTAAAATCCAGGAGTAAAACTTTTCTGAGCGGTTGGAAAAATAGAATGAACTGTTATTCTCAAATCAAAGGAACAAAAAATAAAGGAAATCTGTTATTTTTTTGATAAAATTTAGACAGAATGAATTCGAAAGTTTTCCCATTTTTCTCAAATTAGTTTTAAGATACGGATTTCTTCTTAGTTTTCAGTTTATTTTCCTCAATTTTTCCAAAGTTTTGGGTAAGAAGTTTTTAAGAGTGATAGTGACACGTGGGATTGTCTGTTCCAAAGGATTTTAGTTTTGAACATGAAAATTCTATTTTTTGTTACTAATTCTCATTTTCTCTTCAACTTCTTTATCTTTCCAAAAAAAAAAAAAATTAAATGGAATTTCCCACCTTAACACGTTTTATTTATTTAGTAAGCACCATTGACGTGAAATAAGCTTTTTGTTTAACTATTTGAATGGTTTTTCTTAGAAAATAAAATATTCAACATTTAACTAGGATCTCCGACCGATCCCACTATTTAATGATGCTGCACGCCTCCTTGTTAATGGAAATGGCATCAAATAGTATTTATATACACGCATTAGTTAAATAATTTGCATAAAAATATCGATTTGCATGTTTCTTCAGAATTCTGAATACCTAAATATGAATAAATGTGTAAACCGAAATAAAACGTGATACGAGTTGCTGTTTACAATGTTCACTTCGAAATAATTTGAAAAACTGTTGATGCACACCCAAAAACAACAAACAAAATGATAAATTGAAACACGTATCTATCAACCTAGCACAATAATACATTGAAACACGTATCTATAGACCTAACACAATAATACTTTGAAACAAATATCCATCAATCTTATACGAGAATAAATTGAAACACGTATCTATCAACTTAACACAACAATACATTGAAACACGTATCTATCAACCTAACACAATAACACATTGAAACACGTATCTATCAACTTAACACAACAATACATTGAAACACGTATCTATCAACCTAACACAATAATACATTGAAACACATATCTATCAATCTAACACAACCTTAAAGAACTAAAATATTTGAAAATTGATGTAATATATGCAATATACATATTATACAAAAAAAGATATCTTTAAATTGATATAATCGTCAGAATATTGTTGAAAACATAAACTTTAAGTATACATGAAACTTAAAGAAATTTATTAATGCAAATATGTTTAAAAATTCAACCACATCGAACTGTTCTAAGGGAGCGCGCAGCACCACTACGGAGTGGGCCCGCAGAATGGCCAAGGGCAGATCCCCTAGAACTATGTAAAATAATAAGAAGAGAAAACAATCTCAACGTAATGTTTTCCAGACCAATCTGGAATTATTTTCAAAATATCTGGGTTCCAACTGGAATCGAACCCGCAAATGGTGGTTTGGAAGAAAGGCATCTTTCCAACTAGGCCATTAAGTTCGTCCTTGTTTGCTTCATTATGAAATTTGTTAAGAGTTTCCAACTAGGCCATTAAGTTCGTCCTTGTTTGCTTCATTATGAAATTTGTTATTTTACGAGTACGTGCTTACGTACTTATATTGATTTTTTTTCTGACATTGGTATCAATCATCGATATATTTGCTTGAGCGAACGTAAAAATTTCGGCTCCTGATATATAATGCTAAGCTCGATCGAGAACTTATGAGCTATACAAAATTAGTACAAAGATTAGCATTAAATGTTCCTAACAATTACACTAGACTGCGCTCGTGGGAACTGTTCTCAATTACTTACGCAAGAACAAGTAAGTATCCATGCCTGTTGGAAGGGCCTCAACCCTTTTTAACAGGAATGGTTCGGGTATTGACATATTTCATATTACATTGTCAAAAGTAAAGAATGTTTTCTCCTTTTACTGGGAATGTTACAAAGCAGTCATCAACATATTTAGGTGACTTTTGAATATTTTATGTTTTTTTTAATTTGCAAACATATTTTATTTAATTGAAAATTATGTAACTGGGCTAAGCCTGTATGTATTGTGAACAAATAAATACAAATCTTGAGAATCCCTCTTTATTTATCTATGCTAAATAAGGTTTAAATCAGACATGGCCAAACTTTCATCAAGGCGGACTATTCTGTCTGACAGATTGTCTGTCATTGCTGGCCAAAAATACTGCAAACAAATGAAATTTTTGACACTTATTTTTCACTCAACAAACAGACTTTCGATTATTATTATAAATAAACTAATTATAATTATTTGAAAAATAATCAGAAAAATATAGCTGCTTTGTATCATACATAAGATATCTTTTAACACCCATCCCAGAACAAATCTTACCCGACTTCACGCTGAACAGCGAGAAGAAACCCTACAACACCACATCCTTGCTTGGACCATGAAGTTCTATAAAAGCCAACAAAATCACAGAAATCCCTTAGTCGCTGCCCTGGGGGCTTACGAAAGTACCTCTGACCTACCTTTCCGCTATAAGCACAAGCTCCCGAAGCATTATCTGTTGCCTGACTAGTCCACCTACAGTATTAGCTGGGACGACCAAGGTCTGAGTGAATGTGATGGAATACAAGTAGCCTGAACGAGTGGACTTGTTTTTGCTAAATAATTAGTGTAAGAATTGTTATCTAGTCATAAGTAGTATGTAGGTGCTAATTATTTCTAAGATCTCATATATTAAGATTGAATAAATAAAATAAAACGATATGTTGGAAAATAAGAATAAGTAAGTTCATAAATTATAACATATAATTAAGATTAGTTAAGTAATAAATTTGTATATAGGTATAGCATTGACAAATGTTTGTACAATAATTTACTTTGTTTAATAAAAAAAAATTAAAAAAAACATATGGGATGTACGTCTGTGGACGCCCCAGTATTGTGTTGGTAACATGTGATTTTACGATTTGATACCAGTTTCATTCTTAATAATTTTGTTGTAATTGTGTAATAATTTTTTTTTTGTGTATTCTGCTAAACTTAATGTGTGGAGAACTCACCTACAGGCTCTTTAATATTTTTGTTATGAGGTACATTGTACCGTTTACTTACAAATAAATAAATACATCAATTTTTCCACGCAGGCTGCATTCTTCTTGTTGATATCCTCAAAATCACTTCCGAAAGGGTATCAGTTAATTATTATTTTTGATATAGCCTGTTAAATAATTATAAGAATTTAACTGGTAATTGAGACATTTCCATTATGTCATCTAGCATAACGCTGCATGTTTGCGCGGATTGCATTTTGCCTGCGGACCCTAGTTTGGATATGCCTGGACTTAAGTAAAAATAATATCCCAAATCATTGGACTATCAATTTTGGCTTTTTAATGCTTAATTGTTTTCTTTAATGTCACAAAGTATTGATCTAAATAAAACATTGGTTTCGCTTCACTTTTAATATTTTATTTCCACTACACCTTATTTAAAATTTCATACAAGGGTTTTAATCGGGCGCGCTGATTTTAACAATACATAAATTAAGCTGGTGTCGCAATGTATTTCAAACACATGGATTTGGATCCAAAATAAGCGATTACAGTAGAGCATCGATTATCCGAAACAATTCGGAAGTACGAGTGTTCAGATAACTGATTTTTCGGATAACCGATCGTCACAAGTGAAGACTGTCACAAGTGAAGGCTCTCGCCACTAACGACGCGAGGTTGCTCACGTAGACCGGTTGACTGGGAGGGAGAAAGCGCAGCAGCGCCACAGCAATTTGAAATTCTATACATACTATATGATAAAACACGATAAGTTTTCTTAAAATTTAACTTCTATACTAGCGGCCGCAAATTTGAACTTTCGGTTAACCGATGTTCCGGTTGATCGGTATTCGGAAAATCGATGATCTACTGTATATCAATGGTGATATGTTTTCTTTTTTCTTAATAGTTATAACTTTTTGGTACCAACAGCCTTTTGTGTTATTTTTTAAGTTTTTGGTGTTAAAAAATCTACGTGGCTTAAGTGTTGAAAACGGATTTCTTTCGAACTTTGTCTCTTTGTTTTAGAATTCCTTAATGGGATGTAGCCATTGTATCTTTCGAATCTGTGTTTGACAGATGTTCTTTTCGGAGAGGAGTAGAACTTTAAGGTTGATTTATTCTTCAACTAACAAACTGATTATTCCAAATCGATCCGTTAGAATGGGGTAATATGATGGACCTTATACGAGTACGTTGCTATTCATATAGCGTGAGAGGGTCTGCTGCATATGACACTGCATACACTGGTGCATACAATGGTGCATACACTGCTGCATACACTGCTGCATACACTGCTGCATAACACCTTGGTGTTAAATATATGAGTGGTGTGTGCAGCTTTAGGAAGAACTTAATGGCAACACTTTTTGGGAAGTCTTATCAAAATTTATGAACCAGTTCGAATTCTGAATAAGAGCGCTCTTGAATAGTTTGGCCTCTTAACGGTGCTATATAAAGTATCATTTTATTATAATACTCATTCTAAGGAAATATAAATGTAACGAGTGTATCATAATTACAATACAACCCTTTTTAGGAGGTCTAATAAAAAATATGATGTTACATGAACTCTATACACTACACCTAAATCCGAATTTGTTACTATCACATATCGGAAGATCCATAAAGAATTATTTATGGTGTATCTTTCCTTGGTAAGTTTTCTGCAGTTTTCTTACCATACATGTTTTTATGAATATATGTTGAAGGGGAGAAACACCTAATATAATGTATTTAGCCACCATTAATATATCCTTATTATGTGTATGTATGTGTATATATGTATGTGTGTATATTTATTTTGTTATATTTTTTATCTGTCAATAATAGTGGTTTTTAGTCCCGAGCTAGAGGGCGCTTTAGGAGAATTATATATATTTGCGAAATATGTAAGCAAAGATAGTCTGTTCCCTCTCAATTACGAAAGGGAAATGGTGCTTTACGAGTGTTAAATGTCCTTTAATTTTTTAAATGATAGTTAATATTTATATGTTTTTTTGTATTTAGTAAACTTATTATTCTTTAAACATCTAGAATTTTGAATGAATGCGATGTATGAATTTGAATGTTGGAAATAAAGTGTAAACGTGTTCTCTCATCTCATTTTAAAAGGATCACGACGTTGTGGGTATATTGTTTTTATCAAATAATACTTTTTAAGGAAAGTTTTAATTTTCGCAAACCAATAAAGGAAATATATATTTTAAGTTGAACCACTTTCTTAACCACCTCGAGAAGCGATACATTAATTTTACTCGATTAAACTTGGAAATCCCTATAGAGAGTGTTTATCTTTGTTTCTTACGCTTTGCTAAAAATAAACTTCGAAAAAAGTGAAATCGTTCTTGATGTTTAAATATTAACTGGAATAGTTAACAACTTTATTTGAGGTTACGTCAGTAATAAATAAGGGGAATCTTAAAATATTTTTACTCAACTTGTGACCTTAATTTCCATATTATGGAAAAATATTTTTAACTTCACAATATAATATTTCATGTATACGAGTATATCAAGATTTTTTTATACTTTTGTGAGATTCTTCATCCTCTTGCCCCTAGATTCAACAACCAGGTTACATCATCGCTGATCAGCAGGTGGATATCGTTATCTGGAACTTAAAAAAATGCCCCATCCTATTTATGGTCCATAAGTTTACAAGAGTATACTCGTATATCATATGAATTCTATATCGTCATTTTGAGGTCAAAATTTCTCTAAGGAATCTTAGCAGTGTTGCAGCATCCCCCAAAAAGTGTTTTTAATATAAATATTTCGTCAGTTTTTATGTTTTCAGTACTTTGATACTTTATTGACTATTTTATGTAAAAGAAACTTATTAACATAAGTTTGATCATAAAAAAAATTCGAGAACACCGGGTGTAAAAGGAAAATACATAATTAATAAAAGTCAAATTAGAAGTGAACATTTTATATAAACAGCAGAAATATAATGATTCACCTTAAATAAAATACATTAGCGTATTAACAATAGTTGCTTCTGTTTAATAAGACATAAGATTCATCAGGTAACTCATTTATATACTAAATTTATACCAGGTGGTACAAAATACATAAGTCACCTAAAAAATATACAAACAAATCTGTGACTACAATGATATGGTCACCGTGTCAAATTTGACTGTTCATCTGACCATTTGATCACAATATCAATTGCACAAGGGTTATTATTTAAAATAAAATCATTATTTAACAATAACAAATAAATAAAACGATTAGAATCTCAATAATACATTCTAAAATCTTTCAAACAATATTTTTTTTAAATATGTGATGAATTTTGAGTTATTTTTTGGAAATTTAAAGCAGCAAGTTTGTAACTGGCGCCTTGGTTATAATGATGACATCTATGATTTTTGTTAAAGTATTTATTAATTTTTCCATATAACAAAATCATATAAATGGTTATCTCTTCAATCAATCAAAACCCTGTATTTTCACATTTATTTAATGAACTTACTTAACCCTTTTTAAAATAAAATTTATTCGTTATTTTTAATTTTGTATTAAGTATTTAACTCCTATCGTTTTTATATTTTAATTTTTTCATACTTTTCATTTTATTTTTCCATTTTTTGAACCATCCGATATAAATTTATAATAATTGAGATTGTATACAAATATTAAATTTATGTTAAGCTATTTGATTTTTGGTCTATATACAGCCGTGCGATACAGGATTTTTGTAATGTCACTCTATGAAAGTGTTAAGGAAAAAAAATATTTTTTATGATCAAGTCTCGCTTACATATTATAAAAAATATTTTGTATAGTTGTAGCTTTTTTTATGTAAAGAAAAAAAAGTAAACGTGACACTTTATGTAAATAATTAAGACAATATTTTTGTTTTGCTATTTTAAAGAAAAGATAGTCAATAGTTATATTTATTTTTGTTATATTTAATGACATATTAATAATAGTACATACGCAAACATATTATAACAGCATTTCCCCGTTGAAAAAGGTAGCTCTGATAAAGACAAATATAGCTCTGATATAGAAGCAGAAAAAAGTCGTGGATCTAGATGTCACTGGCAGAAATGTCATTTTATTTTATCGTCTTTTCGATGCGAGATATTTGATGCATATTTTTTTTCTAGCATTAAAAATGATTCCCATTTTCCATCTTTAATTTTTTGGATAAACAAGTGAATATCCAAAAAAATAAGTGATTGGTAAAGTCCCTAACTTTCGTAGAGTGATGGTACAATACTGAAGTTATTTAAAAAATATGTTTAAATGTACAATATATGAACAAAAAAATATGAGCCGGGAAACATTCATTCAACTTCAAACTGCATTCGAAAGATATTTGTATTATAAATATTTTTTTCTAAGACTTCGTAATGTGGTTTTACATAAAATAGAATTCGATAATTCGTTAAAAGTACAAAAACAAGATTAAAAATGAAAAAAAATTTAGAATGTAAGTTGTTTTATATGTTTATCTCCCTCGCCCATAAATTTTTGAAAACAAATTTTATAAAAACAGTTTTTTCAGAGAGAGAAAAAAAATTGCATTATCTACCTTTGGTGCAAAATTTTGAATGAAAATATTAAAACTTTTAATTAAAGTAAAAACAAAATAACAATTATTGAGATATAAATTTGATATTATGTATATTTTCTAACGATCAAAAGCTCTATATTCAGATATATAACATATTTCGTAACAATGACTTGATTTTCTACAGTTTAACTTTTATACATATTAAATTATATTCTACCTACCACTTTTATCTTAAATTTACCTTATATTTGATCTTCGATACATTATATTATAGCTTACCTTTAATATAATGTATACATTATATTAAAGCTTACCTTTGATATAATGTATACATTATATTATAACTGACCTTTAATATAATTTATACATTATATTATAGCTTACCTTTAATATAATGTATACATTATATTATAGCTGGCTTAATATGAAAAGTATAATAATCTTTTAACTCTTTTTCTGAAATATCTAGAATGTGTTTAATTTCATTTTGAATGAAGACAAAAAACTACCCCTGTATGCAAATTGGTATTTACCATCACATCAAATTTTATTATATTAGGTAACTTTATATTTGGAATCAATTCACATTTCATTGGTTATCAGTGTTGTCTCAGCTGCCGTGGTCTAAGGGTGAGCATTCACGTTAAGCAAACATAGGCATCTGATCCGATTCCTGGCGGATTTACCCTCGAATTGGTTTTACTCTTAAACCGTTGTACATCTTACTTAATTCATGTTTTTTATGTTGCTTATAATGACGACCTCCGTGGCTTGGTAGTATGACACTTGTCTGCCGATCCGGAGGTTGCGGGTTCGATCCCCGCTGGAACCCAGATTTTTTTAAAGAAGATTCCAGTCTGGTTAACCCTTAGGGCCTATAAAAGCATCTTTCTGGTTGGTTAGAAGAGGTTGCCCCATGGCAATAAACTCGCCAATGGTTAAAGTGCTACTAAACAACGTAGAAATAGCACTATGAAAAAAAAAACACTGCTTTATGAAAGGTTGTAGCAGACCATACCTGCCGATGGTCTTTAAACTTTGATATTTTTGGTCACAGAAATTTAGCTTTGATCTGTCCAGAATGTGCGCCTGCTGACATGTACACAAAATACCAAAATTACCACAGGTGACTTCCACTTACACGATGGATGTCAATCATACTTGAACACTAGGAAATACCTAGCGTATCATAATCAGTGTTTTATTATATTGGTGTCGTACCAATGACATGAGGTATTATACCACCTCCTTTAAAATGATGTATAATATGGTATACTTTCTCTCTCTTCCTTGGCATTATTATTCCCACATGGTGGTGGGGTGTGCCCTTCCAATAATTCGCCGCCACTTCGCCCGATCCTGTGCATCTTCCGGAGCGATATCGGCGTCCCTCATGTCCCGCCCAACCACCTCGCGCCACCTGCTCTTGGGTCTTCCTCGGGACCTCTTACCAGGGGCATTAAGTGTCTGCACCCTGTTTCCTATATACTCTGGCGGTCTTCTGCTGACGTGTCCATACCATGTATAATATGGTATACATAAGTTATCAAATTAAGGGTAGATTTACGGTCCATTTTATTGATCTTCATTCCATTTCCGTGTCCGGACATTCAATTTTGGATTATTTCACGTGTTTTCAGAAGGAAGCGCCAGAGATCCCCTTATCATTACCAGGAATCATGTCTTGCCCCAAGCATGAAGTTCCGATTTTCGGACATGTTAGCATTTGTTGTAAGTTCTGTATTTACCCCAATAATCATATTCAATTGGACTTTTGTTCAAGAAACCCCAAAAAAATCAAGAAACCTTACATCTAGTCACCCTTTTTCGGAGCCGTTTTAGGGTTCTTCAAGTAGCCCAATGTGGCAGTCAACTGGTACCATATTTTCCGTGAGCTCTATCCAGTCATCAAATGTTTTATTTTATTGATGTGAAATACCTTCGTATGCATTAATTTGTTTTTAAAGACGTCCATGGCTTAGTTGGTAAGACGCCTGTCGTTTGTGACTTAGTAGGAGTTGGTCTTCTGACATGAAGTTGGTCATTGAACCCAGTTTTTTTTAATAAAAAAGTTTTCAGTCTCTATTTCACTTAATGTCTTATAATTATCTTTGTGAGTGGTCAGGGAAGATTACCGCGTGGCAGTATTTCCACAAGGTTGTGATGTATGCAAAAGAAAGTATTATATGTGATTTTCTCGTAGGCTGCCATATGTGATTTGTTTAATATTAGTGAGTTTTAGTCCCGAGTAAGAGCGCCCTTGTAGAGACATTAATTTCTAATCGGCGCTATATAAAATTGTCCATTGAATTGGAATCGAATATTGTGTGCAAATTATTGCACTTCAGTAATCAAATATGTTTATGCATCAAATCCAAAGTTCCAATCAAAATGAAATCGAATATTAAAGATCTAAAAGACTGCAAACTTTTGTCGAACAGATTTACAATATAATATTATTAGTTGCCGTATAACGCCTATTGATTTGTCGTTAACAGGCTACAACTAGAAATCGAATCCGAGATGTTCAATTAACAATCAAATAAACCATTTGAAAAAAGCCGCCAACAATACACGAACGGTTAAACACATTTTTGAGATTTCATAAAGAGAGAAACGATCTGTTAAATATTTATTTTAATTTTCCTTAGTTGAAGCCAGGATAAAAATTTCGAGGTAAGCATTATATTTATCTGAGAGTATGTGTAAAAGGTTATCGCAGATAAAAAAATGGTCTTATATGCTGACCCCTATTTAAAATTAACCCTTTTGAAATGATTTTATTTAGTCATGATTTTTTCAGGCCTTGTTTCAACATAACGTGCAAAGCGCTTTTGGCTGAAACATAACGCATTTTCATGGGAAAACATATCTGATTTATACAATGAATCTTCGTTCTAGCATATAATGGGTTATTTAGGGTTAATTTGTAAGAAATAAAAACATTTTTTTTTTTCAACAAGATTTTTGGAAAAATAGGTCAGAGTTTATTCAGTTTTTAGCAATTTTTTTAACATTGATACATATTTATATCTGCTGTATATGATATGATTTTTAAAATTGATTTGTAATATCTGTTTATTTTTAAATTTGCAATTCATTTTTAGGAAAATCAAAATCTAACGATTTGATAGCTCTATATCTTTTTTAATTTGATAAGTGACAGCTGTTACGCCTTACTTGTTTTTTGACGACTTCTGTGGTATAGTTCGAGTTTGTTTGCTGATGGTAATAAAAAAACTCTTTCCTGTCTGGTTAACCATTCCTGTCCTGTGATGTGTAACTAGTACACATTGCTTCTAAAAACATTAATATCTCTATAAATATAATAAATACTGGGTTCAGATTTTAGGTATTCCTTCGTAATACATTTACACATTGAATGAAAATAAATATATTCATAATAATTAGGACTTATCGGCCGCATCAGAGATATTTTGTGAAAATCAGGAATAAATTCACCAATAAAATCAAATGTGTGCCAGTGTGTGACGTAGATATGTCCATTCTAAAATGCCGCTATAGGTGAGGAAGCGACGCTATTCACGTCTCACTCTCACTCTACTTCGGTATATGGGAACGCAAAAAATATAATCTCAGTTCGCTCGCTTCTCTCGCTTAGTAGCCAGCGGGCTTTCGTTCAAGGTGGTCACGTTGCCCGTTTTGTGAACGTCGTCCGATATTTTTTTTCATGTTTGTAGCAATTAAATTCCAATTATTATCACTTATGATTTCAAATTTAATTAATTAAAGCGATTGGCTTTGAATATCCTTATTTTTCCAATTTTAAATCGCTCATTTTTGCATATGTATTGATGTGTATTGAATACACATCACCGGAACGGGCGGATTTTTAGTAGCACAGGAAGGGATAGTTCATTGGTTAAAATTTTTATATTTTTACGCCTTAACGTGCATTGTAGTATTCCAAATCTGTGCGATGACGAACTGTGAGTTCCGTACCAGCTTCAGTGGTTCTAAACTTGATATGTGAGTGTCGTACATTATTTTTTCTGCCAACAGCTGATTCGATTCCTCATTCGATTCCCTTTCAATATATCTAAAGTAGCAATTTAGATATGTTGAAGGGTAGCATACGAATGAAAAAAAAAAGCGTTTGATTTGGATTTAAAAAAATGGGGTCTTATAAATTGAAAATCGACCACATCGATTAACTTATAGTTCAGTTGTAATATCTTTGTTATTTATTAAAATCGATCGATCGCCTGCAAATCAATAATTACTTTCAGTGAAAAAACTTATAAAATTTCTACAATTGTTTATGTGTATTGTGAATAATGAATGGTTTATAATTTCTACACTTATATTGATATGTTTTTTGTTCTACTTTAGTATGTACAAAACAAATGGTTTCCTGTAATTTAGTTATAAATTAACTATTTTTTATATTAGTTTCTGTTAACATAATTAAATTTATATTAATATGTATTACTTACATTAACATATTAACTAAATAAATTTTACATATGTACAGTATTTTCATTCTTATTTACATGAGCCATGCATTAATAATCATTTTAAATATCTTAAAAATTATGTTTTATTAATATATTATATTTTATTCTTAAATAAACCTACGACTTTTGGAAGTTTTTATATTAATAATGAACTGAAATCCAAAGTAATTTTTAATTGAAATTAAGTTAATATAATAACCGAAAAAAATTATATAAATAAACTTGATTATTCATTAAAATGTATAATGATGATAGACTTATTCGTATTTCATGGTTTTAAAAAAATAATATCTTAAAAATACATAATTTTTATTACTTTGAGAGATTTTTGGGAAATGTAATCATTTTGGCTTCAAAGATGGTGATCCGAAGGCGTTGCAATATTTATCTTCAAAATAATATTCAAAAGCTTATACCATTAATTTGATTTTCCATCGTCCTGGAAATTAAATATGTAACGCCTTTGAAACGTCAATTAAATGTCAATTAACGTCAAAAGTACCATAAAAAACAAAGGAAAGTCATCGAATATTTTTTTTCTATTGTTGCTTTATTTTCACATTTTTTTAATTAATTTAAATTGAAAATATCATGATTTGATAAACCTTTAAATTGTTTCACCATATTTCAGATATTCGAAGTTAAACAACCTTTTGAATATGCGCAATTAAATATTTATGTTTTATTTACAAAAGTTTGAAGAATCGCCGACCTAGGTAAAAAATGTTTCGAGAACCTCGTATTCAAGCAGGCAAAACATTTTTTAAACTCGTTGAAAATTTACCTGTTTTCGATAATAACAAATTATTGGATGCAATACCGCGATGTAACAATATATTTTTTTACACGGATTATATTTTCCCATAATTATTTATTTACTACACCAACTAATTAATTACGTAGAAAGTTTTTCATTGGAAACATTATGAATGTCGCCCACAATCTTATTAAAATTTTATAATAAAATCAAACTTAAACATTTAATATAATCAACGAGTTTATAAAGAGGGAGGTTTTTACAAATTTTAATGTTTTATTAAAAAAAATTGCATGTTTAATTATACATATATATTCCTTTTCATAAGACATTTTAATGAAATAAATACAACTAATACTTTTGCTAGCAAATGTGTAAGTAACAAATATACAAAGTATTATGTCTCTTTCTATAAATTTACAAAAAACAATTTTTATATATCATATAAATCTATACTTAATTTGGCAGGCAAACCTTCTTCGTTATACGAGAAGTTCTACCAAATTAAGTATTGGTAACCAACTTAGATAGAATCTTTTTGATTTCGTTATACGAGAAGTTCCACCAAATTAAATATTGGTAACCAACTTAGATAGAATCTTTTCGATTTCGTTATACGAGAAGTTCTAACAAATTAAGTATTGGTAACCAACTTAGATAGAATCTTTTCGATTTCGTTATACGAGAAGTTCTACCAAATTAAGTATTGGTAACCAACTTAGATAGAATCTTTTCGATTTCGTTATACGAGAAGTTCTACCAAATTAAGTATTGGTAACCAACTTAGATAGAATCTTTTCGATTTCGTTTTACGGCAAAAAATATATAAAATATTATTACTAACTTAAGAAACATATACATTTAGTGAAAATTATGACCAGAAGAGAAAAACGAAACATGTACGTTAAAAAATATCATCATTTAGTACATAAAAAATATAAGAAATTAACAAAGGTTTTGATTCGTTTGATACTCAAAGACAAGTGATTTAAAAAAAAAAAAATTTTATTGAATAGTCCACATTTTCACTTTTTTTTTATTTTGGGTCTTTTAATAAAATACTTGTATTTTTCATTCTCTTTCAAACACACCATGCATGTTTAAAATGCATTCAAATTAAATATTCGATATACGGAATACCGATTAAAATACGAGTCTGTAAAGAGAGGGATAAGTGTACACGGGCTGGATTCCCTTTTTTGATTTGTATCATAATTTATAGAATGTCGTGTCAATAAAATTATATCGCTTTTCAAAAAAGTCACGAAACAAAAAATATTAAATTATGAATAAATATGATAACTACATAAAATTAAACCCGAAGCTATTTTTTTTTAAAACCATTTATTAACAATATGAAGGAAAATTATAAGATATCAACAATAATTTATAATCGATATGTTACTAATACCATCTACGAATTGAAACTATTTTTGATTTAAGTGATATGTTATATATTATAAGAATCATTGAAAAACTTAAAATATGTGTTATGACTTGAAAACAAGTAAAAATTCTTGCCAGTATTTTCGAAGTTTGTCTTAATCCTGCACTCATATTTAGTAATTCTTTCTATGAAAATTTAAATGACTAATAAAGGAATGTAATATTATACAAATCCCTTCAAAAGTTACTTAGAGCAAAAGCTGTATTATATTCAGATAAAAATAAAGCTGAATTTAAAACCAGTCCAGCACCCATCGCAAATCGAGCCCTTGACATATGAATGCCAAGCGAGTCTTCAGAGAGATAGGAATACGGTTGCAATGTTAAATGTGATTGTCAAAAATACGAGTGTAAGTAAACTTTGTTTTTTTTTTATAAATATAATATATCACATAGAAACTTCACTACTGTACCTTAGGGACAACTCTGTGTGACTTGCTTGAATTGTATCGCATATTGCAATAAAATATAAGATTTTTTAAAAATTGATTGAAAGTAGCTGTTTTTCTAATTTTCCATAAAATATGTAACAACATAGCTGTTTTAAATTGAAGAAAGTATTTTTTAATTTATTATAAGCTTAATAAAAAAAAATCAAAGAAGTTTGAAAACATACCTCAACCATAAATAAATTATTTACTGTGCTCCAGGCTTTGAAATTAAAAGAAAACGCTTTGAAATAAAAATAAGTTCTCAAAAGCTTTTAATATTTTTTTACTCGGGGATAATTTAAAACAAATTCATTGACTTTGTTTGAGAAATATTTAACAATTTTTTATTTCCGTTTTCTTCATTTGGCAAATGTTTAAAAAATTAATGAAGTAATCTTTAAATTAGTTTCTTGTAGATGAAGTATCTGAGATTAATTTTATTTACAAACAGTGATGTGAAAAATTGCCGCACTTTAAGCTTCCATGTTGTATGTACGAGTACATACTCGTACGTCTATATCAAAAGTAATTTATTTAGGTTTTATAATTATAAACTGGCAGCATTATTCACCCTTTTTTTGTGAGATATATGTTTAATTTTTTTGAAGAAAACTTATTAAAAATGAAAATTATAAGATCGAATAATTTTTTAAATTAAATATTAAAACAATTTTTAGAATGATTAGGAAGCTGTAAGGTGGCGTTTGTAAAAGATTTTGTGTCGTATATTTTTTTAGATGTAAATAAAATGTAAAAATTAAGCACTTAGTGGGATCTTAATCCCCTTACCATCCCCGATTTATTTCAAAGCTTCGTTAAAATATTGTTTTAGACGTTTAAGTATAAGTATGAAATATATTGAATAAGTTTTTGTATTTTAACTGTATTTTATATTCCACAGAGGTTTTATCTAAATATTTAAAGATAAAGGGTTGATTGTATACTTGTTGAGATATTGTTGCTTAGCATGTGCATTTTTCGATCATTTCTATGATCTTTTTATTTTTTTTTTATTTTACACATATCACTATCACGTCTTTCATTTAAAGATTTTTCCAATTATAGACATAAAATCTTGCCCCCAACATTATTTCACAACCTTATTTTTATTGCACATTTTATATTTAGCTATTTACATAAATATTTATATAGTACATTCAATTATGATAATTAGGTCGCATTCACTAGTAATTATTACATTCACTAGTAATTATTACATTTTTTTTTGTGAATGAGGTATGAGAATTGTATGAAACAAAATTTTTACTTTTTCACATTTTTACTATTATTTAGCAGGTTCTTTAAAATTTCTATTGAAATACATGCAGCTTATAGATTCGAATATACACCAGTGAAAATAAGGTACTTTGATTATTCATAAATCAGGTGAAATATTAACAACTTTTGCCCGAGCGGGACTCGGGCAGGAATTTTCTTTTTCTACTGACGAGCCCGAGCGCTGTTCGGGCAAATCTTGTTTCGAATTTGTTGGTAATGTTTCTCCCGAGCGTCGTTTGGGCAGATCTTGTTTCAACTTGTTTTCTTCGAACGGATAGAATTCTTTGTTTTTGGTACTAAGAAAACGATAAAATTGCAGTTAATATATATTCGACAAGGGTTATATATTTAAAAGTTTAAAAAACTTTGATAAAGTAATTTTATATCGAAGTAAGTGTCATTTAATTTTTATTTTATTAATACAACAACAGTTACAGATTATGAAGTTGGTTTCTAAAAGACGTTTCAGGTGCATCATGGGCATACGTGAAGAAAAAAAATGTTAACATTCTTAAAAAATCCAGTGAGATGCCAATTTATGATTGATGACATATCTATTGAACAATTGACGAAATTCAAATATTAAGTGTTAATTTACTCAGCTACCATGACCTCCGTAATGAGTCATTGCAGGAACAAAATACACGTATAGAGAGAGAAAGAGTTAAAACCCATGTTTTAAAGAACAATGGGAGGTAGACGATTTTTATTATAATACAAAAAAATTATGTCAACACCAATTAAAATTAAGTAAATGATATTTTGATATATATTTGAAACTGCAGAAGTTACATGCAATGCCATGTGGAAAGGATAAATAACACAATAATTCCTTACGTGAAAATATATGAAATACCCGCTAAGAGTGATCCAACAGAAATATCTCCCAAAATATGTATGGATACCTGGGTATCAATATCTCAAGAAAGATAGTTCTGATGATAACATCCCACAAGCCTAACTTAAGATAAATAAGGATTATGTAAGACAGGCATGTCAAACACGCAACACGTGGACCAAGACCTATTGAAAAAAAGCTATAGCAGAAGATAGAAAACAAGTTGTTTGTTTGAAATAAATACATTAATTTTAATTTTCGTATTTTTAACATCGAGAACATGTGGTCCACGGTCTAATGCATGCAAAAAAGGTTATGTGGAGCATGATACAAAACGAGATTGACATACCTGATATGAGCTATTTTAATTTTGTCACTGAGAAGGCTATGCCACTTTAACTTGTTTTGTATAATTGGAAATTCGCAATATTTTCAAATTAAGTCCAATAAAAAAAATTAAAAAAATTAAATACCAATTCTCAACGCTCATTCACTCATCTACCGAAGACAGTTAGTGGTTAAGGAAGTATGACATGGCAGAAGAACTAGTCAGTTATCTTATTACTGAGCGAACACGACCAGATAGTCTATTGGCTATGTGCCCATGTGCATAAGCTTCTTGAAGGCCTTCCTGAATTCTGGGTTGAAGATGGTGTAGATGACCGGGTTGACGAAGCTGTTTATATATCCCAACCAAGTGGTGAGGATGAAGGCTGTCACTCCGGGCTGGCACTCCCAACCCAACTTGGTACACATCGCATCCATAATGTTGCAGGTGAAGAATGGTACCCAGCAAAAAAGGAAGACACCTGCGAACAAAGAAATATATATGTTAATTTTTATTTTTACTTTTCATCCACATATTAGGACGTACTGTATAAGACGCTTTAAACATAAATGCTCAATAGAGCAAATAATAGCAAATAAAGCCTAATGGCATACACTACTATTATTCATTATAACATACCCAGTGGAGAAAGAAGACTTAGATATGCTGCAAGTACTGAAGCTCCTTACACAATATGCAACAGGATACCTATCAATTATTAGCTTACGTTGTCACCCCTTATGGCACCAAACCTTGTCCCTTACATTGTATGCTGTCTTCTGTGGTCGTTGCTGAACCTCACAGTCAAGGATCTCTTCGCCATTCCAACGTCAGTTCAGTTGGAAAGCGAAGCTGTGTCGTGGAGTTTTATTTATTTCTTTTAAATCAGCCGTAGCATGCCTGTTAACTCACCAACCACACCACTGTACTGGATCTGGTGGCCTACTGAAGTGGGACAATCGGAACACACCGACATGTTTTTTTTCTTCTCTCTTTTGAAAGATTAGATATGACCGAAGTCAAAGGTAACCTTATACTCCCGAATACTAGGCGGAAAAATATCTGTATCATTGAAGAGGAGCATGGCCCCGCAATAACGTATTGGACTTCTGAGCGGAAGGTCGCCGGTTTGAAACCTGCGCAGTTCAACTCCCCTCGAATTACACATAGGTTCCTTTTGTTATTCATTTATTCATGTAAAGTTTTCTTCGTATTATACAATAATTCGCATAAAAACTTAAATACGCATATATGTTATGTTATATACACCTGAAAAAGAGGACACTAAGAAGGTTTGGGCACGTAGTATTAATGTGTGAAGAAATGATAGAAAAACAAATATTTAGTGCAAATGTGACTGAAAACGTAGTAGAAGAAGATCAAGAAAAGTATGTTTGATTGAAATTGAGATTTTGAATGAAGGAAACGAAAAAAGTCAGATGAATCGTAGTAATAATGATAATAATAAAATGATAATTTATATACAGTAAAAAACAATTATCCATGCTGACGATACATACTTGTGTCTGAATATAAAAATGACATACAAAGATTGTTTGAAAAGGTTTACATTGCACTATTAATATTTATAAAAATAGTTAAGGAACATTTAAGATGCCTGAACAACAATAATTTTTCAGAGTTCGCTTACCACCTAATTGAAAACAACCATTCGTTCGATATTAATCGTGGTTTACGGATTCTACACATAAACTATGGGGGATCGCAGCTAGACAATTCGGAAATTCTCGAGATCAAAAAAAGTATAAAATTAAGTTTAAATATCATCAACAACCAAACCAATTTTCATAGACCTCTGCTTAATGTTTCCAATTTAAAATCCCTCCCTCTGGATATTCAGACTTGACCTGCCTTAAATATTCACTTTCATTTTTCCCTGCCCCATTCACCATTGTATCACATCTCTCCCCACTTCTCTTCCCCTACCTCACCCCCCTTGTATTATATTATTTACACTTGTAGAGGAAGTATATTTTTTAACAATTTAGTTTATCTTCACCTGACGATGAAGACGGTGGTCTTCGAAACCGGTTGTAAACCAAAATAAACCTGTGCTGAACACAAAAATACAAAATAAGTTTTTTATTTACTTATTTGTCCTTTTACGTAAAAAATGGCACCACAAAGTGAAACTATAGTCTTTCCGAAGATTCAAGAAATATAAAATAAGTATTTAAATCGAAAAGACTAAGGCTCCAACAATATTTCAAGAACCTGCAAGATGCAACCCAATAATTAACGTTAATAAAATTGAGCAAGAAATTTCTTTTAAATATCTTGGAGTGGATATTTACATCCACAATAATTTGTGCAATGAAAATACATTATTTAAAGAAACATTACTGAAAAATACTCTACTTTTTGAGTAGCGTAGGTGCTACCTATCTTACAACCTACATATTGTGGGTTCGATTCCCGATACAATCCGATATTTTCAAAGAGCTCCATAACATATTTGTTGTTTTTTGGAAGATACAATTTTAGAGCAACAAACACCAAACTGTACTGTATAACGAAAGTGTAATAAAAATACATTTGTTAGTGTTTCTTTTGTGTAAAAAAACATTCACTTTTTAACAGAATAAAAAAATTATTTACTATATTTTAAGTACTCGTTTTCGTAAGATTTTTAAACCTCTAAATATATATTAATTGTGGTAAAGGAAGACTTACAAAACAAATATACTATATTGTGCAAACGTGAGTCTAAAGTTGGATTATTGTAATTTATTTTATCAATGTTTATTCCATTTTTTGTAACTGTATAACCCTACCAGTTTCAAGGATTTCATCTCATCATCAGGGAGCACAAACAAGACTAAGTGGAATAAATAGTGTTTGATAAAACCAATTACAATGAAATTACTTTAAACCTTCACAATGTTAATGCCTTAACTACTATATAAGTAAAGTTGGATTAAGGGAATGATTTATTAAAAAAAGAAATAGAAGCAAGAAAGTGTATAGATGTGGAAAAGATGAAATATGTTTGTCAAGATATGATATTGTTATATTAACATAGAAAGATTTACCTACTGGTTTGAATATTCGATTCCCGTCAGAATACGACATTTTTAAAAAAAGCTTCATAAAATATTTTCGATTCGTTAGGAGATATCATTATATAGCAACAAACACAACAATCTTTACTGTATATAACGAAAGTGCAATGCAAAAAATAATACACATGTTTTTGTATTTTAGTGTATAAATAACATTCGCTGTTAAACGGAATAAAAAAATATTTACCTTATTTCTTTTTATAAGTTATTTTAAACCTTAAAATAAACTCGTATTTATTATTATGGCAAGTATTTTTTTCATGTTTTCTAGTGTACACAAATATTATAGTATGAGAACTAAGAGAAATATTGATGACACAAATAATAAAGGACGAGTGAAATTGAATCATACTGACATTGAATAC
Source organism: Odontocerum albicorne (assembly GCA_949825065.1). Classification (NCBI taxonomy): domain Eukaryota; kingdom Metazoa; phylum Arthropoda; class Insecta; order Trichoptera; family Odontoceridae; genus Odontocerum; species Odontocerum albicorne. Next base: position 32,402,720 of record OX463852.1, on the reverse strand, counting down.
GGATGGATAAGATGAAAGGTTCTTCTTCTAAATTCTCATTTCCCGTTTGTTTGTTTCATCCTGTGTAATCCTCGTTCGCTTTCCACAGATTTTCTCAAATAATATTTGCAAAAATCCAAAGAGAGTTTTAAGAGAAATGTACTAAAGTAAATTCGGACTTAAATAACATCAGCAATTTTCTTAATTTTTTTGTAAAATAATATATGATTATATTTTATTCCCTCCTCTAATCTAGCTGTGCGTCTACCCAAGGGGTACTGAGAAAATTATATAAATACGGTCTAAGGAAAGAGCATGTAAGTCCATGTTTAACGTTGTTGCTCAACGTTAAACATGGACTTACATGCTCTTTCCTTAGACTTTAGACAACGTTAAACATAATTTCTAGTTTTTGAGAGTTTAAAATGCAATCCTATATGTTGAACATGATAAGCCTGTTAAGCTCCAGTAGATAAGAAACCTGTTATCCGACGGGGATGGTAGATTTTATTCCCGTTAAAACCTATTATTGTTTTAAAAAGCTTCCAGTCTGATGTTGGCTTAAGGCATTTTTAACACCGTTCTGAGTAGTTGAACGATAATGCTATATGGTAATAAACCTGTAAGATTATTCTCTATGCAATGAAAGTGTAAAGGTACTGTTGATGCCCAGAATATGGGTCCGATTTAAGAACACCTTACATATTCATTAGATGAGTTAAACAGACGAGGGATATGTTTTGGAGATTTGGCCGGTGTAGTGTTGAGAATATTTCAAGAAAAAGAGGAAGTTACGGAAGGTAACATATAAATAGTATTCCAATAGCAACAAGAGTTTTAAATTACGCTCCATTTCCAAACTGTTAAACCTACAGAAACCATATTTATCAATTGTTTCCTTAACAGATTGGAAATTACAAATAAATACAGTTACACGATTGCAGATTGCGTACATACCGTACAATTTTTTTTATAAAAATGACCGGAATATTACAGATGCGCTTCGTTTAAATCGTGATGTTTTTACTCCAAAGTAGCAGAATTTGATACAGTGAAAATTTAATGAAAATAATCGAAGAAAAAGGTTCGGTAGGGAATTCAAAATCACCTATATTTCAGCGTTCAGCTTGTTCAATTGAAATTATTGCTGCGTTGAGTGAATGTGTTGAACAACAATCATCAACATCAAGGTTGATGGCTTACCGATGGCTCTTCGTTCATCTACAGTGTTCGTTAGCATGAGTACCATAGGCATACGATAGCCGAATCACAGCCATTAATTTAGCCACCTATTTGATAAGGCTCCAGATTTTAGACCCTGCTCTGATCCATTTATTTTTAATTTCGTCATAAAACTAAATAGATATCGTTTGGCCTGGTCATGTAGAATAAATAAATTGAGAAAGACTAAAAAATAAAGAGACAGTGTAAATATGAGGGAAAAGTGTGGTAGAAGAAGACCGTGGAAAGTATGGTTGGATCAAAGAAATTACACTTTGGGAAAGAAGTGTAAAAAAGACAGAGAAATCGAAGAAGTTGTGTGACAAAATATATGAATTAGAAAGAGGCAAAATATGTGAGTCAAGGTTCACTCTGCTAACTCCAACAGGGAAACGACGTGATGGTATGTTTGTGTGTACACATATGTACAATAATATATGACATTGTTAAATAAGAGGGAGTTACGACCCTGGTATAAAATAAATATTTAACAAAGCGGGCGTCAAATCTTCTGGCACCGAACAACAGTGCGGATACTATGTGATATATTATGAAAATATTTAATTTCCTGCCCCCTCACTGTGCCTATATAATGCAGGAGACAGGAATGTAAACAGCAGCCAGATTAATTGCAAATATAGCGAAAAATCCTCAGCTTGATGACACACCATGACACGTCACTGGTGTAAGTTAAGCTTGACTCATAAAAAAAATATATGTATCAAGCTGGCGCAAAGCAAACTGAGGGAAATCCACTTTTGATGAAACATCATTCATTTTTCTCCTTTCGTATGCAACACCCTTCAACGTATCCTAGTTGGTGCTTTGAACTAACAACATATTGAAGATATTAGTAATCGAGCCTTCAGTTTCAGAACAACTGGAGTATGGATCGTGTAATAATGTTACTAGATAGACGTTTTTTAAATTGAACCCGAATCCTCGGGTAGAAGTCACCGATTTACTAACTAAGCTACGAAGTCATCTGAATATAATTATTTTATTAGTATCAACCAGATTTGAATTGATTAGATTAATATTTATATTCAGAATACAAATATAAAATACGAGAATATCTAGAAAAAACGAAATTGAAATGTGAATAAATTGGGGACTTAGAATACCTAATAGATAAAGTTTTTTTGATCAATCATTCTTGCCAGCGTCTCAAAGCCAAGCGCAAAAAAATTTTTTGGATCACTGGTGAAATCAATATGCATCTTGGAATTTAAATCATCCACGTCAATAATGCTTTTACTTTTGATAGCCGATCGACAACATCAAATAAGCATTATATAGCATTGAAACATGCAAACAACCCTACCAGTTAATTTAAATGTAGTTCACATCAGCTGGTCAGAGATAGGCTTTCAACCTATTAGAAAGCGGGTGACAGACCCGGGACAAAGAAATGCGATGCCACGCTACCTCAAGGTATTGTTGTACGAGAAGGTTGTGGTGAAATCTCTTATACTTATCTAGCTAAACCCCAGATAGCGGAACTCGTCCATCGCTAAAAGGTCTTGCCTGTAGTCCCCCGCTATACTTACAGAGAACAGATATATACTCAACCACTGCAAGGTCCTTACATTATATGTTAATATCAGCAATCTGCCTTTAATGACCCATGGAGAGTAACGAAGCCTTAGCCAAACCTCTTTCGAGGTGATTTATGGCTTTTATAATATCGATACAATGACACCGAGACCTAAGGAAGTCCTAAGGGCAACTCATCCTGGAGTCTTATTTTCGAAGGTTTACCTCTTACAGATTACCAGTTTATGAGGTGCATAACCGCGCGGTAACGTACAGGACTTCCGTATGGAAGGTCGGCGGTTCGAGTCCCGCGCTGTGCTACTTTCCTCGAATGACAAAAACATTTTTCTGCCTAGTATTTGAGGGAATAAGGATACATATGACGTCGAACTCATCTATTCTTTCAAATGAGAAAAAAATAAAATGATAATGTTGTCCGATTGTCTCACTTCAGTGTGCCATCCGATCTATAATAGTATAGCGGCGATGCAGGTGATTTTGCTGGTTTGCAAGGGCTCTCACGTAAAGTATAAAAAAAAACTCCCCACCATAGCTTCGCTTTCCATCTGCATTGATGGAATGACGAGGGAATTTTCGACTACGAGGCCCAGCAACGAAAACGACCAGTCAAAATTAGAGGTCATAACATCTTTGCCGCGATGCACCACAGGAGGCAAAATCAAAATAATAAATCAATCAAAATAATGCATTTTAGAATAACCACATGTAAAATGTGATGTGTTTAGTTGGGCAGTTTATGAACTTAACATCGTTGCACAAAATTGTACTTATTTGCATAAAAGATTGTCTTACAAATGTATTATTGAAAAAAATCTAGGTAAAGTCTGTCAAGTAAAATATTTAACATTTCATTGATTTGCCCAAGTATGATTTTCAACGAGTTATACTTTATTCCTTATTTTACAAAATAAATATTGTTTGCGGGCTTACATTCAAATGTTGATTTTTTAAAACAACGTTTTTGCTTACGTAGGAAAAAAATGTAAAATAAAAATTCTTGTTTTTTTTTAATTTAAAATTTTTGTGGAGTGTTTTTTTAATGATAGGACGACTTAAGATAAGTATGGTATTTTTAGTTGATTTTTTATCTTTCCTTTCCACAATACAACATTTACAATTAAAAAAAACACATGGTTTAAGTGGAAATATGAATAGTAGAGTCTAAATACATAATCACACAAAAAATGCCTTCGTTTGTGGATATAAAAAATCACTTTAATAGGCAAGGCATTGAACGGAGTGGACTCATTCTTAAATCACAAATTTCATATATCTTACCACATCAAAGTCAACAACTCCTCATCACATTCGCATCAGTCATTTACTCACATATCTATGAAGAGAGAAAATAATTGGAGAGAACCCCAAAAGCTTCTATCCGCCTGTTCAAGGGCCAACATGTTAATTTATAAAAAAATGAATTAGTGATATAATGGAATCATCATTTTCTCTTTAGTAATTAAAAATAATTGACGCTTGTAATTGCATGCGAACTTGTGGGGTCAGAGCTAGGTTCATTTCGTCAGCTATAGTTCGATGACTGTGGTCTAATGTTTTCATCAGGATTTATGAACCAAATTCGAAATGAAGGCGTCAATTTAATCCATGAGTTTTTGGGCATTTTTTTGACACCTGTTAATGTAAGTCTACGCCAAAAAAATATGTTTGATATCCATAGAGGGAAATCAGGTATCATAACTTAGTACAATGGCTGCTAAGTAAGTTATAGAGTTTTTTCAAGAAAATCTAAATCTAGTGTTTGAAGGTTCCCAGGTTGTTGAAGTGGTGTTTGAAGGTTCCGCTTAATTGGAGAAGTCAACCAATTCACAAGTAAACCAATGAATTAATAAATTTGAACCCCGCTTAAAGAGGTATATGCTCAATGTTCATTGTCATGTTACATAATGTGCTCTGCAGATTGGTCTTGATGGTCACAAAAATTACAAAATGCTGAAGGATACAGAATAGTAAAGATAGTGGTACATACCTAACACAATAGCCAGAGTTTTGGTCGCTTTCCTTTCTTTCTTCGCCGAAGACTTCTCCCGTTTCTTCTTGCTGGCCTTGTTCACTTTGTAGATGGTGAATCGAGAAGCTGAAGTGGCTTTCCTTTCCTTCTTTGAACTCCCTGATCCAAGTCTTGTGAGTTCCTCTGCGCAGCGTACTATAGTGGAAGCAGTTCTGGGGAAAATAAAAAAAATATATGTAGTTTTATTTTAAACGAGAAGTACTCGTACATACAACTTATGTAAGCATACTAACTCCATTCAAAACACATTTGTAAGTATTGAGGGATACATGTTCATGTTGAGAATCCTCAGAATTGATTGATGTTAAATAAATTTTATGTAAAAAGAGATTTTGTTTTTGTATGGTAAATAATACAAACAGTTGAGGATTTTTATGGATATTTGTGACAAAAACCGACCATTGTCGAGCCCTTGAGAGTTAAAAATTTCAGTTGACATGGTTTGAGCTTGTATTGAAAATTTAAGATGACCGCATTCCGATAAAAAAGTATTGAAGGATGTCTAGAAGAACGTGAAATTGGCATATTAAAGGCATGTCTAAAAACAGACTTGAACTAGACTAAGAGATTGTTCCAAGATTACCGAAAATAGACTGAACCGAACCGAACTGAAATCCCTCGACTACCCGGTCCTGAACGTCTTCAGGATGAAGGACCGGAGGAGGAAAGTCCTGCCATTGGTGATCGTGAAACTCACCAAATCCCCTGAAGGACGCCGAATTTACAACGACCTCCACAGCATCTTCGACATGAAGATCTCCGTGGAGGAGTTGCGAAAAAATACATCCGCAGGACAGTGTCACCGCTGCCAAAAATTCTTCCACAGCGCTGGCAGCTGTCACGCCCCTCCCGTGTGCGTTAAATGCGCACGCAACCACAGAACGTCCGACTGCAAAAAGCCGGACGACTCTCCCGCGAGATGCGCCAACTGTGGCGGCGACCACCCGGCCAACTTCAGAGGCTGTTCCTCACACCCTCTTAGCAGAAATGCCAATCAAGCTTTCTCCTCCGCGCCCCCCCCAGCCAGAGAAGCCCCGAGGAGGTCCCCTCCTCTAGCGAAACCAGTGTTGAATGTCGCGTCCCCCGCGATCTCATACGCGAGCATTACGAAAAATGCCCGCCCCCAGCTCTCCGCCCAACCGCCCCCCCAAGTAACACCCCCTAATCTGTGCTATCCATCGCAGGCCGACATATCCGCGGTATTGAGGAACCTCGACGAGGCCATGAATATGGCCCGCGAAGTCTTCAACGCCCTCGCAATGTGTGTGCCTCACAATGGCTAGAGTCAGCAGACCCTGCCATCTAACCGTCGCGTTCTGGAATGCAAACGGCACTTGCAAAACCAACAAGCAAGAAATCGAGGACTTCATCGTCGAGCACAACCTAGATGTGATGATGATAAACGAATCCTTCTTAAAACCCAGTCACCGATACTCACTTCGTAATTATTATGTTTACCGTAATGACCACCTCACAGGCAGAGGAGGCGGTACAGCTATCATAATAAAGGCGAGTCTCGATCACTGCCTTTCCGCATCTCCCCCCACGGACAACATGGAGAGCACCAGCGTTGTGGTTCAAACCCTCAACCACGGTCCTTTCAAGCTCGTGTCCGTGTATCTCCGACCGACATTACCATTTCTCGAGTCAGATTTGGACTCACTTTTTGCGGACAATCTTCCCACTATAGTAGCGGGAGATCTCAATGCCAAACATCCGCTCTGGCACAGCCGAGTCAAAAACACTCACGGCCGCACGCTAGCCGAGATCTCCTCCCGCAAAAATTACTTTGTGGACGCCCCCGCCACTCCGACTAGATACTCCCAAAAAGATAACGACTCTACAGACGTCTTAGACATCATCATCAAAAACGACATCCCGTTCAACAGCGACTTGCTAGTGCTAGAGCAGTTGCAGTCCGATCACTACCCGGTTTTATTAACTCTCACGGATAACAACCCCCTTCCGGATCCGTTCCCCTTCAGGAGGCATATCACCTCCTGGGATGATTTCGCGGCCACTCTCAAATCTAACATCAGAGTGCCGACCTCTCTTCCTGACTCCGAGGCCATCGATGTAGCGGTGAGTTATCTCACCGACAACATCAAATCGGCCCTCGAGTCAGCCTCAAAATTGAGACCTCCTCAAAAGCCGGATCCCCCGCTCCCCGTCGATATTAAAATAAAAATCGCGGAGAAGAACAAGATCAGGAAGCTATGGCAGAACACCGCCAACCCCACGTACAAAACATTGTACAATCGTCTGGTGAAACAGATCAAATTCGACCTACAGCGCCATCGTAACGATCGCTGGAGCAAATTTATCGAATCACTCGAAGTCGAGGAACACAAAAAGTGGAAGCTGACTAGTTCTCTCCGTAAAACCCCTTAACGGCCCTCCCCTCTGCAGGGCCTGAACGGCACAGTTTTCTCGGCACAAGATCGCGCCGAAATCTTTGCGGGCTCGCTCGCCCTCACTTTTACCCCAAACTCAGACCTCGTCAACCCGTCGCACTCCGCCTCAGTTGACAAAACGGTCAAAAAAGTTGTCGCCTCACGACCTCCGCCGACTTCGGATTTCTTCACCCCGAAAGAAGTCCATAAAATTATTCACGACCTCCATAATAAGAGAGCTCCCGGTCCAGATTCAATAAATAATTTCACCCTGAAGAAACTCCCAAACAAAGCCGTCTGCACCATTTCAGCAATCTTTAATGCCTGCTACAGACATAGATTCTTCCCTACAGCTCTCAAATGCGCAGACGTTATAATGATTCCGAAACCGGGTAAAAAACTCACGATCCCCGAAAATCACCGCCCGATCAGCTTACTGCCTACCCTAGGTAAAGTGCTCGAACGACTTATCCTCGATCGCCTAACAAGCGAGATAACCTCGCTTAACATAATTCCAGATACGCAACACGGTTTTCAACCGCGACACTCGACCTCTCATCAACTTCTTCGCGTCGTAGAACATATAGTGACTGGTTACAACAGAAAACACCAAACAACTCTCCTGTCGCTGGACGTGGCGAAGGCCTTCGACACGGTCTGGCACAACGGACTGCTCTTCAAACTGCACAAGGCTGGAATCTCTCTCCGCCTCGTGCAGATCATAGCTTCATTTTTAAGCGACCGTACCTTTTCCGTCAAGGTGAGTGGCATAAATTCCTCTCACCGCCCCATACAAGCGGGGGTTCCGCAAGGAGCCCTCCTCTCTCCCACCCTCTACAATATATACACCAGCGACATGCCCTCTCTCCAGAACCGCCGATCTATCACGGCTCAATACGCGGACGATACGGCTTTTCTCTCGAGTTCGAGACACTCTTGCGATTCCCACTCTCGCATTCAAAAATTCCTCCCAAGATTAGAACGCTGGTGTAGAAACTGGAAGGTCAAGATAAACCCTTCCAAGAGCGCAGCAGTCTGTTTTTCTAGAAGACGTCTCAACTTCATCCGCCCACTCAAACTTTTCGGCCAGAGCGTTCCGTGGTGCGACGAGGTGAAATACCTCGGCGTCACTCTCGACGCGAAGATGTCCTGGAAAAAGCACACCACCATCATAACCGGGAGGGCGTACGGCACTCTGAAAGCCCTAACACCACTCCTGGGCAGACACAGTAGGATGTCCCCACGTATCAAGTTAAACTTGTACAAGGCCATCATACGTCCTCAGATGACATACGCCATCCCGGTGTGGGGCCACGCGGCCGAAACCCACATGCGCAAACTCCAGGTGTTGCAAAACAAAGCTACGCGCATCATTATGGATGCGCCGTACTTTGTCAGTAACAAACGGCTTCACGAAGATTTAGATCTCCCCACCATCCGAGAATACGCGATCTCTCTGGCCGAGAGGTTCTACAGTTCTCTCCCGAGCCACCCGAACCCCCTAATCAGTTCACTGTCGGACTACGACGCGAACGCAAATATCATCCACCCCAGGCCGAAGCAGATTCTTCGTTCCACCCCTCGACCCTCTATTCGCAACGGTAGGCGCCGAATTATGCCTAGAGCGCATACATAATACGTATTTTATTTTAGCCCCATATTTATCTATCTAAAAATATTTATTTTAAAAGTCACAGTGTTCACCCCCCCCCCCATCTTCGTAATATATTATTATATCTATATTTATATATGTATACATCTCTATCCTTTCTCTTCTTTATTCATATTTATCAACAGCTGTGACATACAAAAATATAAGTATATTAATATGTAACCTATATGTATTTATTACCTTAATATATGTACCGAATTCTATCCTTTCCTCTCTTATAACATACTATTTCACACCACCACCCAAATAACCTTCAAATTTCACAAGTCCGTTTCATTTATTCGATGAAGGAGTAAGGTTTCCGCAAGTTGGACCAACACTCCGAGAAAAATCCCAACTAGAGAGTTCCAACCCTTAACGATGAGAGGAAGTGAAAACGAAATAAAGTTTGGAAAATAAATTTCGACAATAATATATGTGTATCATATTCTTCAGACAAAAATGGAATCTTGAATAGAGAATTCTTCATAAATGAATAACTAATTAACGAAAAATGTAAAACTTTCACATGCATTTTAAAATATAAGATAGGAAACACTTAAACGATCGTCTTATAGTGATATGAAACACTTTAAACGATCGTCTTATAGTGATAGGAAACACTTACTTAAACGATCGTCTTATAGTGATAGGAAACACTTTAAACGATCGTCTTATAGTGATAGGAAACACTTAAACGTTTGTCTCAGAGGGACAGGAAGTTATTAAATGTATCTCAGAGTCTCATAAAACATTTTAATGAATGTTTCCGAGTAACAGGAAGCACTACAATATTTGTCTCAGAGTGATAGGAAATATTACAAAAGCCTAAAAACAAAATATAAATTTTCTTGAATACCATATAACTTTTCAATTGTTGTAGCACTGTGTACTTTTCTACAATGTCATAAAAATAATAAACTTCACATGAACATGGATAACTTTTGAAATATAAATCAAAATGTATTTTCATTCGAAATCTTCTCAAGCTTCTGAGCAAAATGAATATACTGAAGGAGATGCAACTCGGTAAAGTCACTCGAACCATTGAAATCTTTAAACATAGACGAGTATGTGGAATTCAAAGAAATATTGACGTTTCCGAAAATCTAAAAGTAATTCGTTTTATTTATATAATGTCATATCAATAAGGAAATATAACTATACTATAAATTCAGTATTCAACAAACTTTCCATAAAGATACTATTATTTGTAAAAATAGTTTTTTTTTCTACTTTGAGGGTATTTAAAGAAAATTGTCCAACTAGCTTTGAAATAAATAAGAAATATTTAATCACAAGGGTCACAAAGTATGGATCCATGAAGTCATGATAAGTGTAGCTTTGGTCACCTAGCAATACTGTTACGTTTATGTGAATGTATTGGTTTGTGGATATGTGTATAGATGTACTCGTATGTGTTTGAATATAAGATATTTAGGTAAATGTCACGTTTGATAAATATTATTTTTCATAAGTTGTTTTTTTTTTCATTTACTCGTATGATGCTCCTCAACATATCCAAATTGGTGATTTAAACGGTATGGAGAGCGTACCTGGGAGACAATATTATATTCGTTCTCAATATAATCTTCGGGCATACAATCACTGAAATAAATAGGCATGGAATACGCAGTTCACCATCGCACATGTTGGCAATACTATCGCACTTTAAGTGGCAACAAAACTTACTCACATGCGTCTGGCGTACGGGTACTTTTATAAGACGTACAATTTTATCAAATTTGGACACTTTTATTATTATACTTTTCTAAGGTATCATCAGGAATTGAACTTGAAATCCTAAGGTTGAAGTCAAGTGTCTTACTATCTAAGCTACGGAAGTCACTCATAAATCAATAAAACGACATATAATTTTTCAATTGATGTTGTTTTTAGTCATGATATCGGCATAGCTTCTTTTTAATCTTATTTACGATCAATAATATTTATATTTTTTTTTAGATACATGTGTTTCAATTACCTCAAAGGCACCTTCTCTCCTCGAGGCGATGCAGTGCTCCCATTCTTGTTCGCGTACGTAGATCCTCCTCTAGAGATGATACTGGCTGGGGACCCACTGTGAATCTTCGCCTTGGGCGTCGCTCCCGCAGTAGCCATAGTTCCCACAGCGGAAACGGTGGAGCTCTGCCCCCTTAACTTGTCCCTGGGGCTCCTGGGCGCAGGAGACCCATCGGCTTGGACATCCCTCAAGGCAGCATCTTCATGCTGGCTGAGATTGGAGGCCGCATACCCTGAGTCATTGTTTCCATTTGCATCTGCATGAGGTGGGGGCGTCGCTAGAGATGCCATGACACTGAAAAAAAAATAATAATGCCTTTACAATTAATGCCACGAAACTATTATATAAGCAACCAACACACTTTAGACTCATTTATTCATTCACGTGCTTAAAACAGAGATGAAAAAACACTTCACTTGTTACCCAGTTTCATGAAATGATTTTTTCAGGATTCTAGTTTTCTTTTATCGTTTCATTCCTGTCCGTTATTGACATTTACAAAATTCGACATAATAACTACTGGTGAAAGGATTTTTTTACTTCAATTTATTTATTAAGAAATATACATATACCATATGAAGAAACATATAAGCATTTATTTATAACCGTTTTCCGTATTGTATTGACGCATAAGGAGTTTATTTTGAATAAAAGGTAATGTAAACTAAAAACAAACAATGTCTTGTATTTCTTTCCCGCCAAACCCTTTTCACTTTGAACAAACTGTGTAATGCAGTGCCTTTAAAATGGTGAACCGGGAAGTATCAAAATCCGCCAAGATGTTCATAATATTATTTTGGTACCAAATTTGATGTATAGGAACGATACGTGGACATAAAAAAGACTGATGGGATTCATAAATCCTGTTGAAATGTATACAGTGAGAATAATACAATACAGGGGTAACAACGTATGACAGAATATGGAATGAAATAATGAGAGATGAGTGTGAACTTAAGGCTGATGTGTTGAGTAAGATAAAGAAGAACACGCTGAGATTGTTAAGGCATGTGGAACAAATGAATGAAAAGAGACTAACAAAATTAATATATATAGTGCAAATATGAGTAGGAGGCCAAGTAGAGTATAGTTGAATCAAGTGAATCATATTTTGAAAGAAGGAAACGTAGAAAGTCAGGGTAATCATAGAAGTTGTATGAGAAAGAGAAAGCAAGGATGTGTGTCGAGATAGTAAAATCTAGCGATGTGTCTTTTCTGCTTACAGCGATAGAAAAATAGCGTGATAATATCTATGTATGTATATTATGAAGTTATGATAAGAAAAAAATACAAAAAACACATAACTACTACTAAAATTTAAAAGGTTCCGGCAAGTTAAAGTGTGTAAGTTACAATCCCGGCTACGCCCATTACATGGTCAGATAATGTTACAGTTAAAATTTGATATTTCTACCATTAGTTGTGTGTCAACTTAAACCAATAGGAGGTATCTTACGAATTTATAAAATAAAATAACATTTAGACGCTATTTACGAAATTTTTTCTCCAAAGACTGCATAGCATCTAAACACATTTAGAAAGAAATTTGATTATCACGCGATATTAAATTTTAAACATTTCAGAGTAAAACGAAACAACGTGTCTTCTGTTAGCTGTTGCTGACATACAATTGTGGGTAGAGATATTTAATTTGTCAACTGTGTCTGACTAATGCGATGGATATGACTGGCGTCATATGTATATCATATATGTATGTTATGTCTGTATACGCTGTACGTTATTCAAGCTAGAACATTTTGACCTTAATATCAATATTAGATATCAAAATAATATTAGATTTTTTAAGAAAATTATCACAAAAACCTGGTAACTTTATAACAATGAAACAAAGTCAAATTACTGTACGAGCATATCTTAACTTTTATAAAGTAATATTTTCTGACTCTTTGTACATAAATTGTGTTAAAATTTGCATGAAGCTAACCATCCCCATACAAGGTTGGATTAACTCGCTTCCAAACAAGGGCAAGTGGCAAAGTGGTCGATTGTCACGACTTTGAAAGTTCACTTCAGGCTTACACCAAGGGAACATCAACACCAAGTTGAAGGAACATTTCAAGAAAACAAATCAATTAACCAGAATAATTCGTTGAAGATTTCATTACGTCTTTATGAATAAAAAGAGCGCATGTTATTAAACTTGTGTAGCATCACTTGAAGCCCATTTTGAGGTTAGCACAGATAACTAATCCTCCAATCTTCTTTTTCAAGCACACAACTTTCGTTTAATTTATTTATTATTTTTCTCGTGTCTTTCACCCTGCACTTAATAAAAATATCCAACTGTATTCTAGCATACATTTTATTTCTTCGTCTTTCACTTTCTTGCTTTTTATTTATATCAGACAGATTTTTAGATTTTCAAGTCTTTCACAACTTGTTTATTTTTGAATGGCCAAACCATCTTCAAATAATTTAGTGAATTCTTCTCATACAAAGTTCTCATACAAACTTCTCATACAAATTCTCACAAACAGTTATGCTTTCTTCATTTTTTTCTTACCCTATCATATAAAGGTGGTTAAACCAAATATCCTTTGCAATGTATGTATTTCTATAACGTTAATTTTTTTCTTATCAGTCAAAGAACTTCAACTGACAGACTCTCCCTCCGTGATCTTAAAAGTAAAACACATTTCTTTCAGCCAGAGTATTGCGGGGTCGATTGCCATTGGAACTTAGATTTTTTTTAAAAGGATTCCACTCTGGTTTTTCATAAAGTCTCTTTAACATCTTTCTGACTGGCTGGAAGAGATTGTTACTTGGCAATAAACCTACTAGGTTGTACTGTAAGTAACTAATGAGCAATATAATATAAAACTACGTTAAAGACATTGAAGTACGTAACAAAAAGAAGTGAAGTCATATATTAGCATAAAAGTTTATAAGTATAAACTGTAAGTGACGTTCTGAACACATATATAAATAAAGAAATAACTAATTGAATGATATCAATGTAATATGTATTATGTAATGACATATATATGTTAGACTATAGAAAAAAAACTTGCGAGAGCTTTTCATAACAACCTCCTAATCGACATACAACCCCACCAATAAAAGAAAGAGCTGGGAGTTTTTCAACCCACAAATGGTTAGACCCTTCACATTTGTTTTCACTATCAAAAATGATTAACAGAACAAACCAAACCAAAAATGATCATAAAGAAGCTGATATAAAAAACTTTCCGACGTTAAAAATGTACTAAAAAAGATAAAATTTCCTAATTCTGATAATTGGATCAATGAAAAATAAGAATTAAAAAGGATTTAATTTTCTCGCTTCAAAAACTGAAATGAAATGTTCCTTCCATCAAAATTCAAAGCTGAAAACTTAGATCAACATTATATTAACATTCAATACGTACTTTCCAGCTTCTTCTACAACTGTTGCTAAGATGAATTCTGTTGATTTGTCGTTAGGTATGACGTGGCAGTCATCTACGTCTACGTCGGGAGATCTGCAACAAAGAAAAAAAGTCGTTTCAGTGGATTGTTCGCAGTAAATACTTTTTCGATTCTCCCTTTGATTTTTGTAAGTAGATAGTTGTCACGGCTTCTCGTGGGGTAATTTTGGAACACCTTATTTTACATCACACCGTTTTAGGTATACTTTGGTAACAAATACTTATGTAACTTAAAAAAACTGATTAAACATTAAAAATTATACATTATTTATAGTTAAAGCAATAACACTGTGGAAGTTTAAAAACATTGTAATTTGTTTAGTCAAACACTGTTTATTCCACTTAATATAATGATATAATTATACCAGTTTCATGGTTTTCACCTCATCATCTGGGGAGCACAGCCTAGACTGAATTATAAACGAAATGGTTCCGACATAAATAAGCGTTTAACGGTAAAAAAACGGGTTGGGAATTGTAGGTGGATGAAGGCAGGATATATAAAGATTTTTTATAAACGCTGCGATTGTTTAAAAATACTGATTACACGAATATATTTGTATCAAATACAAGTAAAATGTACCAAATGACCGGTGCTGGACATTTCTAAGGTAACATGATTATGGACTATGAGTGATCAGTGCCTTGACAAAGTGGTTTAATATTTCAAAAAGGGTTACACAAGGATGGGTTTTTTATCACCTTGGTTTTTAAATATTTACATAAATTCATGTGTTCACGAATTTCAGATGTCAATGGGAGCATACAAATCGGAATGTATGTGGATTGTTATATGCTGATAATATGGCAGTGTTAACGGAGAATAAAGATGATTTACAGAGATTTAAATAAAAATTGTATGACAAGTGTAAAGAAAACAGCTGATGAAAGAGTTGCAACTGATGAACGAACGGCGTACAGCAATAGAAAATCAAATCAATGGAGTACTTAGACATGTTTACTTAAACTAGGCAGTTTTAAAATCTGCTAAGATGATAGTCAACAACAGTATTCTAGTATCAACTTTGATATATGGAATTATACGGGGGGGGGGAAGTACTGAAAGGAGCTGAATTAATGATACACTATAGAAATAAGTGCGCTGAGAAGACTACATATGGTGACAATGTATTAAAGAATACTGAATGCAGTGATAAGAGATAAATGTAAACTATAGATGATAAATGAAGTAACATTATGAAGGACATCTGAGATTGTTTGGGTATGTAGAACAGATAGTAATGAAATACATACTAACAAAACAATTATTCACTACAAATGTAAATGAAAGAAAGAGTAGAGAAGACCAAGGAAATTATTTGGTTCAAGTAAACATTTTGAAAGAACCTAATGTAAAAAGTCAGATAAATTGTAGGAGTTGTTTGAGGTGTATGGATTGAGTTGAGTCGAGAAAAAGAACTCCTCTTTACCGACCCTAACAAGAAAACGGTGAGTTTGTATTTAGTGAAAATAAGAATCTGCGAAACCGAAAAAAATATTACACTTTACTAGAGGATTTCAGAAAGTGATATTTCTGACTGTATTCATCATTTTCCAAATTCAGCATAGAAGTTCAATTGGGGATCCTCTCAAATCTTTAGAACAAAGATCTCACTCAAATATCTGAAAACATAATTATATAACATACTTGGATACATGTTGTGTAATTAAGTTCAACAACTTTTATTGAAATATTCCAGAACATCTTCCATGTATTTAGTCATTACACGTCATTCAGACATTTGCGATGTTAATTTCAATATTTTGGATTAAACATGGGCTATAGTATTTGCTCGAGTCCCCTGGGTTTAAATACGAAGCGCTAAGAAATTTCCAATTACTCAACAATACTCATCAGTTCAAATCACCTCGAAATACGAGTACTTCAAAAGTGGGTGTCTTCTAATTCTGGCGTTTACTTTTCATATCTGAATAACACTATGTTTAAATAATTATTAAAAAAAGGATGCTCGTATTTGGTGTACTTAAAATAGAAATAATTAATTAAAGTGATTTATTATCGTGCAAAATGCAAACTATTGTACCTGCCTGTATACCTACCTAAATGAATTGTCAAAAATAACGAGTGAATTGTTAAAACACAAATAAATTAAATTAATTATTGTTGATTTAAACATACAGGGTCATTGACCGATCAAGAATTCAATGATTGTTACACACTACAAACAACGACAATATTTACTATTTACAGCGCGCAAATTGGCTAGCCATCTCCAAATATAAATAATTAACCTACCGCCCGTCCATGTGATAGAGCGAGGCAGATATATATATATATATATATCCCATGTATTCACTCACTGGTATAAATTGTCCGCACTATGCGAAATAAACATACTTTTATTGTCGTCCATTCAAGTGTCAAGACTTTGTTATTTATTTACCTGCTGTCCACTTATCGATTTATATCCGCATTCCTGAGTCTATATTTATTGAAAACAAATCAAGATCATCACAACAGTTAAACATAAGCAATCCGCTATATTGATGATTCTGTACGAGAAGTAACGCAGAATCAGCGGAAACGAAGATAACGATGTCGATATCAAAATCATCAGCACGTCCTAATAGGACACATGCTACACTGATAGCGACCATCGTTACACTATGTTACCTAACTTTTGAGCGAAAATGATTTCGAAAATAATCATTATATTATGATATTTAAAAAAAATATTGTGATATCAGTGCAACTCCTGCAGACGTCAGGCTTCCAGATCAATGTCATTACCATTCGTATGGTACCCATCAATATATCAATGTCATTACCATTCGCATGGTACCCATCAATATATCAATGTCATTACCATTCGTATGGTACCCATCAATATATCAATGTCATTACCATTCGTATGGTACCCATCAATATATCAATATCATTACCATTCGTATGGTACCCATCAATATATCAATGTCATTACCATTCATATGATACCCATCAATATATCAATATCATTACCATTCGTATGGTACCCATCAATATATCAATGTCATTACCATTCGTATGGTACCCATCAATATATCAATGTCATTACTATTCGTATGGTACCGATCAATATATCAATATCATTACCATTCGTATGGTACCCATCAATATATCAATGTCATTACAATTCGTATGGTACCCATCAATATATCAATGTCATTACCATTCGTATGGTACCCATCAATATATCAATGTCATTACTATTCGTATGGTACCCATCAATATATCAATGTGATTACTATTCGTATGGTACCCATCAATATATCAAAATTATTAATGCGGACTTGTTGAATAGTAATCGTGCTAGAAATACTACTGGAAGAAATAACACGTATACACAACTAGAGCTTACGTGTATTATTATTAGACAAACTCTTGGAATATAGTGGTACACTTTTTTATTATATATATTTTTCTGGGTACTATCTACCTCAGTTTTGGCGACCTCTATCGCCTTGTTGGTAAGATGCTTGTCTATCACCCGAGGGTTTCGGGTTTAATTTCTAATGATACCAAAAACAGGGGTACCAGTTTGATAATAAAAGAGTTCTACAACAATGCTTCTTCATCTCGGAAAAGCTTGGGTCTTTTGCTTCTATTATCCTTTGTCCCCTATTTTCCCCTTACATCTTTTCGTCTCGTTACATTAGTTTTTTACGAGATTGGGTCATAGATTCAGCGCACAACCCCCATGCGAATGAAGGCTCAAACCCGTAGTTATTCAGCAGGCCTATCGGGTGTATTATTCACATCTACTTCTCTACCCTCTGCCATTGCAGACCAGCTTTGGTAAGGTTAAATTAAATTGTTCATTTTTTAAAGGAAAATAGCAAGTGATATATTATATATTTTTTTATTTTTTTCTATACTTTTTAATGTTAGAATAAAATATAAGAAGCGATCTACTGCCTAATTAGGCATATAACTTATGGTAGTATATTTTACAAAATAAAAGGAAATACACATATATAGAACATCATAAATATAAAAAATCTCACCATGATCAAATTTCTCCTAAAATGAGTATTCAAACATATTGTGAACATAGATTTTACAAAGGACCATTAACTGATTTGTAGACACAAAATACCACTCACAAAATCAAGGATAAGGGGCACACGAAATATTTCTCCATTGCATGATTTTGATCAAATTCGAGTTATCATCTTTCGTAGATTATCTGTTGCTTAATCTGGTCTGATTTTTACTAACATATTTTTATTCTAGTTTTATGGCTTTAGGTAATGCTCTAAGTAACTCATGAGCCACGTTCACTAAATCTCTCTGTTTAAAACCCGTTCACATAAACAAGTACTTAAATCAATTAGTTGCGGTGTCTTAAAAGGGTATAGTTTTACCTAGTGGCATTCCCAGACGTAAATAGTTATGCTCCGTGGTTAATTCGAGTACGTTTAAACGTGTAAGTAGTATGTACTCGTATACTCATACTAAAGTATGCTCAGACCACCTGTCAATCGCTTTGTTAAGGCGAAGTTGAAAAATAGTGTTTACCATTTGGAGGTGCAGGCTCTAAGCATGAAACGTACTTCAGTTGAGACTTTTTGAAATACTTCACACAGAGACTGAACCCTTCCGTGACATTTCAGACTAAGCCTATTGTAGAATGAGCGGTTTGTTATTTTTTTTTGACCCCATAACACTGTTATTGATATCGATAAATCCAAAACTTCTAATCCTTGTCCCTCCTTAAGAAATCAAAGGTTCAATCAAAGAACGTAGAAAAAATATCTAAAAAAATATATCGTTTTTTTTTTTAAAGATTTTCTCAATATTTTTTTAACGTTTGTTTTCATTTTTCAACTCTGTCAACTGAACAAAATCAAACTTTCACCCTTTGTTGGATGACTTATTGAAAATTAATTAAAACCTTTGGAAATAGAGCTTGATGTAAAGTTTCAAATTTAATTTGATTTACTGCTGGAAATTACAGAAGTCAGATTACACGGGGTGTGGACATAGAAATAAAATCAGCCAAAGAAAAAGTCAATCTGGAAAACTTTGTTTCAACGTCTTCACTTTGTGCTGGAAATACATTTTCACTTCAAAGCTTGTTTCTGGGGGTACCAAGTGCTCATTATTGGTTTTAATTTAATTTTGAAATTTCTATTACACGAACAAAAATAAAACTAATGACAATTGGAAAGTTTAAAACTACCGCAACTTTTGTACCATTAAGTAAGCACGTCTTGAACTTAAGAAATTTGTTTGGATCAAACAAAGTCATGAAATAGTAAAAAAAATAAACTAAAGACGTTGTAGACCTCTGACGCTTAGTTGTTGAAAATTTATCTATTACGGATGGGTTTCAGATATAATTACATATAAAGTTCTGCTTCTTTGTGGTCGATTCCTCATGGCTAAGAATCTTAATATCTCCAGATCATCTGCCAAGCTTTACTCACGGTGATTCCCAGCCTCTAAGGCCTCTCGGAGTGCTGCCGTAACAGAGAACTTGACTTCGCCAATCCATCGAGTTAGTTATCTATGTTTTATATTCCCACCACACTGCTCATTAGCACGAAACTTTCCATATTATCTTCTCCTCTGCGCACTAATAACCAAGAAATTGAAGCACTCGTAACATACATATCGTCAACAGTCTGTCTTGAATCCAAAGTTGTTGGATGATATATACATTACCGAGAAATAAAACAAAGCGTAAGAAAGTCTATATTTTATAAAAAAATTGTATTTATATATGTTTATAGTCGGTGGAAAGGAATTGCCACATAGTTATGAAAATGTTATAAGAAACATTATTAATAACGTAAGTGAAGATTTGAATAATTAAAGTAATCGTGTAAGTTCAAATAAGATGAATATAGATAATTTTAAAAGTGCAAGCTACAGCTATTCAGAAATCACACAGTCTTTACGGTTCAATTTTCAAGTTCCAATGGCAAGAAGATCCAAATGAACCAAACAATCAATAAGAATAATCTGCTGTCACTTTCCATAGACAGTTTTTTGTCGCTATCGCGCGTTAGCTGTTTTCGTCGTTATGTAGAGCTTAGAATTATATAAAGCGATCAAACTACTCTGGTTGAATTAAGTGAACGAAATTTTACAAAGAGAGCATATAAGAATAAATTAAAAGAACCGACGAAGCTGTGTGAGAAAATTTATGGATGGCATTATATTATATGCAGTACAACCTGGCGAGTTTACTGCCATATCACGATTGTTTAGAACTGATCAGAAATATGTTAAAGAGACCTGATTTAACAACCAGACTGGCACCCTTTCTTAAAAAAATATTGCGTGTCAAGAGGAATCGAACCCACAATCTCAATATATGTCTTACTTTGGTTTGAGCTGATGTGTAATCTTGCATTTGGAGCCCGGTGGGGGCGCAGAACTCGCTCATGGTGGAGAAAGTACAAAAAAAATATCTACGATATCTCTATATGAGAGAGTTCGGTGTCTATCCATGGCTTTATCTTACTCAGTTTCTGCTGGGCATGCTCGGGTATAACTCCTTGAACGTAAGAAGAGATCTGCGTCTCCTGGTATACGTTGTCAAACTCGTTCGAGGAGTTGTAAGCTGTCCAGCATTACTACAAAAATTAGCGTTAAATGTTCCTAATAATTACACTAGACTGCGCCGGCAAGAACTGTTCTCAATAACATACGCACGGGTCTTCCAGCCGCTATGCGTGTTGGAAGGGCCTTAACTCTTCTGAACGGGACTGCTTCGGATATTTACATATTTCATATCACATTACCAAAAGCAAAAGTCAATTTTTTTCTTAGATTGAGCGCGTTAGAAAGCACTAATCAACATACTTAAGTGACTGTGAATATATGTGTATCATATATTTGTGTGTATATACTCGTATGTATGCATATGCATTATTTTTTATTTTACATAATTTAAAAAAAAAATTCTATGTAATTTTTCTTCTTTTTTAATGTCTTGTATTTTTCAAAGCAATTGGGCTAAGCCTGTTTTGATAAAATAAATAAATAATTTATATCAAAATAGCTGAACATATTCTGGATTGTTCTGTATTTTATAAAATTGTTATGAAATAAAGTAAAATCATTGTTTCATAAAATATTGTTATTAAAGATAAAAACATTAATGAAATTTTAGTCAGTATTAGGAAATGTGTATGCAAATTCATATTTGAACACAAAAAGGTTTTTTATGGTTTATTTGAAATATTGCAGTAGACTTTAATCATATATTTATTTATTAAAGAGATTATGACGCTTGAGTGTTTTTTTTATAAATCATAGCAACATTCTTTTTTTTCAATAGGCAATCCACCCAAGCAAGGGTGATTTGTGCCACGAAATTAAAGACTATGCAATTATACGAGACAATACAATAAAACCAATTAAAAAAATGACGATTCGAGATAATTCAACGTTTCAACTGATAATATGAACATTTAACAAACAAGCGATAAAATTTCAATTTTAAAAAATTAACAAGATTAAGAACACATACTGCGCATATAAAACCACCACAGTATAACATAAAATCATCGTTATAAAAGGTAAAATTCGTTACAGGAAAGTTCAAAATTAATTAAAAGACATTTGGGGAACGCTTCAACATATCCTGGTGATCAAAGATGTTGAAGAGTTGATCGAATTTTAGGGTTACAGCCACTGAAGAAGATTTGGATCATGTGATTTGCATCACACGTGTTATTGTGTCTCCACATGCGGTATTATTGCCAACTACAGCGATGATACACTGTAAGTTCCGTGCCTATTTCAGAGGCTATAAACCCAAGTCTCTTTATGGAACCAAATATAAAAACTCTTTAATATGCTGCATTGCCGTACGAGTATTACTTGAATATGTTGAAGTATTTTCTTACTCGGTATCCCACAACGGAGCTTTTCAGAGAGGATCAGGCCTCAGTCCTGAACATAGCCTCTGTCCTGAACACATCTCAAATCCATTCTTTGGCACTACCATCGAGAGGAAGGGAAGATGCAGACTCAGCAGACATACATGACACGCATGGCAACTAATGAAATGTTCACCATCCCTAGAGTTACAACCAATTTTGCCAAAAGGCAATTTGCTTATGTGGCTCCTATTACATACAATGGCGTGCCGACTTCAATAAAGGTAAAGGTAAGAAAACCATTTAGACAGTCGATCGGAGCGTGGTTGTTAATGCGACAGGATTTTGAGTACTTGAGGGCTTTCAGGATGAATGACGAGTGGGAACGATTTGTGTGAGCTCGTGAGTGTGGGTTTCATCTTATTATTTTAATTTTGGTTGTTTTTGTATTTGTGTTTCTGTGTATTTTTTGTTTTAATTTTAATTTTTATTCTTATGATTGTGTGCGCTATATCGTGGGATAAATATTTTTGGTTTTTCTGGAGTGATGATGTGTGAGGAGTTGAATTTCGCAAAATGTTTCCAGTTGTAGTTGAGTGTCACTGTTTGTCAGGTTGATGAGAGCGTGCAACGGGGTTTTGTTTTTGTGTAATCAAAAATCGGAAAGAAGTATCGATTTATTTTTCATGCTTAATATCCTCAGTGAGATACAGGCAAAAGCCTAGTTTACTGGGGATACGACAAATGAAAGGCCACAAACCCAGATCCATTAAAATTGTATGTTCAAATCAAATTACCTGTTGTTTTTTCGCAAATGTATATATTTCTTGTCATGTGTAATAATAATAATAAAAAAACAAATTTATGTGAATTAATTTGTCTTTTTGACACTTATTACTTTATCATATGTATTTGTTCTCCTAAAGATCTAGCGATTACGATGTCTGGAGCAAGTAAGGCGTATGGAAGAGGATCGAGTAACTAAGGATATTGTCTAAGAAGAGCTCTGAAATCCAAAGACAACTTATGGAGGTCAACGTTTCCGTTTTAAAAACGGTGTATGAAAGAGAACTCAAAAATTTTGAAATTGATGTAAACGATTTGGAGTATTTTACTCAAAAGAGATGCTCCAGACGGAAATTTGGTCAATGATATCAACTAGTTAAGGGAATGTGAGGACTATATTTGATAAATTGCTTAGTTCACGTCCTCGATATTGTAAATTCCCGATATGTCATGTGTTATAAACCGCGTGGCCAGACAGATGACTCACATGCTGTTTTTCTGAAATAAGGGAGATAAAATATTTTAGAATATCGGTAAGATTAGGTCAATAAAAATCTCTTAGGTGGTCACCCTCGGGCCCTCACCCAAATTCTTAGTAACACGAAGTTATTGTTTTGAAAATATAATAGCAAGATATCTTAAAATCCAAACGGTTCAGGATTGAGTAATAAAATATCCTCGTCCCATTGTCCCGAATTGTAAAGAATACCATTGTCATTGTTTTTTTATTTTAAATAGATGGATGCGATATTTTTAACTACTAGAAGGGTTCAATAATAAAATCTGCTTTGTCACGAAACACCGCTTGCTGTCTGAGACAGCCAGGTACATTTTCCTGGAAAGATCTTTCAATGACGACATGGTAAAGTGCAATTTTTGTTCACGATTGGCGCCACTCGTATTGGTAAGAGAGATAGAAATAATTTTCCTCTCTCTCTCGCGATTTTCTTTCAAAGGGGGAGCAATAGCTCTCCAGCTTCCTTTTTCATTCGAGACTTGGTGCTGGACGGACGTTTCTTCAACGCTGCTGACACGGAATACTACCCGTATTCATAGCTGCATTTCTCTGCCGTATCACAAACGCTTCAAGACGACATCTTCAATTTTGGGTGAATATTATTTTCTTGTATTTAATGCTGGATTTCGTGACAGGACCTTATGCCCTGGCTTTACTTAAATTCAAATTTGCTATTGTAAACCCCCTTGTTAGAATTCACAACACAATCTACGAGCCATTGATTCGGGAACCGAACTTAAAACTTTTTTGTCTTGACATACGTTCAAGTTTTTTTTTTATTAATCCATTTATATAATAAACTGTTTTGTTTTTAAAATTATATCTCGTTTAATTGTGCCCCTTGTACCGCTAAGAATTGAGAGAGAGTTACTCAGAGTACCAATAACCCTACGAACTCCTGAGATCAAAGAGGATTTGTTCCTTTTCACCCGGCTGAGCAGAGCAGGCGTCACACCTAGTAAGATTGGAATTTGGTAAACTTGATTTACGTAATCAAATGTGTACATTATATTATTCTAAAAACTAGGAAAAGGTGTTGACAGGAATTACTTCAATCTGTAATAAAGTTCCTGAACCATCTTGGAGAAATGTTCAACTGTACCAGTCAAGAATTGGTCCACACAATAAAGTGAAGAAATGTATTAAAGCTCCACACAATTGTCTTAACTTGATTTATATGGAATGCTGCTCATCATTGTCTCTCGTTACATATATAGATGCCTACCATCAGAATAAATTAATGAAGGAATAAACCATCATTATTGTACCGGTATTGAGATAAAATTAAGTTGGACCTGCACAACTTGGGATACAACTCTTTGGTAATAATCATGTAGCATAAAATAACTGAGACGCCAATGCCATCCGCAGAGCTTGAGCCGCCCTGGAAGCAATAATTTAATTCTCCTCCTACGAGTATGTGAAAAGTTGTTCGATTTCTACCTATAAATATATCGTCGATACTTCGTTAGTTCACTAGCAGATGTATCGCGTGCAGGTGAGGTTAACTTTCTGGCTGCTGTGATGATGTCGCAGTCTCTTCCACCCAATGTATTATTAACACTTAAACCAAAATATTAATAAATTCAAATTTTTTTTTAAATTTTCATAGTATCAAAGGTAATTTTCAAATAAAATCCTCATTTTATTTATGCCCGTAGCTGAGTATATAAAATCTTATCGTAACTTCCACAAAAGTATTCGTTTTAAGACTAGAGCTCCGAGTTTAAACTCTCGAAAATGAAATATTTTTTAATAACGTCTCTCTCGGATTCACCATCTTTTTTCTTAAAGTTTCCCGTTGTTTTTCGTCTTTTTTTTGTTTGCTTTTGAAGCAAACAATTAGGGAGTTTTATTGTGTTTTCTATTTATTAAGATGCTCTTTGCTCTGAATCATTGAGGTCGAGATATTTTTTAGTCTGAAAAACCATTAAACGACGTAAAAAAGTGTTTTTTTCAAACCATTTTTTTTGGTTTCATGCCTGAATTGTTACTCCGCTTTTATTAAGCTTGCTTACTTATATTCCCTAAACTTCTCGGCTGTAATAGGCAGATGAGATATAATACTAAAGTTTTCTTTTTTATATTTTCCAAACTTTACAACTATATATTCTAATGGAGTTCATTTACTTTCAGTTAAATTGTAATTTTTTTTTCTATCAAAATATATTCAGATACGCCTACTGACGATGACGTTTAGTAGGTAAGAACCCTACCTTTCTATCCAATTATTGGGGGTTCAATTTCGCTAATATGAGATTTTTTTTCAAGGTTCAGTCTGGTTTTCCTTTACGACCTTTATAACACCTTTTGGGCTAGTTAGAAGAGTTTGCGACATGGTCATTAACCCGCCAAGTTGTACTGTAGACAATGAAAGTGTTATGCAGTTGGTGGGCAATAGTGTTCACTGATCTTTTATTGGTCAAAAATTTTGATCTTTAAAAGCGTCCGGTATCATTCGTTTTGATTAGCTAAAATCACAAATTTAAGCAATAGTTATACCTATTTGATTTATTGCGCTCTTCAATGACGATTTTAACGACCTACAAAAAAGATTCGCCAGGATCTAAAAACAGAACTCAACCCGAAAAAAGTTACTTACTCAATTCAATTTTCAAAGCACAAAATTTAACATTGGTGTGATTGTTTCTCCGAGATATGATCCAAGATCTGGGCATATCTATATTTTTTGGTTTAATTTCCCAATACGTAATGCTTCCAGTACTTGGTTGTGCTAACGTGTGTTATTTGCCAAAGATGAGGTATTGGATAAGTTGTGGAGATTCCAAAACGTTCGCTTCCAATACTTGGTTGTGCTAACGTGTGTTATTGGCCAAAGATAAGGTATTGGACACGTTGAGAAGATTCCAAAACATTCGCATTCAATTCCTATTTAACCTAAGAAAGTATAATAATGTGTCCGAGTTTTGGAGCAGACTTCAATGGCTTAAAATCAGGCAGCGGAGGAAACTTCACGTATTTTCCAAATTATTTTGCATGTTTAACAATACCAATTCTCCTTTATATCTTCGTAAAAACATCAATTTGTTTTCAGAACACGGACGTTCTATTTGATCAGGCGATGACTCTCTTTTGCATACCAACAAATCACACGAAATTTTACATATTCACATTTGTGATTCACTCAGTTTGGCAGTGAACGAACTTACAAGATTTATCAGATGTGCACCATCCTTTTAACGTTTCAGAGAGAATTGAAAAAAAAACGTTTTTCAGAATATTCTCCTGATTTCCCTTTTGTTTTCCTTCTTTATCATTGAACGAACTCCTTACATCAAGTTCTACCATTAATAATAATATATTTACCATAAGAGATGCATGGCCTCGTGGTAACGTATTGAACTTCCGTGCGGATGGTCGCCTATTTGAAATCTGCGCTGTGCTACTCCCCTCGAATGTCACAAGCAATTTTTCCACCTAGTATTTGAGGTTATAAGCATACATATGACTTCGATCATATATATTCTATAAAAAAAGGAAAAAAAGACAGTATGCTTTGATCGTCTCACTTCAGGTGTGCCATTGTATCCAGTAGACCGGTATGGCTGGTGAGTTTGCTAGTATGCAACGGCTCACTCACTTAAAGAGGAGAAAAAAAGAAGAAAGAACCTTGAACTCCACGACACAGCTTCAGTTTCCAACTGAATTGACGTTGCAATGGCGAGGGGATCCTCGACTACAAGGCCCAGCAATGACGACGATGAACATTATTGAAACAAATGATTCATTTATTTGCTTTTTTTTACTTAAATTGAAACATATTTTTTTCTCGAAAATCCTTGATAATTAAAAATAATTTAATGTATCCAAGATGAGCTGATTGGTTAAAATAAATTATGTATAGAAATCAGCCCACCCGGTGTACCATGTTGACCCATGTACATAAATAAATGAAAATAAAATAACATCTGATGGGGTTGATGTAGACAGAGAATTCTTAATGTACTGTGTTAAGTAGGTACGCGATCTGCCTTGTTTTCAGGAACTAGGGTAGGTATACGCATGAATCTGTTTGTACTGCCTTATTTTATGTTCGAGGCTGATGTAAATTTTTATGACAAGGTCGGAAGCCTATTTAAATTGTTAATTTGCGGCCACGGGCGAGGGTTGAGCCCATCACCAGTAGCAGCTCTACCAGAGAGACGACACTTCTGATTTAACTATCTTCCCCTAACCTTTTTTGTTCTCTTCCTCTGCTACTGCCACTCGCAGTCACCTATTAAACGGAGAATTAACTTTACTGGGACAATAAAATCTGGCGGTTTATATACCACAAGTATTGTGTCCTTTTATTTGTAACAGTGACTATTTATATGAAGGTAATAAGCTACAGAGTGAAAAACATGTGTTATTACTAATTCTTAAGTTAAAAAATTAATTAAAAAATAAACGTTAATACTAACTCTTAAGTAACAAATTTATTTAAAAAATACGTTAATCCTAACTCTTAAGCTAGAAGTTAACAAAAAAATTATGTAAATAATAATCCTTAGGCTATAAATTAATTAAACATATACATAAATACTTACTTTTAAGTTACAAATTAATATAAAATATACGTATATACTTATTATTAAATAGCAAATTAATAAAAGTACATTTAAATATTATTCTTAAGTTACAAATTAATTGAAAAATACTATTAAAAAAATCTCTAACCGCGAGATGAATCTTCTTCCCGTATTCGTGTTGCTCTACGTTTTTCTCTGGAGTATGAGTGAAATCTAGATAAGCGGGCGTCCCAGGTTCGATTACTAGCGGATTCACTTTCGGCCTGATTTTAATCTTAGACGTTTTACATCTGAAGTAATGTTTTTTTTGTAGCTTATATGCTTTACATCGCTTTATCTTCAAACTTATTGTCTTTTCCAATCCAGTAGCGTCAAAGGATAATTTTGCTGCATTCTTAAGTTTCTACTCGAGTGGTTATTTACTGGAAGGCTCGACTATTGGGTCCAAAGTTGTCTTAACTCTCTTCAACATGTTTGAATTACTACTTCAGATATGTTGAAGAGTATCATACGAAATAAGATGTTAAAAACCTATAAGATTAAGAAAAATGATGAAAAATATATCCATGGACTGTTAAAATAAACTTTATTAATAAAATTCTGACGATATAATACTCAATTGAGTGAAAAAGTACGTAAGGGAGAAAATGTAATTATTGTAGATGTAGAAATAAAAAAAAATAAAAAGTGCGTTGCATATGTAGATAAAAATAAAAGAGTAGAGTAAAAATAGCAAGTTAGACACTCAGATTGAGTGGGAGGAAAAAACAAAGGAACAATATTTTTCATCTTAAATCTTCTGATTCTACATTCATATAATGCTCTCCAAAAGAGTCCGCCTACGCAATACGAGTACAGCAAGTGTCTCCGCTTTTCCTCCGACCACCGATCTCCTTCACTCTCCACCAACACCCGACCTCCTCGCGTAAGGCTAAGGCCGCCAGGAACTCACATTTCACCTCCCGATTCACGGCAAAGCACATTTTTGTGTTTGCGGCACGCGACCAGAATATTTATTGCCCTATTTCGCTTCTGCTAAGGATGCCACCCCCTCGCTAACTGACATATTTTAACAACTTTATTCTTAAAACTTTAAGCAAAAAAAACAACGCTGAAATATAACAACCATGTAGGATTATGAGGGCCAAGCGTACTAAATTATTTATAATTTTTATTAGAAAAAAAGTGAAAGTAGGTATACTTACTTCGGGTGGGCATGCGACTGGAGATATTGAAAATTGAGTATTAAACTGCAATATAGTCTTTAATTTACTTTTTTCGTATGAAGTGAAATTAATGGACAGTTAAGAAAACGTAAGCCGAAGAAAACTGAGAGGAAAAAAATGAATTTTTAAACTGAGGAAGAGGTAAGAAGTATGATCAACAGGAAAGCGTGTAAAACGATGTGTGGATGTGCACGATACGTAATTGTATGCGTGGATAAAAAAGGCAAGGATTTTTTTCCTTTCTGCCTTCTCCATAAAGGATAAAGTAATCATTTGTTCGTATTTGATTCTTAATACATATGATATAAGTCTTATCAGCCAGTCATCTCATAAAATGAGATACAGTTTCCTAAGTCCTTCAAGTAGCAAGTACGTCAAATGGCCTTTAGTTTAACTACATAAGTTTATTATTCTGTAGATATTCACAAAGTCACGTTACAAATTAAGGTAATGAAAGCAAAGTATGAATATGAAATGACTGTAGCAAGCAAGATAAATTAATTTTATTGAAATATTTACATATTCTACACAATACAGACGACTTCTACCGGCGTCTCACTAGGATCATCGACAGTTCTAACACAGTTCATTTATACCCGCGAAATTAACACCTAAACAATCCAACAAGTGCGAGCTGTAACTGCTCATGATATTTGATAATAATCAAATGCGAACATTATGTAAAAACAAATAAAGATAACATATGATCTTTGTGGTCACTAGACCTGTGATAGAATACTTGATTTAAACCCAAAGTATTCCGATTACAGTTCCCGATTGACCCCAATAAAGGGGCCCACTAAGGTTTTTCGAAGGAAAATATTTCTGGTTGGCTGGAACAAATTGTCGAAATTCAATTTTCATGTCCTTTCCCTTTTTCAGTCATGGGTATATTTTATAACCGATGGTAGTTGTTCATTTTTTCCTACTTTTTGTTTTGTCTTTTTATATATAAAATTAGTTTACAACATTTAACTGCTTTGTCTGTTTGTATATAGCCCCAAAACGTTTTAAATCTGCTACCAACAATTGTTGCAAACACTTGTCTGGTTACGAATTATTAAGGAATATACAAAAGTTTGATAAAGTAATAGATATTTTGAAAGAACATAAAGTAGAAAGCTAGAGAAATCATAGGAGTTCCATGAAAAGGTGTATGGATGTAGGTGACGCAAATAATTTGCGTCGAGATAGGAAAATCTCACACTCTGTCATCTCTGCCTTCCCTACAGGAAAATGGCATTTATGTATTTATTGAGAATAAAACAAAATGCATTACCCCATAAAATCAAATAAACCAATATGTGGATGCAGCCCTATCTTCTGAAATATACACTTTCTAAATATATATTACTCTCGGGGTCGCGTGTGTATCAAATTTCAGGGAATATGTCAGTAATGCGCGCAAAAGGGTGTGAACTTTTATACGTGATGTTAATAGTTTGCTGAAGGAATATTAGTATCTTTTTCACGTGAAACATCCCCCAAGTGTTACATGTAATGGGAACTTTCAAAATATTGGATGAATTTTTCACAAAATATCGAGTTTATGCCGGAAACGTACCATAAAATCGATTAATATTTAATGTCAAGGATTTACGATGTATTTAACTTGTAAGATGAAGCAGTTCATATAAATAATTTACTTTTCATATAGGAGGAACGTGACAGTTTGGCCACGTAGAACGAATTAATTAAAAAATACTGACTGAACAAATAAACAGTACAAATATGAGCCGAAGGCGTGAATAGAGAAAATTTGGTTGAAATTAATCAATGATATTTTCAAAGGAAGAAAAATAATCATGGGAACTGCATGAGACAGTATTTTGATGTTGAAAAGGCCAAATATGTGTGTCCAGATAAGAAATTCTGGCGTTCTGTCCTCTGCCTACTCTAGAGGGAAATGGCATGAGGGTGCATATGTATGTATTAGCACCATTTTGATATTACATACATATGCACCCTCATGCCATTTCTCTCTGGAGTAGGTGGAGAGGGTGCATATGTATGTACATATTAATTTGGAAAGGTGTACGTTACAGTACAAATATACACTAAGGCAAAATAAACTTATATTTTGTGAATATATGTAGAGAACCACTTCACGAGGCTTACAAGGTCTATGATAGAGTGATCTCATTTCTTAATCACAAATATCATATATACGTTGTTTTTTTGGGTGTGATAGGTTTGTTTTTGAAATAAAACATATACATTATTTAAATGGCCGTGTATTTGAATTCAATTGATAGGTTGTTTTATGACAAATATTGTTTGAAGATAATTTCATTCATATGTTGATCGTGACTGGCTCTTACGTATCTTAACCGATCATAAGATGGGTTTCCCATTAAGAACGATATAAATTTAAAATAAAAATACACAACAACTAATAAACCAAAAATGGATCTGAAGGTTTAATTTGAAAGAATATTTCATGCCGTTTATGATTTAAACAAGATATCGTTCAAATGGCTACCACGGCTTCTTTTGCACTGGCCAATTCGATCACACCAATTTTCGATGACTCAGTGGAGCATTTTCGGCTGTATGGCGTCAATAACACGACAAATGTTGGCCTCAAGTTCATCAAGAGTCTTGGGTTTGTTGGTGTAAACCTGTGATTTAACATAACTCCAAAGAAAATAATCCAGAGGCGTTAAATCGCATGATCTTGGCGGTCAATTAAAAATCCTATCACACCCAAAAAAACAACCTTTATATGCCTATTTACTACAATATTCACCTAAAATACTCATACCCATCATTCACATTATTATTTTAAGTATAACATACTCGTACATAAATACAAACTTATAATAATCTCAATAACCACAGCAAAAGTATATTTTTCAACCCCTCTACATCTGTACCATACGCTCTATATTCGCATCAATTTTTCACTCATATGCCTATGTGGAGTGAAATTAACACTCCTCGTTTTCCCCGTGCCAATGCGTCACCTTGATAAAAAATATTTGAAGTACAATAAAATTTTGACTTTGAAAGAAATAATTTGAATTAATTAACTCTTCTATGTTACTCCACAGATAACGCTTAATCGTCGAGATACGCGTTTTTATATTACGAGTATATCGAGGATTTTCGAGATATGTGTTTTTATATTGGACTGATCTATTTTTTTATGATAGCAATTTTATTATTTTTATGATAGCAATTATATAGGTCTAAGGTTTCATCGGAAGTGTATATACCACAGTCTTTTGGATATATTTTAATGATGGGGATTTTTTTCGTACATCTTCTAGGAAGTTGATAAATGTGTTGCGGAGATTCTGTGTAATTATTTTAAAAGCAAAGAGATTTCAGTATTTGTATAATTCCAAAAGTTTACAATGTGAAAGCAGAATATTTTAATGGATTGAAATATTTTCAAACGATTCTCAGAATTTATAATCCCCTTATATATGTACTCGTACATATATTTCAATGTACGAGAATATAGAAAAATAATGTAGGATAGAATAACGAATGGCATTATAAAGAAAAATATTGTAAGGTAACGCAGTACTTAAAATGAAAACAGAAGCTTTGAAATGGTTTGGCCATGTAATAAGAATGATTGATGAGCTTTACAAAAATTATTTATTATTTATAGTTAAGGTATTAATATTGTGGAGGTTTGAAGAAATTGTAATTGGTTTTTATCAAACACTGTTTGTTCCATTTATTGTAACAGTATAGCCTTACCGGTTTCAAGGTATTGGTTGTGCTCTCCTGATGATGAGATGAAAACCTAGAAACCGGTAGGGTTATACCGTTTCATCAAGTGGAATAAAACAAATCACTATAAGTTCATAAAACAAATGACGAAAAATAATTTATAGTATTATTATACTCGTAGTACAGAAGGAACGAAAAGTTTGAGAAAACTCAGGAATTGTCCAACTAGTCTCAATATGTAAGAAGGAAGGTAGAAATCCTTTATAATAAGAGAGCATACATGGTGTGTGAACGTGACATAATTAAAATATACGTGCTAAGATAGAATGAAGGTAAATATGTTCTCTCTCCCTACCCAACCGGAAAATCAAGTGATGATGGTGATGGTTAAGGATCAGATCATCTTTGGAGTGACTTATGAATCTAAAAAAAGTCATAGAAATTAGTGCATGAATTGAAATGAATAAGAAACATATAATATAGTAAGATACGATTTTAGTTGTCTAGTTGGTAAGACGCCTGTCTTACAACTGGGATTTACGAATTCGATTCCTTCTTCTTCTTCTTCCCAGTGTCATGTCAGGTCTCTCCAACGCTGACTATCACCTGAGAGTAGGGATCTTTGTCCCCGGCAGCCCGAAAAAGATTCCCAACGCTCCTTATACCAGTCCAACTACGTATATTGCGGAGCCAGGAGATTTGCCTCCTGCCAACCCCTCTTCGACCTTCTATTTTGCCTTGGATGATCAAGTGCAGTAATTTGTATTTTTCTCCTCTAAGTACATTACCCAAATAGGACACCTTTCGGATTTTAATATTAGTCAGCAACTCTCTATCAACTTTGGCTCTTTGAAGAACCCTTGTGTTGCAGACCATATCCGTCCAGGATATCCGTAGCATTCACCGGTGCATCCACATTTCGAATGCTTCCAATCGGTTCATACTACTAGCTTTGAGGGTCCATGGTTCCACTCCATGCAATAACACTGACCAAACGTAGCATTTGACTAACCGTTGTCGAAGTTTCAAGTTTAGATTATCATCGCAGAATACGCTTCTCATTTTATTAAAAGCCGCACGAGATGATTCAATTCTGCACTTGACTTCAGTTTCTGGGCCGAGGTCTTCCACTAGGATACTTCAGAAGTATTTAAATTTTTTTACTCTCTCTATATCAGCACCGTTCAATGTAAGACGTGATCCTGCCGGCCAAACACCATGAACTTAGTTTTACTCACGTTCATGTTCAGCCCCAGCCTCATTCGATTCCTATAGGTACCCAATAAAAATAAACCATTATTCATGTCAGTCCTTTTGAACATATGAATTATTGGTTGGAAGAGATTTCTATATGACAATACACCGGCCAGATTAAAGTGTATAAAATGAAAGCGTATACATACAATACAATATAACGCTGAGTCGATAAGCCAGACATTTTTAATACTAAAACTTTGAAAATAGCCCTATCTTTATTAGCCAGAAAGCAATTAGATTTTTTTATAAAAAAATTCTCTGTAAAATAATTTTTCAAGAGGAGTGTAATATTTTTTGGAAAATTAAATGTAACGATTCCCTTTTTTGTCAGAGAGAAATTCCCATCGTTCTTATGAAAACTCATTCTTTCTCTTTGAATTGTCAAATCTTTCACGGTTCATTACCCTTCCAGAAGATTGAGACTTGAAAAAGGGGAAAATTTTTATATAATATATCCTTAACCAAATATGTCA
The DNA here is from genome assembly GCA_949825065.1 of Odontocerum albicorne. Taxonomy (NCBI): domain Eukaryota; kingdom Metazoa; phylum Arthropoda; class Insecta; order Trichoptera; family Odontoceridae; genus Odontocerum; species Odontocerum albicorne. The sequence goes on along the minus strand of OX463852.1, from coordinate 32,368,125 downwards.
AAAAATTCCACAACCCTGTCCATGGAAGACTCAAATAAAAAGGAATTCGATTTTAAATATTTTTCTTAGACTTTGAAATGAATTTTTAAACTATTATCTTTATAATTTATAACATTTATTTTTAAAATGAGAAAGTAAGATCATATCACTTTATACCAGAAAGAGCTGAATTGATTGAACGTGAGAAATAGACGCCAAATTCCTATCATATTTCCATAGTTTAATATCTTTAACTGTCCCACCTCTTATTTCACAAAAAAATCAGTATCTTTTCGATCACGAAGTTGCGTAACGCTCAAAAAGAAACTATTGGCCTACTCAGTTCACCGCTCGTCGTTTTTTTTGTATCGTCCTTTACTGTCCATGCTGCTAGGCTCTGGATTCAGTTACAAACCAATGACTCACTCCTTACGATGCTTTAAAGAGTGTCCGAAAAAACTCTTAATTTCTAGTTAGTAATACAATGACTTTGATTTCTGATTTTTCATTTCTCTCCACCATAGTTTAATTCTTCTTTTGGAATATTTTGAATTAATCATAAATTTTGTACAGCTGAAGAGATTTCCGCCTGGCAATAAGCCCGTCAGATTGTTTTCCAATGAAGTGTCAAATATATAAAGAAAGTTATAACTTTTTTAATTTCTTATGATTCATGAAACGTGTGACTACTTTTTAGAGGTGTTTCAAACATTACTTTTGCAAATCGTGAGATCTAAACAGCACTCAAGACAATTTCTTGAAAAACGCCTTCTAGTAAAAACGGTCCCTAAACCACTTGGAATCGAAAACAGGTCAGTAAAGTGTTTACCTTACCACTGAGCCACGGTTTCGAGAACGTAACAGAATCAAATTAAAGTTTTATTTATGCTTCGATATAAGAATAATTAAATTATAATAAGTACTTTTTGTAATCCGTGAAAAATTAGGGGATGTAAATTGGCTTGTTATGCTGACAGGTTGAAAAATAAAAACCGCTGAAAAAGTTTAAGGAACATAATATTAGCAACCTGAATGAGTGGACATGTCTGTTAGTGTTAAATAATTATTGTTGAAATAATAAGTACTATTAATTGTTATCTAGATATAAGCTAATATGAAGGTGTTTATCTATTTATAAAAAAAATTATATTAAGAATAAAAATTACATGTTATAAATTAAAAATTAAGTTAGCTTAATGTTACCATATAGAAATTAGTTCCTAAGTAATTTATTTGAGTATAGGCTTAGGTATAGTCTTTGTTAAATACGTGTAATATATTACTTTATCAAATAAATTAAAAAACAGTTATAATGAAAGTTTGCTTGAAAGTTTTTTTAGCTTGAAAAATCTAGATTGCCTAAAAATTACATCAAAAGTTGAAGGAACGACGTCGTGGTTCATTTTTATCAAGAAAAAGCGCGATTATTTTATGTCACCTATATTTGAATGTTTTGTCAAGAGATATCTGAGCTGCAAAATTGAGATTCATTCATTAAGACACAGTTTTGAATTCCAACTCTGTTCCTATCATAATGGTAAACTCCAAGTTTTCTTTCAAAACATTGATAAAAGCCATTTATTTGCTGTGTTTCTTCAGCGTGGCACTCGTTCGCTTCCTCTGTTTTCGTATTTACTGTTGTAATTGTCGAAAATCATGCTTTCGTCAAGCTTCCAACGTGCGACGCTCACTGGCTTCCTCTTTGGTGTCTTGTTGTTGTTGCACTTGTCGAAAATCACGGATTCGTTGAGATTCCAAAGCGCAACACTCACTTACTTCAGCTTTAGTGTCTTGTTGTTGTTAAACTTGTTAAAAATTTCGCTTTTGCTCGTAACGATCAATAGTTTACTCTGTCATTTATATCTCACGCCATTACCACCGATAGTGAGGCATATATTTAGCGCACTTTGCTCATTTTTCTTTTGGATCCATTTCAATTGATTCAATTAAATCGTATATGACAATAATAAACTTATTTTTAGACAATATTTAAAGAAGTAAGCTGAAACTATAACATTTTTAAGAATTAACACGTTAATATTAAACCGTAACTATTACAACACGTTTACTTATGAGGACTATTTTAATCGATTTTATATCGATGATGATTTTATATTCCCATAAATAAATATTATATAAAGAAATAAATCTTGTCATTTTGTGACAATATTAAAAAAATATTAAATGAAAAAAATACATAATTAAAATTTTAGTTTTATTTTAGTAATGAAATAAATATGTGAAAGTAAGGAGCGCCAAATGATCACATACCAATTTCTGTATTTATTATGTTTACACCTATTTGAAATACAATTAAAGATAAAAAAGCTGTCAAATAAATTATAATACAAATAGATGGCGGATCATAAAATACCATGAATATTATTCACCTTACACCCAATCCTTAGCAACAAACAATACTTCCCCACGTTACTGTAATATATCAAGTTATATAATTTAACATCTCTTCTATATCCCACCTCTCTGGACCATTACCCATATAAAACAATTCAACTTTACAACAAAAGGAATATATCTACGGCTTATCCTTCCACCAAAGGTTGTTTTGTCCGACACTTGTTATACAGTTTCTAAAGAAATTATATAATATATTTTTACATTTCTCATCGTTTTGAAAACATCTTATGTGTCTCTAATAACCTCAACATAAATATAGGTATAAAGTGTTAAATACTCTGAATTTTACAAAAGCTTATTTTGCTTTTTTGAAGATCCCTCAACAAGTAACATATGATAAACATATCTGATGTTTTTATGGTGGGTAAAAAGCCGCGTAATTATTTCTATTAAGGCAAAAAACAAAATATATATAAATAAAAATGTAAATGTTCGTATAGTCAAAATGTCTAATCTCCGAAAGTTCTCTACCGATCGCTTTGAAATTTTGACAAAAGTTGACATTTGTATACGGAAATGTTTATATATTTTTATTTATATATCGGTGTATATAAAAAAGTTAAGAAAACAGTAAAATATAACGTTTGCGCCTCCTGCAGTGACACGGACGAACTAAACTGACAGTTATGTCACAGGTGCCGGTTGATATGACCTCAGAACGAATTTCATTGTATCATAACTTCTGCAATTTAGTGATGTGAAAAGAAGAATTGGTTGAAAAAGTATTTCCCTATATTCAAATCAATTATAAGAATCACGATTGGCTGAGTGAACGAGCTTTTTGCCGCCAAGAACAAAGATGTCTACGAACTTAACAATATTATTCAGTTCCTTTTTTAATGTTTCGCAATTTTACATGTTTTTGTTATAACTTTCTTTCTTCTTTTTCAGTGCAATCGATCTTTCATTTGAATTCAAATCATATCGTGAATTGACCTCTTGGAGTGATGCGATCATTTGCGAGCACGGCGATGAACGCGACAGCGAACGCGGCTGAAGGACATAAAAAATATTGTATACCCATAAGCATTGTGAAATTAAACATATTAGAAACGTGTGCTTTCTCTTTTCTTTCTTCTCCATTTAACCAGACTGAGCCACAGCAATGCGTGGCCAGGTACAGCTAGTAATAAACAATTTTTAAATCTAAACTCTCTCAATATATGATGTTGAAACAAAGCCACTGACTCGGAGCGGCACAAAGACACAAGAAGCTAGTGAATGGTAATCCTACCAAAAATGATGTGATAGGGATTCAGTGGCCTAGTTTGAAAGACGCTTGTCTTCCAATAACGGGTTTGCGGACTTGATTCCCGTGTGTACCTATATATTTAAGAAGGGTTACAATCTGGTTTTAACTTAAATCTTCTTTAACATATTTCTGGTTAGTTGAAAGACACATGGCAATTAACCTGTCACGTTATACTGTGTATAACTTTTGATAGACCTTCGATATGGTCGATCATCAGATTTTAATATCAAAATAGTCTAAATATGGAATTGAGGGCAGATTTTTGGGATGTATATTTTTGAAAAGAGTATTGCTGTAAATATAAATATAAAATCAATTCGACAAGCGGTGTACTCCAGGGATCCCAGTTGGGACCGATTTTTTTAGTTTATTTACTAATAATATATCCACGTGTTTCGGTTGACTTGAATTTCTTGTTTTTATCAATCCGATGCATTTATGACTGTTATGTTATACAAACTGGTCTCGATAAGCTGTTTTTATGATGTCAGAATAATGAATTTCATTTGAACACTGGCAAATGCCAGGAGATCAGTTTCTTCAGGACCAAAAACCCCAGAAATTTTAATTATTGTCTTGGTTGTGATAAATTGAAAGTGGTTTGAGAGATGCGAGATCTAGGTGTTGTATTTGACAGCGGTTTCACTTTTTCAAATCTTATTTAAAAACTCATTAGTAGTTGCCTGAAAATGTTGGGATTCATTCTTCAAGTTTTAAAACCATTTAAAGTCATAGGGGTATTCCTTCGTCAAATAAGATATACCCCTTTTACAGAAAATTCTTTAACGGATTATCTCTTAGGTCTTAAATAACTATTCGTTTTAAAGAGCAATTGTTAAAAGAGGGTATGATGGCTATGTTCAGAGGTACATTCCTAGAAATATTTCTCTTCGTTCTGAGTGACGAAGAGGGAAGACTCGATTATGCTTTCGGCTAATAAGAAAGCAATTTCAAATAAACAATTTGGCTCCTGCCCATCGTTGTTGGAGATTAAAGACTTTGTTAAGATAAGAGTGAAAAGCTCTTGGCCATTCCCGCCGGGCAACCTGTTTTAGAGACGGACGTGTCTTACCTGCCTGCAACACAGCCTTAGTTGAGAAGTTGTGAAGACTTTTGAGGATCTCTCGGACATGCTAAATGCCCATCCTCATCATTAAGGAGCTCACCGTTGTTACACCAAGAACAACAAGATCCCACTCCGGGTAACAAAGCTAGCCCTTACATAAAGATCTCCAATCCACCACGCTACTGGAGCTGAGGACGTGTTCGTCTACTGGTCCACTGCATCAGTGGGGCAAGCTCTAGATGACAAATGTTTCTTGCCTCTCGAATTAATCCAGCATCCGCAAGTGGACAAAACATACGTAAAATCACTTTGCATATGGTTCGTCCTATGGAACTAGTTTTTTTTTATTTGTAATTTTTTTCATACAAATTATCTATTTCTTTCATTAAATTTTTTTAACTGCCATATTAAACATAACTTCTGCTTATCTTTCAAAACTAATCATTTACGAATAAATAGTATAGACGCATTTTAATACTTCACTTATATAAAATAATTCAAATTGCGAGAGTAAACTTCTCCTGTTAAAAGAAAACACGTTTAACAATACCCAATCAACCTAGGAGGTGTTCGTTATGCATACTCTTATATTATGAAGACTTACTCTTCTCTTTTTCAAAATTTCATTTATTTTTTTGTGCCACGTTTTTCTAAGTCTTCCAAAACATAGCTTCAAATAATCTTAACCAACTTATAATATACTCGTAAATGTATATACACATTTAAAACAGGATCTCACGATATGAAAAAAATATAAAATTCACCAAACAATTAGCGTAAGCAATGCTGATAATGATGTTTTAATGATATTATGGCTATCACAAACAAATGACGACACAATTGGATAAGTCCAACGTAGACCAAGTTAACAATGCACAAATTTCAATGTTATTTGTAATAACAATAAATAATCTTTATTTAAGTTAGAGTTATGTTTTAACTAAGACGTCTGTTACATCTAATCTTCACTATAATGTAGTTAGCTGCAGCATGCAGAACTTAACTGAATTCCCTAGTTGCGTTATTATAGTTTAACTTGGTTGGTGATGTTCTATTCAAGGCAGGGGGTATCAAGCTAGAAATAAGGAACTACTTGAAAATAATTCATTAAAGATCGATTACTATTTTTTTCTGAAAAACCACGGGGGACTAGTTTGTTCTCAATACTTTATTACAAGCATTTTTTTTATGCTTCTGACTATAATTGATACTAGAATTTCCACCTAACTCATTTTAATGAACTTCATAACCAAGTTGATAAGACTTTAGGGACTTGTGTTTCGCATAGAAGGATGAGGTTGTTTGAATAAAAGTCGTCGAGATCGAGATAAGCAAAGAGAGAAAGTTTATTGAAAGCGTCTGTATTTATAATGTATAGAACGGCACAGAACATGTCGCTGTCTCGCTTCACCGAGCACATGGTTATTGTTGCGCGTTCCATATACATTTCTTACTACGCTCTGTAGGAGAGGCAAGAGATATGTCGGTGTCTCGCTCTCGCTGTTCGCTACTAGTGAGTTCAATGACCGCGCGGCGACCTTCGCCCAGTGCTGTCTCGCATTCCCTACAGAGCGAGTTCAATGACCGAGCGACCAAGGATCGCCTCAGTGGGTTCAGTGACCGCACGCACGGTCGCTACAAGACTATTGCTTCTGATTTTGGGTTTAATGTCCGATTTATTTAAAAAAAAAAAGTTTTAGTCTGATTTTTACGTAAGCCGTCTTTAACATATTTGTGATTGATTGGAATAAATTGTCCACATGACAATAAACCCGCCAAGTTTGTATTGTACATAACTTAAGTGTTATTATTGTTTCATTGTGTGCTCAATACTGAGTTGTCTTGAACTCGGTGCATTATAAATAATATTTCTATTTTTCACAGTCCTGGGTCATTTTAAATGCAGAGCATTAATAGTTTAACCAATAATCATTATCAATCAACCATATTTCCATTTAACTCTTGTAGAACATCTGATTATTGTAATAAAATTTAAAAAAAAAATTCACTTGGTTCTCACGAAGCATTTTGGTGAGATCAATATTATTAGCCATTTGATACCCAGACCAATCACTGAAATAACAATTTAGTAAGTCAAAAATTAATTTAATATCCAATCAGACAACATTTGAATTGAAAAGCTGTATTTTATAAATATATTTGATTCATTTAAATTTGTTCCATTAATATAATTTAAATTGTCATGAATAGATGGAAAGCTGAATGACAGGAAATAAGCTCAAATAATAAATGTTTGTAGAAACGCATCACGCCACTTCAAAGATATATAATCCATTTTAAATATATTTGAAAGTAAAATAAATTAAATGGAATGATAAATATAGTGATAAGACCAGAATAAATGCATGCCTTGTATAAAAACATATGTCCTGTATTACACTGATAAGACCAGAATCAATGCATGTCTTGCATAATATATCCAGTATTACAATGATAAGACCAGAATGAATGCATGCCTTGCATAATATATCCGTTATTACAATGTTTGATACAGTAAGAAAAGATCGGATAAATGATAACTGTTCGTTAGAGATACGAGTAAATGTTTTAAGAAGGTTTAAGAAAGGAATCTTGGGACAGTTTGGCCATATTCAGAGAATGAGTAAGAAAATATTCACGAAATAAATATTTAACCAAATTAGGGCTTCCTTGAGGAAAATTTGTCCTCTAAATGACGCTATATAAATTGTCCTTTTATTTTATACGTCTAAAATTAATGCCGAGCGAGGAAAGGGAGAAAAAAATATTAAAAAAGTACGAGAAACAGGAAAACATCTATACCGAGATGTATAGATGTGAACAAGGTGAAATATGTGCTGGCATAGATAAAAATCTGACTAGATGTGCACTTCCTCCCGCAGCTGTCACGTACATGTGGATTCTGCTGAGTTGAAATGATGGCGCATGTTTGGAGCACGTTGACTGTTTCTCATACGCCTAGTCGTTGAGACGCCATCAGCCCAAAAATGCATGGTTCTCCATCCTCTATGATCCTGAGCCACCTGCTACGACTAATAAGATAAAAAGTCAGATCAAACAGTCAAATGCGAATGACAGTTTACCAACCCTTACTGTAATGCATTGAGTCATTAGTCTATCTGGGGATATCATTTCTGGCTTAAACATGATGCACTGCACGGAATGTACAATATTTCAAAGCGCATGAGCAAAGAAATGTATACAGTGCACTTGGCGGAAACTCCACGCTATTTCTTATTGCAATAATTAATCTTTATGTCACGGATTAAAAGCAAAATGCATTCGGATTTATTTCAAGTTTAAAATTACGGGTATTAAGATGATAAATTATGGTATACGCTGCACTCGGGGTTGCGACAAACTCGCATTTTTTATCATTATCCAATACTTTGAGGTAGTTTTTTTTGTATTGATTATGAGTGTTAAACGCATCACTGAATTTATAGGTGCTTTAATTTTTTTGCGGTCAACATTCTAGAGGTATATTCGATGTTTTGAAACCGTTGCGTGCTTTTTCCCTCGTATAAGAACATACTTTTTGATGATCTTAGATAAAAAATCCGAAAAGAAAAATATTAGAATATTTATTTCGCAATAAATTATTTTGACATTCCACTAACCACATTTATCTAGTGTATTTTGCTCCTATCTCGAGACTCTTAAAGCTGAATGATTCCGATTCGTTACGTTCTTTCTACCTACTACGCCAGAAAAATAAGTGACGTTGTGTAATAAATATTTGCAGAACATAAAAAAATATTTGATTGGTTTTTATTTTATTGTTATTTATTTTTCTATCTATTAGGCTATCCCTATTTATTTTTCACTAGGTGATCAAGTCACCCTGGGGATCAAAGACGCCTGTGTGTGTATTGGTTTATTGTATGCATTTTTTTGCACTTCAGCAAGCATACATCATTAACAGGTTAAACTAAAAATTGATGTCAAAACGCCAAGGGGATTAAGCTTCCAAGACGATCGGCAGGTATGATCTGCTGCAGTCTTTTGTTAAGCAGTTTTATTAAACCCTATTTTTGTGTTACTTAAATGCACAATAAGAATTTATGATAAGCCACATATTAACTTAAGAAAAATATAAATTCAGATCTAACATATTCCAATTGTAAAATCAGTTTGGAAGTGAATTCGTCAGGAATTGAATTTGTGGAACCCGCTTGTTTAGTTGAATTTTTAAGGTGATTGTCAAAGATCTCTCCTTATTAATATTTAGACCGGTGTCATGTTGTGCAAATAAATTTTCATAACATACGAGTATATAAGTTTCTTTCCTCTTGTAAAGCGTTGTCATTAGTTTTCTTACTAGATAGTTGAGACTAAATATACGATATTTAATTGTAATCATAATTCATGCTGTTATTGGTTTAAATATTAATTAAAGGATTAATTAAGTCAAAATAATTTTCGAAGAATTATAAAATAGAAACATGTTCAAAATAACAATGAAAGTTAAACCTTATTTTTCATCATCATTACAATATGACCTCTGTGGTCTAGTTGGTAATACGCCTGTCTCCCAGCCCGAAGGTTGTGGGTTGAAGTTCCGCTGGAACCTAGGCATTTTTTATAAAAAAAGGATCCCAGTCTGATTATGATGACTTATGACCTCTTAACCACATTTCTTGTTGGTTGAAAGATATTCCAACATGGCAGTAAGCCCGCCACTATATAGAACGAAAGTGTAACACAATAAAATATTTTTCGTACTCGAAGAATTTTGTAAAATAACAGCTCTCTGATTCATTATATTATATTCATAATATCTTATTCATTAATAAGCCATTTATATTTATTATAAACTTGTATAATTTTTTTGACTATACTTGAAAGTAATTTTTTTTATGATTTGAAAACTGTTTTAATAAATTGTCATATATTTTATCAAACCATTTTTGTAATGTTTTAATCGATTATATAAAAGAGTCGTATTATTTAATTTATGTAATAAATATGATTGTTTTTGGTTTCAACCAATTTTAATATTTTCACGGCATTTTTTTTAAAATTGTGTTCATAAATGTACTCGTATTAATTAACCAATGTGTATTGATTTTTCTTTTAATAACAATTTGAAATAATTTAAATATTAAATTCTGTGATTTGACAAATTATTTTGCAAAGACTTTTAAATTCAACATTGTTTAAATGTGAATTGCTTTTTCTTTTATCGTTTTTCAATATTATTTTAATTTTTAAACAACTAATGCCAAAACTCATTTAAAGCATCGACATTTTTTTTTCAACCTGACACGGACCCTGATAGTCGGTTGCCGTGTTTATGAATGAATACTTTGAGTGTCACCCTGATTGTTTAACCTTTCCCTTCCTGTGCTAAAAAAATTCGCCCGTTCCGGTGCTGTGTTTTCAATACACATGTAAAAATGAGCGATTTTAAATCGGAAAAATAAGAATATTCATAGCCAATCGCTTAAATAAATTAAATTTGAAGTCAAAAGTGATAATAACTGAAGTGTAATTGCTGAAAACATGAAAAACGTTCACAAAATGGGTGAAACGACCACCTCGAACGAAAGCCCGCTGGCGAGCGAACGAACTGAGATTCTATTTCTTGCGTTCCCATGTACCAAAGTAGAGGGATACGTGAATAGCGGCGCTTCCTTACCTATTGCGGTTTTTTATTGTAGAAAAAATATACCTACATCACACACTGGCATATGTTTGATTGTATTGATAAATTTATTCCCGATTTTCACAAAATATCTCTGATGTGGTCGATAAGTGTTCATAATTATTAATACTATTGTTTCATTCAATGCGTAAATGTATTACGGAGGAATACCTCAAATCTGAACCCAATATTTATTATATTTATAGAGATATTAAAATTTTTAGAAGCAATGTGCACTAGTTACACATCAAATTTGAGTCAAAGGCGTAGGAAATGTAAAGAAAGACCAAGAACTATGTCGACGGTCCTGGTCGTATGGTTAGCATTCATGCTTAGTAAGCGGGCGCCCTAGGTTTGATTCCTGGCAGATTCACTCCAGGATTGGTTTTACTCTTAGACCATTTTACATCTGAATTTACAAATCTAGATAGCAGTGTTGTAAACGACATTAGCGTCTTTACATCTCCCTTATTTCTTTAATAGGCTGAGCTAGTTAGGAAACGTTTTTGATGTGATCGTAATGGTCAGAAAATAGCACTATACCGAATTAACTTAGAAAAAAGAAAGTATGGTTAAATCAAGTAAATGATATTTAGAAAAAAAGGAAGTTTACGAGGTCAGAGAAGTCGTAGGATTTGTATGAATGGGGAAATGCGAAATATGTGCGTCGAGATAAGACATTATGTCCTGTCTAATCCAACAGGGAAACGACGAGATGGTGTGCATATATGTACACGTACAGTACCCGGCGGTAAGTAATACACATCGGGTTTAAGAAAGAGACTGTCGGCCATAATCGACTAACTTCGGTTTTGTAGAGCGTCGTCTCCGTCGCACGCAACGACTGACAAATCGGGACGGAACACGTGTATAAATGACAAAGACGATGCTTTACAAAGCCGAAGTTAGCCGATTATGACCGACAGTCTCTTTCTTAAGCCCGATGTGTATTACTTACCATCGGGTACTGTATGTACTACGAATTGTTATACTTTGTTTGAATAAAGCGCACGAATTTATAAGTTGAAAATTGATCAATTAAAGTTCTAAAAGGATATTCAATAAATAAATATTTGAAAAGATCAAATTGGTGTTGACAGCGAGAAGAATTTTCGAAGTCAAGGGAATTAATATAAAATACATATGTTGAAATAATCCTTTGGTAAGTGTCTCGCTTGACCTCTGAGCCTCTTAAATTTGGAAATAATAATTCCGTTCCATTTGACAGAATGTAAAAGTGTCTGGAAAAGTGGGCAAGGCAGGCGAAGGGCGGGATACCCTTACACCCCTCGCTTGACCCAGGGACGTTAAAAGGGGTGTGGAAACTTCTTATATTTAGTTTATTTCAACATTCCTTTGCCTTACATTGCTTTAGTTTCTTTGAGCATGCCTTCCTCCGACGATCCTATTGTAAATTTGTTTCTTCAACCATTCATACATTCTGTAAATAATTTCAGAATTAATTCTTTATTCTGAAATTAAGGTACACATACGAGTACATCTAGTAAAATTAAGGTTCACATACAAGTACGTCTAGTAAAATTAAGGTTCACATACGAGTACATCTAGTAAAATTAAGGTTCACATACGAGTACATCTAGTAAAATTAAGGTTCACATACGAGTACATCTAGTAAAATTAAGGTTCACATACGAGTACATCTAGTAAAATTAAGGTTCACATACGAGTACATCTAGTAAAATTAAGGTTCACATACGAGTACATCTAGTAAAATTAAGGTTCACATACGAGTACATCTAGTAAAAAAATAAATTTATCGTAAAATGTTATTTATGCTGCAATGCATTCGAGATGTAGCCTAATAAAATAATAATATATTCTACTTTAACTAAATTAATATTTATTTGAATCACATACGCATACCATCACGCCGTTTCTCCGTCACGACAGAGTGCCAAACTTTCGTATCCCGACACACAACTATTGCCTTCTCTACATCAATATACATTTTCATACAGCTCCTACGATTTTTCCAACTTTTTAATATTAATTATCTCAAAATATAATTCAATTGATTCAACCATACTTATCTTGGTCTTCCTATAAAGGGTCTTTCAAATTGAGCGGTTTTTTAAATTCTTTGATAAAACACAGGTGGCGTCGCGAACTTGTCTGAGTCTTGTGACATTTGAGAAGTGTAATGTATGACATTTATAAAAATGGAGTAGTATATGATATAATACAACAAAGCGTTCAAATTGTCGAATTATTTTATGTATTGTAATCTCCGGAAACGGTGGTGTTAATTGGCCACCAAGATCATGTGATCTAACACCGTTGGACTATTTTCTCTAAGGTTACGTGAAAAATCAAGTCTATAAGAGTGACCCCCAATCAATTCCTGAGCTGAAGGACGAAATTATTCGCGTTATTGGTGAGTTAGAACCGCAATTATGCCAAAATGTCTTGGAAGATTTTGACAAAAGAGTGGACATCTGTGGAGCTGCAAGAGGTGGACATTTGGCGGATATTGTTTTTTGTGTTTAGATGTCATATATTAACACATACTTCAATGACCAATAAAAAGTTTTTTTAAATCAAAGCAAATTGTGTGTTTTATTCATGAATTAAAAAAAATTGCATAAAAAAACCGCTCAATTTGAAAGATCTTTTACAAAGCCTTTCACTTGCATTTGTACTGTATTTTATTTTGTTAGTCTTACTTTCATTCGACTTTTAGTTAGTTCTTGCTTTCATTCATTCATTCGACATGACAAAACCATCTCAGAATGCTCTTCTTATTTATAAATTTCATCAGTCTTGATTTCAGATTCATTCCATATGTAATCAAACATTGTTACCCGATGTATTCTACTTAATGCAAGTACGAGTATTTATTCAGTCCGGCATACTTCCTTGTTCACGTTTTACTTTCATACATCATCTTTGGTACTACAATACTGATGTAGCCTATCATCTATCGTCTTAGCAGATACTGTTTGGTTCGAGTGTGAATCATCTTAATTAAACGTTTGATCACAATCACTTTAAGTTCAATAATAAAACAATTATATATTTGTCTAACAAATTTATTGATGTACTTAAAAATATAAAAAAAACACTATTTAGGCAATATTAGCTTGTTTTTATTATTCATTGATTTTGTATTTAATTTGTAGCAATGAACTTTTCTTAAAATAATAATTTAATATTAATAAACTTCTTGCCCGGTATCCCACGGTGGAGCTTTTCAGAGAGTATCGGGTACTGAATATAGCCAATTTGCATCTCTAATTCATTTTCTGGCACTATGGTCGAGAGGAAGGGAAGATGCAAACTCAGCAGAGACACATGACACGCATGGCAACTAATGAAATGTTCACCATCCCTAGAGTGAAAACCTCTTTTGCCCAAAGGCAATATGCTTATTTGGCTCACATGACATACTCGTACAATGGCGTGCCGAATTCAATAAAGAGAGGAAAACCATTTAGACAGTCGGTCGGAGCGTGGTTGTTATTGCGACAGGATTTGGAGTACTTGGTCTTTCAGGATAAATGACGTGTGGAAAGGATTTGTGTGGGCTCTTGAGTGTGGGTTATTTTTATTGTTTTATATTTGTATTTCTGTATACTTTTGTTTTTATTCTCATTTTTATGATTGTGTGCGGTATATTATGGGATGAACATTTTTGGTCTTTCTGGAGCGATGATGTGTGAGGAGTTTGATTTCGCATGATGTTTCCAGTTGTAATTGAGTATCACTGTTTAAAGGTTGATGAGAATGTGCAACGGGGTTTGGTTTTTGTGTAATCAAAAATCGGTAAGAAGTATCGATTTATTTTTTCATGCTAAATATCCTCAGTGAGATACAGGCAATAGCCTAGTTTACTGGAGATACGACAAATGAAAGGCAACAAACCCAGATCCATTAAAATTGTATGTCTTAATTAAATTACCTGTTGTTTTTTCGCAAATTTTGTATATTTCTTGTCATGTGTAATAATAAATAAATAAAATAAATAATAAAAATATTTAAATCTGAAAAAAGTAATAGTTACCATAAATAATATTAACCTCTTCAGACCTGAATTAGTTTTATGGTGTTAAAAAAATTGTTGTTGCTTGTGACTGATTTATACTAAATGCAATATTATGTTGTATTAGTAGATGGCGCCCAAAGCGTTGAAAGTTGATAATACAGTAGACTTCATTTGTCATGAGAATTTGTCATTGAGAAATAAAATATACAAGAAAGTAGTTTACAGAGTTCATTATAATGGACGCTAGGTCTGAAGAGGTCAAAGTGACAGGCCTTCTTCGCTTAGCAAAAGCCTTATTCAATGAAAATAGATTTCTACAGTATAAATATCAAAACAACTAATAAATAAAAAAACATTAAACTGTGATCGAGGTTTTCAGGAAAGATGCAGTTGCGATATTTTTCTTATTTTTCTCCATATTATTAAATCTCAGAGATTTTTTTGAATGTCTCACTCACGTGCTTCACACTAATTGTTAAAAAAACTCTCGACGCCACTGTATTTCTCTCCGGACCCTTCTAGACCCTTGTCAAGAGTGGAAAATATGAAATTCTGGAATACAATAAACGGTGATTGTGCCCCGGGCCCGCGTTCCAGTTATGTCTGACATTTTTATTAAATCACATTAAGGTCGGATTCAATATCCCATTCTTCCAAATCGATCTGGACCATAAAAATCAATCTGGATTTCGGCGGAAGATGGCAGACGGACTTAAGTGCGCGTCGTTCAGAGCAACACTCCGAAACTTTTAAACATATGTCTTCATAGAAATTTATTTTTTGAAACTGTGTGACAAGACATCTTTAAAGGGGTTTGTTGAATAAGTTTGAATATTGTTTTTTTTGTCTCTCGTTTGAATGTATTGATAACACTGCAATGACTTTATCTTAGTCTTAAGATTTTATTAGTTTTGCATATTTTTTTTAAAAAGTGAGCTTATTTTTTATTTTGTTAGTTTCAATGAAATTGTTTTAAGTTCTTGAATTTAGACGGCGCATGAAGTGACAAAAATAAGATAAATGCGATAGAAATGAAAGAATTACGTATAATATATAAAATAAACAAGGTAAGATGGAATAAGGAATGAGGATATTAAAAATAGTATAAATTAAAAGAAGATGTATTGCTAAAGATTATGAAATGAGCATTCAGGTGGTCCGGCCACGTACATAGAATAAAATACGAGATTTATAAAAAAGTCTTAACGTATAAAGGAAGGTACAAGAAGTTGGAGAAGACCTAGAAAAAGGTTATATGAAAATTAAAACTAGAAAGAGTAAAATTAAATAGGATTTCAGTCTGGTTAACACTTAGGGCCTATAAAAACATCTTTCTGGTAGGTTGGAAGAGATTGCCACATGGCAATAAACTCGTCAGGTTAAAAAAAAAAGAGTGAAAAGAATTTTTAAAGGAATATGAATGTGACGGAAGCCAAATGTGTACCAGGATAGAATGAAGTGGAAATCTGTTATATACGCTTACTCTAATAGTTACGCGACGATAATAATGTTCTAATGGTTTAGTTTTCAACATTTTCTTATATTTTAGTGAACATTACAAGATATTCAATAATATCAATGAAAAGTATATCAACAGTATATCATATATCACATATCATAGGTATACTATATTAGTAATATCACTATGAATTGAAAATATCTCTGATATCTGTTGTAATATTTTATAAGGATCATAAAGAAAACAAAAACATGTGTAATGAATTAAAAAGAAAAGATAAACAAAAAGATGCGTCATTACTTAAAAAGAAACAAAAATCTTAATCGTGGAGTTAGTGCTTTAGTGATGATAAATGTCTTAATCGTGGAGTTAGTGATTATTTATATAAAAACGACTTATAAAGTATTGTTAGTTTACACATATCAATCGAAGGGTGCTTCATAATTTAGGTAAGACATGAACTTAGCACTAAAACAACATTAAATCAAAATAAAAAAGGGTCTGAAAATAAAACACATGCAGCACCCATTTAAACTAGAGTCTTTGACGTCTGGATGCTAAGCAAGTAGGTCTTTAGGTTTTTTTAATGAAAACATGTGTGTAAAGTTGATATTGACTGTCTAAAGCATAATTAAAAATTGTATCCACCTTTTAAATGTAACATAACATATCACGTAGAATTTTATTTTACTTCTGTATCTTAGGGATAACTCGTATTTTACTTATTTGATAAATCAATAGTAGAAGAAGTCATTATTTTAAACAGTTTTAAAATAAATACTATAAAAATACAATCACTTCCTCTCGTGAGGCACGTATATGAGATGCTTTTTTATTATTCAAATATGTAATTAATATATTAAGCCAGTTGGTGTTTTGTAGGTGACTTCTCTAACTCTTTTTGTTCCGTATAATTCCATATAAAGCGACGTAACGATTCCTGAATAATTTTAAAACAGGAAAACGTGGGTTGGGCTCTTTTAGCATAATAACGTCTAAATGGAAATATATCCGGACAAGCAAATCACATAGAATAGTCGACACTGGAACGTGACTAGATTAGAACCCGTTACATACATCCTGCATGCAGTTTGCAATGCAAATTGAAACTCCGTCCCCTTGAAAATTGAATAGAAAATGCGTTTCAATGTCTTGAGTGACAGTTATTGCTTGTTTTCTAAATTATTTGCATTAATTTTGTAAGTACAACGTACGATATGCACCCAGTCTATGCTTTGTCAGATTGTTGCATGATTGTTCTAACGATGAAGACTCATTGAGATGATTGTAAAAAGTTTGAGTAAGGAAGAAAATATACATTCACAAGTTTAGAAACGGTTGTTCCTTAAAGAAGAGATGATGAGGATGATTGTTGATAAATAAAAACTTGTCGATATCGGAATATGCAAAGAGGAATTTTATTGATAAACGTCGGTATTTATAATATTTTGGACGTCTGCGGGAATGCACACGAGATATATCGCTGTCTCGTCTTTGCGCTTACAATATGTTTATTGTCGATGCGTAGGTATTGATTGTTTTGACTGACAGCGCGGAAGATACCTTTCCCCATAGAATGCGGTCTCCGCTAGTAGTGAGTTGAATGACCGACCGTGTGGACTTTGTCTCGCATTGTGAAGGTGGGGTAAAGGTCGTCTCGTGGGTTCAGTGACCGCACGTATAGTCACTACACAAGTATTTAAACTTATTTGAAGAAAGGGATGACCTGTAAAAATGTACCACAATCAAGTTCATCAAATACTGAAAAAGAAATAGTTGAAAAAATAGGTGGGAATACATGAAAAAATGCATGAACGTAACATAAGTAGAATATAATGCCATCATAGAAAAAAAGGAGAGATCTTTTTTCCCTGTTTTACTTAAAATGGACAAGGTATGGTGATAACGGTGAAAATTAATTTTCTCGACCACTTATGATTTAGCCAATGAAATAATCAGTGGAATGCAGGTGACAAACTTTATAAGTACGTAGGCCTCATTCGATTTTTAACGGTTTTTAATTTCTTTTCAATTTTAAGATAAAGAACTCTGAGTCATCTAGGTTTTAAACATTTATAAATTATAATTTTTTTTGTATTTATTTTCAAATATTTAATCTCTTAATTAAAGAAATATAATTATGTAGACCAATCCAATTCAATAAATTCGCTCGAGATTTCATTAGACAACGCATTGTTTTTTTTTTATCGTGCGTCATTAAAAAGTCAATTTAATAATATTACATAATATTAATGAAAGGAAAATGTATACAACACCGTTTAAAGAGGAGACTCCTCAGGGAAATTCTAGCTCGGGATTTGAACCAACTATAATTGACATATTAAAAATATTACGAAATAAAACATACTGAGTGTAGCGATAGGAAGGTGGTGGCTGTGGCGTTTAGATTAGGAACTATGATAAAAGCATACATTTTGTTCTCCTTTTCTTTAGATAATTTAGTAAATCTCTGTTTTCTGACAGTTACGATAACATAAAGGACGCTTTCTAACGAGATAATTCTGTCAAAGAAATAAGAAAGATTGAAAATTTTCGATGTCACTAACAAGATCACCATCTGGATTCTTAAATTCCAATGTTAAATTGTCTAATGGTAAAACTAGTCTGGAAGTGAATCGACTCTGTGGCGCACGCTTGCTTAGAATCAATGCTAACCGCAAGACCGTGGTCGTTGAATAAAAATGTATAATTTTAATTCGACTTTACTTTTTACAGGTCATTGATATATAATATCATATACCCATTAGATTACCTTTTTTCTCATAAAATTGGTCTTACACCAAATACATCCATATTTCTTTGTATGGTGTATCCCCTGAAATATTACACATATATAAAGTTTACGGGCTCAAATTTTACACAAAGTTTACTCTCATCGTATTTTATTTAAAAATATAACTTGCACTTATATAAAAGTGGTTTATAAAGAAGATTTTCTGCTCACATTTCTAGCTCAAATAAGAGATCTGCAGTGTTGAATATGGTGAACTCTCTCATATACACTCAGTACATGTGTCTCACTAAAGATGTCAGAGAGATTTATCTTGGATTCTCTTGCGGTTTTCATAAATTTACCAAACTTTACTTTTCTGTTCTTTAAGCAGGTGAAAATAAGGTCGTCTAGAGCAGCGGTCGTCAAAGTGGTGGTCCGCGAGAAAATTTCGCTGGTCCGCAGAGAAATGTGGACATTATTTGCATTTTTTAATCCACAGCAAATCAACCCGGAAAAATGAGTGACTTGCACGGATGAACGATGCAAGATGCATGAAATCATGACAATCTCGTAAGACGTGTAGCTAGCTGCATTGCATGAAGGTACGAAGCATATATTGCTATCTCTACCCAAGCAATAAATAATGCATGTAGTTCTGTTTCAATATCATGTGTATTTTTCTAACTAAAGTCTTTTTATATACATCTGTCGTATTCCTACAATATCAGATCAAAAAATCAGATCGTTTATCGTGAAATTATCATTTTTATAAAGAATACATTCCACGATTTTTTCACAAAATTGTATTTAAATGTAAACGTATTTTATCTACAAATACGTAAAATTTGAAATTTGATATACAGCATATTAAGTGAGATATTAATTATTTAAGCTCCACTTACCACGAATGTTACATTATGGTTACTGGAAGGTTTTTATAATTTGGTTACAATTAATAGTTTTATTTTACTAACTAGGTATATTTAATGTGTTCTTTGATCATTTTTTCTAAATATATTTAACACTAAAAAATCCTATTAGTGGTCCGCGAGATTTAAAATTATGAATTTAGTGGTCCGTGAGGTCCTAAAGTTTGGCGATCACTGGTCTAGAAAATATGTTATGGACGTGTTTTTAAAAAAATAAATTCACCCTACAAAATGCTTTAATTTGGTATATTTAAAAAAAAACAGCTACGAAATGGATATTTCGTTGTTACATTTTTATTTCAAAATAGAGATCAAACTTTACACACGTCACAAAAGTTATATAAACATTAATTTTAAAGGCAATAGAGATACGTTATGCAACAAGAAAAAATAATTAAAAAATCACCCCTAATTGAGATTTTTCTTTGGGTCTATAGTCCAAATACATTTCTGATGATACAGATTGCCAGATCTTAATAGTAGGATTACTTTTAAGTATTGCTCTCGTAACAAACCGGGATCTTTTCACCTGGAGAAATCCTTGAGATTGGAGGTAGAAACACGTGTATCGTTAATTAATGTAACAATAAAGTAGTTGTTATAATAATTGAAGCTATCACCCGTAGAAGGGTCTATTGTAAAAAATAAAATTACGAGAAAATTCATGTTTTGTACATATTTTTATAATACATGCATTTTATTTGAAATGGGTCATAAGGCATCAACAATTCTTTTTTGTTTCATAAAGTTTTTATTTAAAAAAATACAAGCATATAAGGAAAACACTAAATAATAAAAATATCAAAAGTAAAAGCGTCCATATAGACCCTTTAACGTATGAAGTTTAAAAAGCGTCCATATAGACCCTTTAACGTATCAGTTTCTAAGAATAATAATGACCAATATTCTTTACAACACATTTCACAAAATAAAAATAAGGTAGTACTCGTAATAACTTTTCATTTTTGCCACCAGTGGCATATGTGTGAATTAAGTTGTCAAAGGTAGGTGCTCAACATACCTGTCCTAAGTTTTGCTAAGCTTTACTTATGAGGAACGTCTATCTTTACTCATGAGAAAAACCAGAATACCGATATATAAAAAGATCGGTATTCTGGTTTCAGATATTACCCCATATTTAATAAATCTTTATACTTTTCCCTAGTTATGTGGATGAAAATGAAAAATTGAAAAATGAAAAAAAAATGCAAATGAAAAAGAAAAATTTCCATAAACATATACATATACGAGGTTTAAGTGCAGATACCCTAGTACTACTGACCTGTTCTGGTTGTTTTTTAGCCGCTCTGACAACACTTGTTCGAGTTACGTACTCTTCTCCACGATTCCTTTTTGTTTCTCGAATAATATCGTTCCTCTTTGATATATTAATCTTCCGTTTTCTACGTGAATTTAATTTATTTAAGCTCCCAGGTGACAGCGAAATGTCAGCAGAGTTCACCATATTTGATAACCATAGACTACCATAAACCCTTGTACTGCTATATGTTGTTTTTTAAATTACAAAAAAATTATATTTAGGGCTACCATTATTAAAAAATCTCAATGTTTAAATATTCCTTATGCGGTATAGAACCTTTTCCCACTAAAAACGCATTTTTGGTCAAATATATTAAATAGACCCTTCTACGGGCGATAGCTTCAATTAACAACCAGGTTTACCGTAAGTCCATACTGAACGCTTTGATATTCTACAAAAGTGATTAAAAAATTAATATCTCAAAAATCTAAAACAGATGTCGCCTAAATAGCACATTATTGTTGGTAATGCTTAAGATACGAAACAACAGATATCACATTCTATGTAAATAAAATGAAATGCAAGCTGTTCTATAATTAAATTGAAAGAATTTATATTCATCCACATCGTGATAAAAAATAGTCGCGAGTGAAGATTGCATAGTTTTGACATTCAGCTGTCAGTTGATGTTTCGGGGTGGTATTGCTGTGACGCACTAAAGATCCTTCAGACGTGCATTTTTTTACGTACATATTTTGGCAATCCTCAATGTCCGTTTTATAACAATACAGTGTTATTAATCGTTTAGTTATAAAACATAAATAAAATTACCATAACTCCGTTTTCCTGTCAGTGTAGGCCGAGAGAAAAGAGCGCAACAATTTCCTATCATATACCTGTCTTTTTTTCTACATCCATACATGTCATATAACTCCTACGATTTCTGTGACTTTTAACAATTTCTTTTTTTTTAAACATCATTTACTTACTCCAAACATATAATATTTTCCTTAGTCTTCCTCTACCATGCATTCTACTCGCGTTTGCACTGTATATTTGTTTTGTAAGTCTTTCTTCATTCATTCTTTCTACGTGCCCAAACAATCTGAGAGTGGTGGCCTTTTTATCGTTCTTAACACAACAGCCTTAAGTTTTTATTCACCCCTAATCACTTTATTCCTTATTCTGTCACACATTGTGACATCATGTATTCTTATCAGTGCACACATTTCTACAACATTCATTGGGCTTATTTATGTCTTTTTTACGTTTACTTGTTTTTACCGTACGTCAAAATTGGTACTAACATACTGTTTCTTATAAGATTTTAAGATATTAATACTCTTATATGAAATTCAGCATACTTAAAGCCGAAAATTTTGATAATAAAATAAATAATTATTTAGTAATTAAAGCAAAAAAATTTCGTTGAACACATAATTTAGACTAAAACCCAGAATTCTCTGTGTGTAGCTTATTTCGTGTTCCAACTATATTATGTGGTGTGCAGTCGAAGCATTTGAAATGTCGGTTTACCACAGGGTGCTGAATATTTCACAAACAGTCACCATATCGAATACCGTCACTCTACGATGGTTAAATTTAATCAAATGGAATTATTGGCCAGTTACTTAGAAATAATACTGTATAATCCTTTCATTGGATATGATGAATATATTATATATTAAGTTTTAACATAAGAAGTGCCCGTTTTTTTTTTTTTCAAATTTAAAAATGAGCACCAAAAGTAAAACAAAATTGTTACACGTCATTCGAAAGAAAATTTTCTGCTCTATAAGATATTGTGTTAGTTTTTACGTTACATATATTATTTTATTTGATTACGAGCCTTCAAAATGGAATGCCAAGTAGACGAAAGTGAGCATTTTCGACACTTCCTCCTGTTCGCGTTCAATCGAGGAAATAAAGCTGCCAAAGCTGCTAGCGATATTTTCGAAATGTACGGTGAAGATGCTTTAAATGAAAGGACAGTTCATCGATGGTTTTTGCGTTTCAAAGACGGTAATTTCGACCTTCGGTGCTACTTTTTAAATTTGAAAAAAAAAACGGACACAACTTATGTTAACACCCAATATTATAAAGATGATTAATGGCCGAAATCGTAACCTTAGTTTGTTGCTCTATCGAAAGTTTAACCTTAGTTTGTTTCGATATCTTCTCAACTTCTCTCTATAGAACGAAAGGGCGAACACTGGACCAGAAAATTTAACAAAGGATCGAGGGTCCTGAGATGTGGATCTGTTAATATATCCTCAAGATTCCCTGGACAAATCTTGTTAAAAATTTGGAAGTGCTTTTTGTTATGTACATACGAGTATATGAACTGAGATCTGCTGACACAGTAAAAGTTTGTAGGTTTCAGTAATTTGAACACATAATGAGAGACACAAGATACATTGTAAGACAACTGATCGTCGTTGTATACGACATATACATTGTAACACAACGAATTACAAACAAATTATTGTTAATCCTCCGATATGTGATACTATACTATCACTTTTTTTCGTATTTTTAAATCTTGATGACCTCCGTGTCTAAACATTTGTTTTCCACTAAGGTGTTTCGGGTTTGATTCCCAATAACGTCTGAAAACCAAAAAAAAAACAGTTTGATTCAAGACTTCGTCTTGTAATAATACTGTCATGTACAAGATGTGTACGAGTATTGTTGCTTGTTCATATGCAGCTATAATGATGGTGAACTATAAGTAACGTGCCTACTTTGATGGTTTCGAACCCGAAGATTCAAGTAATGGGACTGAAAATAACGTTTACTCCCTGTCCCGCTGTCCAATACGGAAGCAAAACTTATTTGTTTTTTTAAGTGAATGAATCAATAAATGTTAAATATTTACCTTTTACTAGTTTCATTATTAAATATGAAATATTATAAAAATAAATAATTTATCAAAACTGAAACATATTAAGGTTCCTTTTCATATTCTCTGAAAGAACTTGTTTAGGAAAATAATCATTTATCCGAAATTGTTGAAATGTTCTGTTATTTGCGAAGCAGAACGGTAGATAATATTAAAGCTAATTCAAAAAACCTATTTGGTGAACACAAAGCGCCCTCAAGTGGACATTGAAGTGAATTCTGCCCTGTTCTGTCCCTTACCCTTGTTCATTGTAGTTTGGTTTAATATTTATCAAAAGCGGGGGAACTCTCGTTGTTTACCTTGTAGGTACCTTATCTAGGTAAATAAATACGAAAGTTTGTGTTTGCTTTGAAAATATGTATAGTAGGGAAAGAAAGGTCTGTTTAGCGATCCAATGGTGTGTAAGCGAGCAGGGAGACCAAAGCTGAGATGGTTGGATGGTGTGATAAAGAATTACAATACCATTAATCCTAAGAGGATGTTGTTGAGACAATAAAAAATGGCAAAAAGTTCTGCAAGCAGCTAAGACATGTTTGGGTTTTAGTATTTATGATGTTGCAACAGAGATAGTGTAGCCTAGCAGCTAAAATTGCTAAGCTGCATTGGCTAGGACATGTACACCGCATGTATGACAGTTATTGTTTTAAAGAATACTTCATTGATTCAGTAGAGCGTTAGATACGAGTATAGGGGAAACCAATGGTTTGGTAGTTGGAGCGTCCGTGCAATAATGCCAACTGTCTTAAAGGAGTGCATTTTTTTGCCAATCCTCAAATTTTAGTTTTGTTTTGTATAGCTACATTAGTAATTAGGCTCAAATATATATCAGAAATGTTTGTTTTATGGAGAATTATTAGACCCAATTCAGTCATACTTCAACGCAAAATTGGAAATCTTATTATTTTATTTAGGGGTAAATTAGTAGTAAAAGTTGAATTTCGTACAAATTTGTCATCAACTTCATTTATAAAGGAGTCATATGGTTTCACTAACTCACTTTTAAGTTTAGAGCGTTTAAGGTATGATTGTGAATACTCTTTTATTTATCACGGCAAAATAATTTGAAGGCTATAAATTAGTATTTAATATATAGTCCGGACTATGAATTCGGGCCTCAGGCTCTTTGAATTGCCAAATTGAGGGATGACGTTGTATTATATTGAATTACACCTTAATTGTATAAAATAAAATCTTATGAACCATGCAGTAATCTCTTCCAACCAGAAAGATATCAAAGAAAACTTAAGTGAAAACTAGATTGTAATCCTGTGAGACGAGTGTCATACCAACTAGACCAGGTCGGCTGAAAAATATTGTCACAGGGTAATAAAAAACACTGATCATACCTTAGCAATGAAGCGTCAAATAAATAAATAAAAATAGACGAAGCTGAGCATCCACGAACACAAAAATAAATATAATTTGTAATTAAAATATTAACAAGAATCTGTCTTTTTTGTTTTAATTTTAATACTTGGTTAAAGAACATACATGTCATCCGCTGCGTTTCTTGCGAGTGGCAGATAAAACAGATCTCCAAACTTTTATATCCAAGTACGCAGCTCTGGCCTCCTCTACATTGATACATCTCGTTATACACAATGTTCTATTGCTCAAACATCTCACTTTACCTTATTTCAAAATCTGGTCCATTTGGTACACGCCGTTTTTCTCAGTCTACATCATCCACGCACACTTTGCACTTGGGACTTGTATAATTTGCTTACTGATATCTAAACCATCTTAAAACTCATTTCTTCATCTTGTTTAAAACACCCATTTAATCTACGTATTCATGTGTGATGTCTTTATTCCGCCTTCTTTCAAACATTGACACTCTACAAATGTTCTTTAATGCACGTCTTCCCACAACATTAATCTTACTCTTGTCTATATTCTGCTAAGTCCAAGTTTCACTTTCATTTATCAAGGTGGACACCATAATGTATTGCCATTTTTGCTAGTGATGATATTGCATGGTTGTTGTATAGAACAATAAATGCTTTATTTACATTATTCCCTGTCATTGGTTTAGAAACGATCTCACAAATAGAAAAATGTTACCAAAAAGGTATTAAGTGTTTCGGCGACAACATTTTTTTAATACATAATAAATATAGCTGCTAATTTTTATAGCATACTAAGTTAAGGTTGTTACGTATTCTTCAATTTTTAGGTAACATTTCGCGTAAAGAGGATATCGAAATACTTGCAATGTGGTAGGGCGTAGGAAGAGAAATAGATAACCTATGCACTGGAGCGATCTGATGAATTGTCAACAGACCTTTGCAACAAGCTCTATGACATCGGAATATCGAGAGGGTTTAAGTAAAATGTGCAAAATATACAGCGATTCCAGTGTCGATCATGTTTCTTATCATTAGAGAAATGTATGAGATATCATCATCATCATCAATGGCACTACAGCCCATTGTGGGCCCCGGCCTCCTCCAGCAGTCGTTGCCATTCCCCCCTATCCTGGGATGCACTCCTCCAGCCCCTGATGCCAATCACGTTTGCATCATTCTGCACCCCATCCATCCACCTAAGCTTTGGTCTGCCCACGCTACGTCTTCCTTGGGGCTTGGAAAAGAGTACTTTGTTAGGCATTTCCTCTTCTCCCATTCTTGCTACATGCCCCGTCCAACGTAGCCTCCCAATTTTGATGTATTTTATAATGTTGGGCTCTTTGTATATGCTGTATAGCTCCTCATTATATCTCACTCTCCAAGATCCATTTTCCTGTATGGGTCCGAATATTTTTCTGAGTATTTTTCTTTCAAATATTAGAAGTGAAGATTCGTTCTTCTTACTCAATACCCAGCATTCAGACCCATATGTGAGGACAGGTCGTAGCAGTGTCTTATAAATGGTAAGTTTTGTCTTTCTGGACGACAACCGAGATATAAGGTGTTTTCTCAGACCAAAGAAGCATCTATTGGCCATGAATATTCGACGTTTAATCTCGATAGATGCATCATTAACACATCACTAACAAATGTATGAGATATACCAAAAAATAAAAAGGGTTTCCCTTAAAAGGTTACGTAACTTTAGAAAAAAAGTTTTTATCCTAATGTAATAATTGTAGAAATATATTTATATTTTAAGCAAATTCGTCGTTAAGAAGTAAGTTTTCCTTCAACAAAGGTTGAGAATCTCAAATTAAAAGAGAAAAGCTTAAGTTCAATGAGTGAACCGGGATTCCAGAAGTTCTCCTTAGGGGAGACAACCAGTGGGTATTCCATTTATAGATATGTAGGGAACTCTTGAACTTATCAGTGTTTTATGTGGGTTCTTCCTCATCTCGCAATATATTGTACTTCACATATTTCTCGGATACGGGAATTGTTTACTCTATCTCGAAGTATTTTGCCTGCAATGGTTCAAATGTTTTTCATTTAATTAGTTCTGAATATAATTTTTTGTTTTGATATCATCTACTCTAGACTTCAACCAAAGTCATAACTGGCCTCATCATCATCATCAATGGCACTACAGCCCATTGTGGGCCCCGGCCTCCTCCAGCAGTCGTTGCCATTACCCCCTACGGAGTCAGTCCGGCTTCTTTTGCTTTTGGTTTCATAATCGTGTGGTTTCAGATAGACAGGTGATTAACCCATCGTATCTTAGGTCCCTGGTGGGGCTGCCACCTTAAAGCCTGAGACCCTGCCCTGGTTTTCTGTTAGGGTTTTCCTTCCCTTAGCTGGTGGGGTCTGGTTTTTAGGCGCCAGAGACTCGCCTTTCATCCTTCCGCTATCTGCTATGATCCACATAGTTTGACCACATTGCCCAGGGTTCGCGACGGGGACGCTAGCGGACTAGCCAGTAGTGTTGCTGATAGTATGCAACTCGGCGTTCCACAGCATTTTATAGACTTACACCTTCCAGCATAGTGTAAGTCACTGTGACCCTACTGACAATTCGAACCCCCATAACTGGCCTCAGGAGTGTTTTATACATTTAAACTTTGCTATACATTCTAATACTTGTGTATTTTTATTACAGACCGTTTGTTTTAGACATCTTATTTACTTGACCTCTTATTTTTGGAGATAGTTTTAGTTGACTTTTGACACCGAGATTAATTGGATACTGCTTTAATATACTTGTCATTAATCATAACTGGACATCTCACTGGATTTCTTATTTTTCATTCGTTTTTATATTGAAAATATTTATTAACAAAATAATGTAAATATATTTGGTAAAAATCAATTGCATGCAAGAACAGTGTATGAGAGAATCAGAAATGAGTCAATTTGAAACAAATATGCAGTTAAAACGCGATGGAATGCTGAAAATGAAGATAAGTGGATTGATCGGTGTCATAGAGAGAATAAGTGATGAAATAATCATGATAATAAATTGATAATAAATTGATAATCCTCAGTAAGATATAGACAAAACCTAGTTTATTTGGGATACGACAAATAAAAGGCTACAAACCCAGATCCTTAAAATTTGTGTGTCCACATTAAATGTATTTACAAAATTTACTGTCATATATAAATAAATAAAATAATAATCTCAATAGATTTGTTTTTTTTTATTCGTTTTTATATCGAAAAAAGTGATTACAATAAGAATATAAATATATGTGGTAAAAATCAATCGTATGGAAGGGCAATATATGATACTCGTAGAATAAGAAATTAGGACATAGAAAAAACATGCCGTTGAAAGGAAATGCAGTGCCAAAGATGAAGAAAAGTGGATTGAGATTGATCGACCTCATAAAGACAATGAGTAATGAAATATCTACCATGATAATCTTTACGAGTAGTGTAATAATGTACGAGATGTATGAAAAATCTTATGAAAGCTTAACAAATTTAATTGATCAAATTCTGAAACAGGGAAGAAAGAGGAAGAAAAGCTTTTCTAATAGGAGATGATGCGTTACAAGGTGTGATAGAAGTGGTAGATATATATCAGAATAGAATAATTTTGGAGATCTATTATCTCTGCCTACCCTTGCAGGGAAATAGCGTGATGGTGGTGATAATTATGGTAATCAATGGAAAGCGCTTTTTAAGCTTAAATAAGTACACATATGGGTAAATTCCTATTTTTCATTGCCAACCAACGATTTTGGGAACGTGATATGATACAACGTGCTTTCAAAATATTAGAAGTTTAGTAAATAATCTAATTGAATCCTTGATAATATTCCAAAGAATACATTCAGGAAACATTCACACTCCTTGATAATCATATTTCAAAGAATACATTCAGGAAACATTCACACTCCTTGATAATCATATTTCAAAGAATACATTCAGGAAACATTCACACTCCTTGATAATCATATTTCAAAGAATACATTCAGGAAACATTCACACTCCTTGATAATCATATTTCAAAGAATACATTCAGGAAACATTCACACTCCTTGATAATCATATTTCAAAGAATACATTCAGGAAACATTCACACTCCTTGATAATCATATTTCAAAGAATACATTCAGGAAACATTCACACTCCTTGATAATCATATTTCAAAGAATACATTCAGGAAACATTCACACTCCGGATAACACATCCGTGCAGTTAGCAAGTCGTGTTTTCCCTTTATAACATACATCGTTTCCTGGAGGCGGAAACTTATCTTGCATAATTAATGGAAATTGTAGCAGCTCAAAGTATTCACTTAGAATAACATTGCAACCGAGTGCACAACGTCAGCGAGAAATTGGTAGATTTTTATTAAAATAGTTTGTTTACTTATTTTACTTACTTAGTTCACGAATGAATATAAATATATTTTGAATTCAATTGTTATCAGATGTGATGCCAAGACTAGAGTATTTAAAGACGAAAGAGTCAACCAGGAGTTGTCACGCCTTTCTGCTGTATTTAAGAAACAATAAATATATGTACACAATTGATTATTTAAATCAATTCACCAAATATCAATCTTACCAAGGAGCGACAGGCCCGCACAGGTCAGTCGGCTTCTTAACGAGACAGGAACTCTTTAGATCTCTGGGATTCGTTGGGTTCTCTTAACTCTGAATAAGTCTCTCTCAACTCTCGCTGGGACAGGCGACACAATTAAACAAGAACAGTTTGTAATGAAACAGTTTATTATATTGTAAAAAAAAAGAAAAAAGAAAAAAAGAATATATAAAAAAAACTCGACGAATGTCGAGAAAAAAAAGTTTAAAACTGGCAAGAAGAAATGTGTTGTATTTGGCAAGGAAGATTTCAATAACAATTTGAAATTATTTTTACTCGGTGGGTATTTAGCGTGGCGATGAAATCCACATTAAAAATAGGAGGAATAATATTCACCCGTAATCAAGATGGCGTCCTGGAGTTCTGTGATATATGAGGAAGAGCAGCGTCGGACCGACGTCTGAATCTCACCACGTTCTGCACGGAATAGCGCGAGCCAGCTAGCGCCGGCTTCCCCTTGGCAAGGAGGTACAAAGAGCCAGTGCTGCCAATCTCGACCAAAGTCGCCCGTGACAATGTTGTCATTGAATAAAAATGTACCTGACTGCAAGGGTAGTTACCCTTATTTTATTGTCTTTAGTATTTTAAAATATTCAAGTATTTCATAATATTTTAATCTTCCCATTTTCAAGGCAAGCACATGGTCTCAACACCACAAGTTTCATAAATTATGATATGTCGCGAATTAACAATTTCGAGGACGTGAAGTATGCAATTTAACAAATATAGTCCTAACACCCCACCCTAAGTTATTGAAAGAACAAAAAAAAAACAAACAAAAAAAAAAATTATCCTCCGTTTATCACAGACGCATCAGTCCGAGAGATGTTTCTAAGGAGCGAGGGGTGTATGTACCCCTCACCGGATACGGTTTCGTGGCCGATTTATCTCTAGTCAGCATTTGCCATAGGTGTAGTCTTAATTGGTGTAAGACCGACCACGAGGAAGGGAACCACGTAAAACCTTTCCTTAACTAGGCTCCTAAACAATTTAACTTCAACACATAGCCGGTTACACAGGAGCGGGAACAATCCTTCCCAACTCCTTACACATAAAAAAAAAACAATACACAATGGTATAAGATTACAGGAATTGATACAAAACAAAACAATGCACAATGGTACAAGATTACAGGAAATCGATACAATATTAATAAAATCAAATCACACAAAAAGAAATTAAAATAATACTATACAATCGGGTAATATAATTATTAAAATATTAAACTGCAAGGTCAACTAACAATCAAATGTTGACCAAGAGGGAAACAAATCAGTTAAGCCATTCTCTCATTACAATTTTCTGAGAAATGGACACAGCTTAACCAAAATAATAAAACAAATCTGCAGTCTTCTCCCAAAGGCTGACTTTAGTGGGTTCACTGTAGGTCACGGGCCAACCTATGAACCAGCTGCTCTTCAAAGGTGATTCCTGAAATTCTCCCCTTTCAATGTGGATTATCTTCAAAGGTGATTCCTGAAATTCTCCCCTTTCAATGTGGATTCCGCCCAACCAACCATCCACATGGCTCAACACAAAATTACAATCCCACTTCCCTTGATACACCAAAGACAACACTTTACAACACATTTCTTTTCCTCGCCCTTCCCTTTACTGCACAGTCGGGAACCGATAAATTTTAAAGCGGCCCCATATCACGGGCGCTTTCCACAATACGACCGCCCCTGGCACACAGCACAAGACGGTCCAAACTTCCGGCCACTTCCGGGCGAAATGACAACAACAAAGATAACAATAAATTTCGCAATTGCCAATATTCATCATTGACAATTCTCAAGAGGTTCACACAGAACCTTATACGTTAAATTACAAATATCCTATGGTTCACACAGAACCATTTTCGAGGACTTGTATCTCCTTAAGTTCAGACAGAACTTTATACATTGAATAACAAATATCCTATAGTTCACACAGAACCATTTTCGAGGACTTATATCTCCTTAAGTTCACACAGAACTTTACACATAACTTGGGTTTCCTCAGACTCCAAGGTCTGGACAACCGTTGCAGTAACAATTCACCACCACACAGAACGCATTGATAGGGACGCCTTATTTTCCGACGCAAGCGAAGTTGACTGGGCGGCCATCGAACGATTGGATAATATAGATAGTAAAATAAATCTATTCAACACGTTTTTACTAGAGCTCTGCGACAAACACGCTCCACTTAAACTTACTCACTTAAAGCGTGGACCTGCCCCGTGGCTGACTGACGACATTAAGAAAAACATGGCTAGACGTGACAAAGCGAAAAAAAACTTCAAATCTAATCCCAATGATCAACTATGGGAGATTTTTCGACGACTTCGCAATAAATGTACACAATTATGTCGGAATGCAAAAAGAAAATACTATTTTGACACCCTTCAAAACTGTCAGCCTGCAAAAAGATGGAAGGTTCTGAACTCGATGGGTGTCAAATCCTCGGACACCTCAGGTAACTTCACATTAGATGTTAATAACCTTAATAGACATTTTGCGACACCATCACTCAGTTTAGACATTACCACAAAGGAGAACACTCTCCGAAAAATTCATGTAATGCCTCGACCCAATGTTCCTGAGCTCCACTTTTCGGAGGTTGATGTAGGTGAGGTTCGTCGTATTCTTTTGACTATATCCTCAAAAGCGATGGGTGACGACAATATTTCGATTGTATTCATCTCCTTCATTATCGATGCTATTCTTCCTATCATAACACATATTATAAATTTTTCTTTGTCTACTAGCAGCTTTCCTAGTGTATGGAAGAGGGCTCTAATTATTCCGATCCCGAAAGTTGACTCACCCACGTCATATAAAGATTTTAGGCCCATATCTATTCTGCCCACACTATCCAAAATTATTGAAAAAATTGTTCATATACAAATTGACTCCCACCTTAATCAATTTGAATTGTTTAATCCATTGCAGTCAGGATTTCGTCCGGGACATAGTACCACTACCGCACTGGTCAAGATCACGGATGACGTGAGACGTGGAATGAGCTTTAGGCAGTTGACATTGTTATGTCTACTAGATTTCAGCAATGCATTCAATACTGTAGACTTTGATCTGCTTATGGCTCGAATGCGTTCATTACGATTCTCTGAATCGGTCATAGTCTGGTTTTCGAACTATTTAAAGGGAAGACAACAATCCTGTAAATACCAAGAGCGTATATCTGAATGGGCTGATCTCTCTGCAGGCGTCCCCCAAGGTGGAATTCTCTCCCCACTCCTTTTTTCTATATTCATCAACCCAATAACATCGTCTCTTAAATGTTCTTATCATCTGTATGCAGATGACCTGCAGATATATATTCATTTTGATCCAAATTTCTTTCACGCGGCTTTGAACAATTTAAATACGGACCTTCAATCGATCTCGGAGTGGACTGCGGAGCATGGCTTACTCATCAATCCTAAGAAGTCTCAAGCGATCCTCATTGGCAGCCCTCAGCTTCTTGGTAAATTCAACACTGACTTACTTCCTCCAATATTACTTGATGGCTCTATTATACCATTACATAAAACTGTTAAAAACCTAGGAGTGCTAATAGATAACACTCTCTCATGGCGAGATCAAATAAATGAGGTAAGCCGAAGGATCTTCTTCAGCCTTCATTCCCTTAAAGTGTTGCAAAGATTTCTACCAACTAAAACCAAAATTTTACTCGTACAATCTCTGCTCTTTCCGATTCTGGACTATGCGGACGTATGTTACTTGGATGTTACAGAGGAACAGCTGGACAAATTACAGCGTCTTCAAAATGTGTGCCTAAGATTTATTTTCAACCTACGAAAGTACGATCATATAACTTCATACCAGAAGGCATTGAACTGGTTGAATGTTAGAAATAGACGCCAAATTCACATACTGTCTCTATTGTATAATATCCTTAACTGTCCCGCCGCACCCTCTTATCTCGCCGAAAATTTTCAGCGTCTTTCCAATCATGGATTAGCGCTACGCTCAAACAGAGATTGTTTATTGGCCTTTCCAGTTCACCGCTCTTCTTTTTTCACGTCGTCCTTTACTGTCCATGCAGTGAGACTCTGGAATCAGTTACAAACCAATATAAGACTCGCTCCGTCCTTGGCATGCTTTAAGAAGCGACTGAAAAAACTCTTAATTTCTAGTCAGTAAAATAACGTGTTTCATTCCTGATTTTTCTTTTCCTTTCCTCTCCACCATCCTTTCCTTTCCTTTTGATTGATGATATCTCACTTTATATGAAAAATAGTGTTCGGGTGATTGTCCGTCTTTGTGGGGTTCGTGGGCATGTTCTCACGTATATGTTTATGGATTTCGTGGGGATGGATAGTCATTTGAATGATTTATGCGACCACGTAACTTGCTTCATTTACTTTTGTCTGGTTGGTTGGAAGAGATTGCCGCCTGGCAATAAGCCCGCCAGATTGTATTGCAATGAAAGTGTTAAATAAATAAATAAATGGTAACTGTATAAATGGAGCCTTAGTTCCCTTTAAAAAAAAAATACAAAACATAATACAAAATTGGCGAGTAGCCCCGGTTGAAAGCAGGACGCGTCTACGGACCCCCAGAACAGAGCCAAGAATCACGTGATACCACATACACAACTTTGGTCATCTAGGATCCGAGCGACAGACACGCGACCCTCACGAACCGAAGTTACCCTAGCCCGAAACATGAGCATGACAGAACACATCTGTAATCGCAATCGCTAATTTGGGTTCATGAGGCCCGTGATGGAGACACACAGCAATCCATCCCAGATGTATTCTCAGGCCATCTTCAAAACCTTTATCGGTTGGGAGGCTAGCTTCCCCCAACCCGGACTCTTAAGGCTGCCCAGGGCCTCTCGGTGATTCACACCGAGCCAAAGTAAGGAGACAATAATAAACAACAAAACTGGGAATTCAATTTACCGAGCGAGACCCACCATACGTCCGACCACAAGGGCACGGGTTCGTTTCGAGATTTCATTATCCAAGAAACGCAGCCCCCAGTCATAACGCATGCTGCCAACGCTACAGTAACCAGAGCTCTTATCACAAAACTCAAACAGAGCAAACAATACAATGGTAATCATTGTAACAGTTACATAAAATCAGTACAAGTTTTAAACAGAACAAAAATACAACGGCAATTACCGTAACAGTTACATAAATTCTGTCAAAGTTCATTCGAGAACGCACCATACTCTTATCCTTATTCCTCCCAGCAGCACCACTACGACCTCCACATTACCCATAAACCTTTCATTGCGCTGCCTCACAGACTAACTTGCGACCCCGTACTCGGTGAGTGCTTTGACAGAACAAATTATTTTATAACATTATACACAACAACAACAAAAAAATAATTAATTTTTATTACAAAGTATATACTCCACACTCAACAGGAGTCAATTCGTCAACAAGATGACTTGCTTCAATACTATAGCCCTTCAACACCGTGGAATGCTACACTTCCCCAACAAGAAAATCCGAACACATCAACGGCTATTATCATCATGGAACCCCGTCCAAAAACTAACACTTGCTACGTGCAACTATCCGAAACGGATACTCCACTGTACCATCTGTACAATCTTTTCCAAATTCAACTCGGAGGAAGGCAACACCTACTCCATAGCACTACTGAACAATTCTACTGCTATTAAACTTGCGGACCACCGTCCAGCGATAGCATTTGCGCAAAGCAATTATCCACGATGGATACTCTACTGAATCCTCAGTACAATCTTTGGAACGCTACTCCCGAGGGAAGGGTACACCCCTCCGTTAAGAAGTTCGGAATACCTCACGAATTCTTACCAGATAAGACAACAATTAGGAATACAATCCTATTCTAGGCTCTCAGCATTCCGCCACTCGTGGTCCAGGCTCAGGTTCATTGAACGCCAGGTATTCTTTGGTTAAGTCACCGGGTTGAATACCAGCCCATACATAAAACATATGGAAATGAATCCATACGAGATTGCCCACGGCCAGCCCACTTATTCATTCACCCTTGTGCAATAATAAATTCGCACCGGTGACGTGACTTGACATACTAAACTGCCATTCACCAAGGAATCGACAGTGTATACCCTCAAGGTATTATAACAAAATATTTAATTTAATTATTTTAAGAACCATTTTCCTAACCATGAATGACTCCCAATTAGGCGCTGACGAACCCATCACTACACTGTCAACTATTAGCTTATCTATAATCCACCCGGGCACAGAAGCTGTGCTCAGGACCGGACCCATATCATATGTTCGCGTCCTTATCGTGTGACGACGGACTCACCGCATAAGGTCTATTCTAAGCTATACTGTATTCAATAGTCAATTTATATAATATTTATGCAGCTACTAAACTTCAATCGTTTTCTAATAAGAGAATAACCCCGGTATTCCTTCCTTCTTACAAGACAAGAATGGTAAATCAAATAATTTGACTCTAGGTCACGCTTTCCAGTTCCAACCGAGTTCAAAACTGAGTTCCCAACTCCGTTTCTGGTAAAACGACCAGAATTTTATAATCTCCAGCTATCACCTGGCCACGCTTTCCAGTCTACAATGAGAGAATACACTATTAACTCTCCTGTTACTACAACGACAAAGAGGCTATACTCGCACTCTGGTTACCTAGCCACGCTCTTTGGTTCTACGGAGCGAGTAGTCATCTAACGCTCCGTTTATTAACACAATCGAGGGTTCTATGCACAACTATTGGTCACTCGACCACGATCTTTAGTTTGGAGAGTGAATACTCCCCTAACGCTCTCTTCATTAAGACAGAGTTCTCTACTGAATCACTGGTTATCCGACCACGATCTTTAGTTTAAGGAGCGAATACTCCCCTAACGCTCTCTTCGTCAAGACAGAGTTCTCTACTCAATCACTGGTCACCCGACCACGCTCTCTAGTTTCTAAAGAGAGATTACTCAAATAACTCTCTCGTTATTAACAACGACAAAAGAGTGCTATAAGCGACTTCTTGTCACCTGACCACGTTCTCTAATTTCAAAAGAGATAACAAACTAACTCTCTCGTTCTTTACAAAGACAAAAGAGTGCTAAAATCGATTCTCCTCACCTGGCCTCGTTCTCTAATTTCAAAAGAGACAATACAAACTACTTTCTCGTTATTACCACGACAAAAGTGACTTTACTCGACTTCTTGTCACTTGGCCACGTTCTTTAATTTCAAAAGAGATAACAGACTAGTTCTCTCGTTTCTACAAAGACAAGAGAGTGCTATAATCGACTTCCCGTCACCTGACCACGTTCTCTAATTTCAAAGGAGACAACACAAACTAACTCACTCGTTATAACAACGACAACGAATGCTATAATCGATTTCTCGTCACCTGGCCTCGTTCTCAAATTTCAAAAGAGATAATACAAACTACTTTCTCGTTATTACAACGACGAAGTGACTTTACTCGACTTCTTGTCACTTGGCCACGTTCTTTAATTTCAAAAGAGATATCAAACTAACTCACTCGTTATCAAAACGACAAAGTGACTTTACTCGACTTCTTGTCACTTGGCCACGTTCTTTAATTTCAAAAGAGATATCAAACTAACTCACTCGTTATCAAAACGACAAAGTGACTTTACTCGACTTCTTGTCACTTGGCCACGTTCTTTAATTTCAAAAGAGATATCAAACTAACTCACTCGTTATCAAAACGACAAAGTGACTTTACTCGACTTCTTGTCACTTGGCCACGTTCTTTAATTTCAAAAGAGATATCAAACTAACTCACTCGTTATCAAAACGACAAAGTGACTTTACTCGACTTCTTGTCACTTGGCCACGTTCTTTAATTTCAAAGGATAAGACAAAGTAACGATTTCTTTGTTACGCCGACAAAGAGTTCCATTCTCGAGTAGTGGTCACCCGACCACGCTCTTTAGTTTCTAAAGAGAGAATACTCAACTACGATCTCCCTATTACGACGAGAAACAGTTCTATACTCGACTACTGGTCACTCGACCACGCTCTTTAGTTTCTAAAGAGAGAATACTCAACTACGATCTCCCTATTACGACGAGAAACAGTTCTATACTCGACTACTGGTCACTCGACCACGCTCTTTAGTTTCTAAAGAGAGAATACTCAACTACGCTCTCTCTATTACGACGAGAAACAGTTCTATACTCGACTACTGGTCACTCGACCACGCTCTTTAGTTTCTAAAGAGAGAATACTCAACTACGCTCTCTCTATTACGACGAGAAACAGTTCTATACTCGACTACTGGTCACTCGACCACGCTCTTTAGTTTCTAAAGAGAGAATACTCAACTACGCTCTCTCTATTACGACGAGAAACAGTTCTATACTCGACTACTGGTCACTCGACCACGCTCTTTAGTTTCTAAAGAGAGAATACTCAACTACGCTCTCTCTATTACGACGAGAAACAGTTCTATACTCGACTACTGGTCACTCGACCACGCTCTTTAGTTTCTAAAGAGAGAATACTCAACTACGCTCTCTCTCTTACGACGAGAAACAGCTTTTTACTCAAATACCGGTCACCCGACCACGTTCTCTAATTTCAAAAGAGAAAATACACAAATAACTCTACCGTTATTGTAACAACAAAGAGGCTATACTCTATTTATTACTTGGCCATGCTCCCTCTATGTGCTTTGACCACGAGAATCCGGACTAATTCTCTCCTGACTTTTATGACATGGAATGGTATACTCGACTACCGACTACCTGGCCACGCTCTTACGTAAAAGGAAGCGAGGCGAGATCTTTTATCTTCCTTAATTATTACCTCGAAAACTGAGCAGAGTTTTCACAAATCCTCACTAATCACGACTGGACAGACAATCACTGCGCCATCTTTATGCTATCACTTCTTACACCCGCGATAATTCGTTATCTGACAAGGGTGGCTCTAAAGAATGATTTTAAATTCTCTATTCTTGGAATATAATCTGTAAGGGACTCAACTGTTTCTATCCATAAGCCTGTCTAGTCTGCACTTTACCCTAAAGTCTTCCGACCCATACCCTTCTAGGAAAACCCTATAGACTACCTGGCAATCACTACCTTTTTAACCTTAATTCTGAGAAGGTTAATGCTGCATCTCACAGGAACTATGGCTAGTTGAAGGAAGTCTATTTACTTCTACTTCAAGGATAAACAAGCCATCTGCTTTGTACCCAATGCACCGACACAAAACAAAGGAATCTATTCAAAACGAAATTCTTTTCGAATTTCGAAACCAACCGTGTTATCCAGATGTATTGTCAGAAACAAAGGAATCTAACCAACCGAAATTCAATTCAGACCAGATAACAAACTTCTCTATCAAAAGACATTGATACGAGAACAAATGAATTTATCTAAAACGTAATTCCACTCAGTGTTTAAAAACAGCGCATGTAAGAAAACTCAGCATCGACTGACTGATTATCAATAAAATACAACAGCCCTTTCTAACAATCCCTCTGTCAACAAGAACAGCCAATATTATCGAACGACAACAACTATGACGCAATTCTTTTCACATCTAGAGCCTTCTACAAGTTTTTACTGCTTGACACGCTGCACCGTTAACAAAATAAACTATCTATAATTACGACTCAATTCCTGTATTATTTAATCTGTTTCAAAACACGATACCAAGTGCGAGTCAACTTCCTCAAAGAAAAACATCGGACAGTATTTCCAGCCGCAAAACAAAATGGCGTCCGTCCATTACGCACGACCATTCCATAATTTAAATTTTCTAAACATTGAACTCCTATCCTTTATCTCCTTCTTGTTCTACTACGATCCGCAAAATCACTAGACTGACCACTGAGATAATAATTCTTATTTATTCTTAAACAAAATTCGTAAACTGGATCATTTACGCGATTGGAATATTTCTTACGAAAGTAGGGCGCACATAACACTTTGCCTAACCCATCTCCTTTCAAAGATGAATTGGAGCTTAGTCCACGTGGAATTTAATTCTTTTTTTTAAGCCTGACTATCCACGAAATACCACACTAGTCCTATTTACAATTCTCTGACCGCGCACTTCTTTTCTTGAAAACAGGGGAGCAGAATGAAGAGATCTTCCCTCGGCCTTAATTGGATATATTGCAACAATAACACAATAGGACAAAAAGCCCAACCGAAGCAAATCAAGACCTTACTAACAAAACAACAATTCTAACTCGATCGTTTTTGTTAAACAAACAAGGTTTCACTAAACAACGTAGTTCAAATTTACAAACAACTATAGACCAAAATGTAATTCAATCTCTATAAACAACTATATCGTTTATAGATCCATTACAGAAAGAAACTATTCAATGCATGATTCGGCCATTGAACCAAGATCGAAACCAAAAATAACTTGCTCCAACGGAATCTTTTTAAGTAAAAGAGGAATCTAACTTAAGCGAAACTTCCACTTCTTTGTAATATTAAACCGTTGAAATTCCCCATATTTCGACAAACCGAGCACCAAGAAATGATTAATCCTTGCAAGAAAACCCGAAAGACTGGGCCAACTGAACAGCGAACTATTTCACGAAAGATAGGCGTTTCGTGCGCTTTGCCTACCCACGAACTTTCTTAATATGAGATTGGTCTCAAATAAATCAGAACACCATTCTCTTGGCAACGAAATATTTTAGCGAACGTTAGCTAGAAAATCTATTCTTTTTCTTCTCACGATTAAGTAAAATTCTATTCACAATTCAAATTATGAAAAAACTCGAAAACGGCTCTTTACCAAACCGGAGCCCGTATACACGCGACAACAAAGACCGCCACGCGGTCGCGAACAGCGAAAACAAACGCGGGAGAAGCATGGTTCAAATCTCCAAACACACTGACTTTTTAAATCAAATTTGATAAGGAACACACAATTCTTAACAAGAAAATATTTGGAAAAAGTTAACTAGAAATCTATTCCAAAAAGACTCGAAAAACGGCCTTTCCAACTCGGAGCCTGTATGCACGCGACAACAAGATGGCCGCGTGGTCGCGAACAGCGAAAACAAACGCGGGAGACACGTGGTTCAAATTTGCAAACACAGAAAAAAAAATACATATAAAACACTTTCCTGTAAACAAATTATTATTTAAAACAAGCAAATTATAAATAAAAACCTTGTCCAGCGAGATATCAAGAGATACAGAGTTTTCCGCCCCGCGTTCGGGGGCCAATTATGTCACGCCTTTCTGCTGTATTTAAGAAACAATAAATATATGTACACAATTGATTATTTAAATCAATTCACCAAATATCAATCTTACCAAGGAGCGACAGGCCCGCACAGGTCAGTCGGCTTCTTAACGAGACAGGAACTCTTTAGATCTCTGGGATTCGTTGGGTTCTCTTAACTCTGAATAAGTCTCTCTCAACTCTCGCTGGGACAGGAGACACAATTAAACAAGAACAATTTGTAATGAAACAGTTTATTATATTGTAAAAAAAAAGAAAAAAGAAAAAAAGAATATATAAAAAAAACTCGACGAATGTCGAGAAAAAAAAGTTTAAAACTGGCAAGAAGAAATGTGTTGTATTTGGCAAGGAAGATTTCAATAACAATTTGAAATTATTTTTACTCGGTGGGTATTTAGCGTGGCGATGAAATCCACATTAAAAATAGGAGGAATAATATTCACCCGTAATCAAGATGGCGTCCTGGAGTTCTGTTATATATGAGGAAGAGCAGCGTCGGACCGACGTCTGAATCTCACCACGTTCTGCACGGAATAGCGCGAGCCAGCTAGCGCCGGCTTCCCCTTGGCAAGGAGGTACAAAGAGCCAGTGCTGCCAATCTCGACCAAAGTCGCCCGTGACAATGTTGTCATTGAATAAAAATGTACCTGACTGCAAGGGTAGTTACCCTTATTTTATTGTCTTTAGTATTTTAAAATATTCAAGTATTTCATAATATTTTAATCTTCCCATTTTCAAGGCAAGCACATGGTCTCAACACCACAAGTTTCATAAATTATGATATGTCGCGAATTAACAATTTCGAGGACGTGAAGTATGCAATTTAACAAATATAGTCCTAACAGAGTCTATACCTGTAAGACCGCAAACTTGATTCTGAAAGGCAAGGAAAACAGAGATGATGAAAATAAGAAGGGGTGGGTGTGTTACTTCTTAGTAATGTTTTGTATTACACATCCGTTGTACACTGTACAACCCGGCGAGCTTATTACCATGTGGCAATCTCTCTTATATCTATCCAGCTAGAAAGATGTTGAACATGTCATAAGCGAAAGCCAGACTGGAACCCTTTTTAAAAAGAGTTGGGTATCAACTGAAATTGAACCCGCGACCCCCCAATTTGGGAAATAGTTTTTTTTATCAATTAGACCACATAGGTCATCAAGGTTCTTTGATTATGTTATTTTCTCTTGATATAAGTTTTCGAGGATATGTTTTTTTTAGTAAATTTATTTTCAGCCCTCCATTAGTTAACTGTTAAACATATGTGAAGGCTTACTTTTACAAAATCGTCTATTCAATGGCATTCGCTTTCATTTTATTTAAACCATCGTCTTTATAAACTTTTTTTGGTTTCGTTAAATTTCATAATTCATTAAATATATAAGAAAAAAAGTTTAATGAAATCTAGTAATTGGTTTGTGCTCCCCTGATGATGCATTGAAAACTGTAAGGTTATACCGTCATATAAAGTGGGATATACAGTGTTGGGCTAAACAAACTGCAGTGTCTCTAAACCTCCACTGCCTTAACTTTTAATAAAATCAAAACTTTGCTTTTAACCTCGAGGGTTTGTAAAGTCAATAAAAAAAATATATAATTCAAACTATAAACAAAGCCTGAAAAAATGTATAAAATGAAAACAAATATGTTTTTTAAATAAATCAACGAGTGTTCTAAAGTTGTAAGTTTTCAAACAAAGCTGAGCTTATTCATCTTAAGATTGCGAAAAAAAACAAACAAATAAATGTTTGTCACGCTAAATGCTTCATAAATTTCTAATTAAAAAAAATCTAGCTTTTCAATTATTGTTTTTTTTTATTATAATCCTTAGCAATGCTTTAATAGTTAATTGATTGCTCTCGAAGACTATCCGGATAGTGAGCATGTCGATTCTTGGGGATCTAGAACTGAAGGCCTTTCTGTGGGCATGGATTTATCTGTCGCAATGCCTGCTGATGTAACACCACCTACCATGAACCGCATGAAAACATCTTCAATGTTTACGCACCCACGTGTATAGGTCAAAAGGAAATCTCCTCATATTGACACAAAGGATCCACCACAATGCATTTATGGTGACATTCAATCAATGTCACACCTGATGGCTTATTCAATGTGTCCCGTTAGTTACTTGAACGAAGACCTACAGAAAGAAAACATCGATGCTATCAGAGTTGGATCTTTTTGGGCTGATACGATTTAAATTTGGAGTGGTCGATACGATTAAAATGGAATTATTTGACGAAAGAATAACTAGTTTACTGGTTTGTCACGACAGAAATTGAAATTTAAAACATTTTAATGAATATATTGTACAATATTTTATTAATTTTGAAAAACAACAATTAGATAGCATGCCTTGAACTGACCATGTTGTTAGCCTCTGAAACCAGCTTCTTATTTTTTACTCGTATTAACTAGTGTTAACACGCTTCAAAAAGCGAATTAAAAACATTACATCTACCTTCAGTGATATAACATGTTTTCCTAGATTTCTTGCAGTAGATGTCTTTGATAACTTGTTTTAAATTTTATTTTGTCATTTATTGTTTCATTTAGGTTTTTGTTATTTTTATACTGCCAAGTACGAGTATTTATAACCTAACTTCTAATCTTAGTAATGTTATTTCCCCCCTTTTTGGTTGATTTTTTGTAAAATAGTTGTATGGTTAATTAGATAGTAATGCCACTTGAATATAAAACTACTCTTGTATACATTACACAGTGAAGTTTTAGAATAAATAAACAACATAAATGCAATACATTACTTGCAAAGATAAATAAATATTTTTTTTAGTAAAACATTAACAATATTATAAAGATGTTATTTATATTTACAAATAGAGCAAGGAATTTTGTAACTACCCCTGATTATTTTATTAAAAATCGTGTGAAATGATTTTTTTTTCTAAATGTAGCACGTGGAAAAAAATGTGAAAAAAAATAACGTCTTCCATGAATTATTTTGACTCGCTGTTCCTTTCAATTAGGCAAGGCTCCCAGGAAATATTTTCATAAACGTCAATGTTAAAAATATGTTGACATCGTTCGCAGGCGAAAAAAAATGTAAAATTTTACCGCGACATTTTGTATCACGTTTCTTTTGTAAAGAAAAAAGAATCATGTTTTTTTTTTCTAAAAGGTATCCCTGAAATTATTAAAAATATTATTTTGCGAAAAAAGTTCAAACTTATAAGAAATATGGAAATAATAGAAATGCACGATAATTTTGTTCCGTGTAGTGACTGAATTTTCATAGCACTGGAATTAGTCAAATCCCAACAAGGGATGTTTTTATTCCTTGTTTATTGTTTATTTTATTCTATTTTTAAATGACAATAAATTATTTTACTTATACCATACCATATATGTAAATTATACATTAACGTGATCTTCTGGAAGGCGATCGACGTTTGACGGTTTCCGAAATTTGTTCTGCGATAAGAATACATTATTAGAGCTGTCAATCCATCACAAAGGATCTAGAATTTAGTCAAATTTTTGCTCGATGGATCCCATGTCTTTTGACTGTTGAACAAAAGTTGGCAAGTTTGCACGTCTGTGAAACGCCTCTTGGCGCGGTTTACACAATAAGGGGACGCATTTTTCAGTTGCATTGTTACCTGCAATAAAACTTGGGTACACAACTACACGCCCGAGTCAAAACAAGCTACCATGGAGTGAAGAAAGAAGGATGAGGCAGCCCCTGTGAAAAGCAAGACTCGGTTGTCAGCTGGTAAGGTGCTTGCGACCGATTTTTGGGACCAGCGCGGCATTTCGCACATCAATTTTTTGCACGATTGTAATACTACAAGCTTTTGAATGAAGTTAAACTTGCTTATCAATACAAAAATTGTCACCAACCGATACGAGAAGTGATTTTTCTCCATGACAACGCGAGACCCCATACTGCAGCTGTAAAATGCGAAACATTGTAGGACATGATTTGGACAAGACTGAAACACTCTCCCTACAGCCCTGATCTATCACCCTGCGACTTCAATCTCTTTGGGCTACTGAAAGAAGCTCTGGGAGGTTAACGGTTCAACGACGACGATGGAGTAGAGGGGTTTGTGCGCAATTGGCTGCTGACACAACCCACTT
Organism: Odontocerum albicorne; assembly: GCA_949825065.1. Taxonomy (NCBI): domain Eukaryota; kingdom Metazoa; phylum Arthropoda; class Insecta; order Trichoptera; family Odontoceridae; genus Odontocerum; species Odontocerum albicorne. The sequence continues at coordinate 32,323,211 of OX463852.1, read as the reverse complement.
ATTTTTATAATGACGGGATAAAAAAAACTACCAAACCCTTGGAAACAATGCATTTCTTAAGCTGAAAATTATGTAGGAAAATTATGTGTACTTGGTCTTTTTCTTTCTGCAAATAAAAAAATTAAAACAAAAAGTTTCGTTAATATTTGATCCACACTCGTATTATGACACTTATATTTCGTTTTTTCCACATCCTCACAGCTACTACGATTTCTTTTACTTTTTATATTTGTACTGTATATTTGTTTTGTTATTCTTTTCATTAATTCACGTCAGACTTACGTTCACATTCACCCCTAATCACTTCATTCCGTATTCGGTTAATCATTATCATCCTATATATTTCTTAAATAATTATAATACTTAGATCTTATTGTATTAGATTTATAAGTATAAGGAATACTGTTATTTAATTTTACCCACAAACTATTTTAAGATTAATTTTCTATGCCTATATCAATGTATTTAAATTAACTTCTTACGTCTAGTGAGCTAATTTTCATTATGTCGTATCGTCAATCAAAATAGACGATAATGAAGTTGGGTTCATCTGACTTAAAATATAATGAGCATATTATTTTACTAATAAATATACTCCTATATATTTTGATTTTAATCAAATTATTGGTTTGAATATATGTTTCAAAGTAAACTTTTTTCTCAAATAATGTTGTGAATTATTCTTTGGAAAACTTTGATTATATATGATAAATGTAATGAAGTAAGGAATTGGTTGATAAAAAGGGATTTTATGAAAAGATGCATGGTGTGGAGGAGCTTTGTGCTTTTATTCTCTGCCTATCTCAACCTTAACATCTTCTGTTACTGGAAAAAAGTATTTGTGAAATAGTATTTCAAGCGGATTATTCATTTAGGACCTGAAAACCCTTTACCATTTAAACAAAATATATGTAAACATTTTAGAAGTTATCATGCATATATGTTTTATAATACATTCACAAACACGTTCACTTGGACGCATACAAGCACATAACATACACACACATACATAGATGGAGAAAAATCGAGCCTTACAGATTGGTCTATAGATAAAATTGAGCTTTTTTTCTGTCGATCTGTTTCTCACATTAAATCTTATCCTGCAAATTAGGTTTTTGATTTTTTTTTACTTCTTTGGTGAAAACTTTGTCGGTTTCTGGCACAATGTTTCTTAACATTTTTGTGCTATAAGCTAGATTTCGATGTTAGTTTTGGTTTCACGACCATAGTTAAAATAATTATACAACATATGTAGATAATTCAAAACAAAAAAACTGTTACTTTCAACGTGCAATGTCTTGGAAAGTTTATAACATTATTTTTGTACACAGAGTATTAAGTAAAAATGTATTTGTAATTTATTTTTATCAAACACTGTTTATTCCACTTTTTTATGACGGTATAACCCTACCGGTTTCAAGGCTTTCACCTCATCTTCAGGGGAGCGCAAACAAGACTAAATGCTGTTCGAACTGGTACCGATATAGACGCTTCAACGGTTGGTGGCTGGGGGGTGAGGAAGGCTAGGGATAATTTCGGCCAAGAGCGGGGAGATTTTGGGGAAATAACTGTTCAACAGATGTTCCGATCAGTATACTGACTTAGAAATTTCTAGGGCCTCTAATCTGTCCAATTTATTACCGTTGCCACTAAAAATGTATTTAATTATTATGTTACACTTCTTATATTCCAAACGAATAAAGTCTCGGGATAGGAGGTAAACACGTTTGTCGCAGGGATAATTTTATTTATTTCTATTAAGTTTACATACATAGGTTAAACCCAATGACGCACAAAACTTAATGGAAATTATATACACCAACAAGAAAAAAAATTACATTCAAAACTTTAACATGTATGGAATACAGCAAGCAAAAATATAAAAGTTAATAAACAAAAAATATTAGATCGATCGAAACAACTAACTTCCATTACTAAGAAAGCTCATAATGTTTCTTTCAACACATTATTGGAAATGTTCAAGATGTCAATATCTGCGGCTTTATTTCGAAAGGACAGACCACGATACAGTGGGAGAGCACATGTCAAGTAATTTCTTCTTATTGGCAGTTTAAAAAGGTCAATATTTCTGTACCTCTATTAGTTTTCAGTATCATAAAACTTTGTCATTTCAAATAAAGTAGCTCCTGTCAGCAGCTTAAAATAAAAGAATTGACCCTTACATCCCTCCTCATGCTAAGAAAGTAGTATATCAACACACCAAGATGAAATCTAGTAAAATAGAGCGGTGGGTTAGATAAATAACAAAATAATTTATAGTTAAATTTTCTAATCTGTAGAATTAACTGGCACGATGTTAATAATTTCTCAAGGAGATAAATTACAATAACTTTTTTACGTTTTTTTTTATTCAAACAATAAAACGTAATGCATACATAAAAAAACAACGGACAAACGGACTTTAACTCTATTTTTGAAAGGGTACAAAATGTTATTACAACGCAAAAATGAACTTAAACTAACTAAAAAAGTTTTTGTAACGATTATTTTTTTTAAACATTTTTACAATAATATTTCGCTAGTTACTGAAATATTACGCATTCGTTTTTTTAAAGTACAACCTGGTGGAGTAATTTTCCAGTGACAATTTATTTACAAGTTACATCTTTGAATTACATACTCATTGCAGAATGTACGCATATGGTCAAATGTATGATTATTATGTAATATATTGAGAAACAGAAGAGCTTGTATGATAAGATGTAAAACAATCGCATCACATACATGGGACACATATCACAGATTTTTTTAATCTTATTTAAGATAATTGCGGATGGTCATAAGACTAAAAATTAGTTTTTCCACTAAAATGAAACATTGGAGATATTAATTACTATACAGGCTTAGTTCTAATTTGCGGAACAAATATTTTCTGTTTTCATATACATATAAGAGTCGACTGTGGTAGATAGGGATGAGATTTCTGCATATAGGGTTTCCAATAGGCGCTTAATCCAAAGGCTTAAAAACAATATCACCCCCCCTGTCTAGTCCCCCATGATCAAATACAGATATGTTTCAGGCATTGTTGCAAAAAAAGTAACACGTAAATGAAAATGAACGTTATAACAGTTTTTTTTATTAGAAGGAGGTTTATTTAATTTTGGTTTTTAAGTTTGCTGGTAGATACTAAATAAAGCTGGACGAAAGAGTTCTCAATACCTTTAAAAGAAAGATTCCATGCGGAATATATGGTCATATTTATGACAATTACACGTGGAAACAGAGTTATAATGAACAGCTTTAGATCATGTATGTTGAAGCTAATGTAGCAAAAGTTATTAAAATTATATTTAGTTTATAATTAATGCATTAATATTTTAGAGGTTCGAGGTCCTCCGATGATGAGGTGAAATCCTTGAAACCGGTAGGGTTATACCGTTACAAAAAATGGAATAAATAATTTTTTAATTTGTTTTATCGAACAAGGTTTATTCCACTTTTTTGTAACAGTATAACTCTGCCGGTTTTAAGGCTTTCACCTCATCATCGGGAGTCTCTGATAAAACAAATTACAATGTCTTTAAACCTCTACAATGTTAATGCCTTAACTATAAATAATATAATAAATAGTGTTTGATAAAACAAATAACAATGTTATTAATGTTATTAAACTGCGTTGACTTGAGAACTAATAACGCATGCATTACACAGACCCTGAATGGAGGACTTTGTTTATTGAGCTGATGTGGCTAAGGAGAGTTGGCAGATGGCTGGATAGTGTGACAGAGAACTTTTGTTATTAATTAGAGTAGGGATGCTGCTGAACTAGATAAGAAGCAGATAATTGTGCAGGTAGCTTGATTTATCCTGAGTATTAGGGTTGACAACGATGATGCCAATATATTACAATCAATCAAAAATGCCTTTTTTCAAAAATATTAGTTACCAATATAAATTGTATCCGCTATCTCCAAAGTTGGAAAACAGGTAACTCGCCTATTAAGTTGTTGCCAAGTATGTTGTCAGTGAAGTTTTTTAACTCAATTATTGAAATTAAAAATATTTTGGGATGCTTATGGTTTGGTCAAATGAGATTTTGGTAAGAACGTGACATCAACTTGTTACATGTTAATTTCACAAATTTTACTCAACTATAATTTTCACTAGATTAAAACACAAAATGAGACAAAAATCTTTTTATAAGTATTATTCTTACAATAATATGTTGTCCGGATATTCCTTGGATATATTTGGATGCCTCTAAAATACAAAAAAAAACTTTTATTCGAGATACGTACTCGTAATTCAGTTTTATATTTCCAATGATATGAATGAAAAAACACTGGTTAAGTCAGTGTTTCCCAACGTTTTTTGTGCTATGCCCCATCTAAGCCTTTCTAAAATCCTTATGCCCCCCCCCCTACGTAACGGTGATCGACAAAGCGATGAAAATACAACTTAACTCTGAACGAGTCAATTTTCGAATTGCCCCCCTTAAAAATCAAATTGCCCCCCAGTGGGGCGTGGACCCCACGTTGAGAAACACTGGGTGAAACAGTTTGGTACTGAACATCTCTCAAAACGTTAAAATAATTTCACAATCAGTGTAACTTACGAACTTTGGAAATAATGTCAAAGCTCATGATACAAAACAACAAAAAAAGGAAAAAAAAGTTATGATTTCCATAAAAAAATCTTGAATGCTTTGCTTGAAAATATAAACGGTTGAGTTATTTTTTTGTAACAGAAAGTTCTGTAAGTAACGATTTATAAAAACAGAACAAAACTTCATAAATAGTATAAAATGACATCGTTGGCTTTTATAAAATTGTACGAAAGATTTGGTACAATAGACTTTTGACTATAAAAACAATAGAATGATAAGAAAGCGCCTCTCTAAGAGAGCTTTGTATGATAATTGTATTATTTTTGTTCCTTTTATTGAATATCTACATATTTTTACATTTTTTTCTTCGTACATTGTATCTTATCTCAGATTCCATTGAGATAGTATAAAACCCAATGATCCTTAACGTATCGGAGGGTAAAACTTCTATATATATTCGTAAGGGCGCTGATTCAAATAAAAACGTTGTAAAAAGAACAGTTCTATTCATTATCTCGATCGAAAAGAGTATTTCTTTATTTCTAATCAATTAATTTAATTAACATTGCATAAAAATATTTAGTTTTTTATTAATATTACATATGTTTGGTGGATGTGAGCTAAAAACTAATGTGTTGTAAAGGGTCTTTCAAATTGAGCGGATTTTTTTTTATTAAATTTTTTTAATTCTTGAATAAAACACACAAGCTGCTATGATTTAAATTTTTTTTTAATTGGTCATTGAAGTATAATGTATGACATTTAAACACAAAAAACAATATCCGCCAAATTTTCACTTCTTACAGGTCCACAGATGTCCAATCTTTTGTCAAAATTTTCGATGATATTTTGGCATAAATGCGGTTCTAACTCATCAATAATGCAAACAATTTCGTCCTTCATCTCAGGAATTTATTGGTGGTCAATTTTATCGACCTGGTTTTTTACGTAACCCCAGAGAGCCAATGAACATCACCGTTTCCGGAGATTACAATACATAAAATAATTCAACAATTTGAACGCGTTGTTGTATCATATACGACTCCATTTTTATAAATATCATACATTACAGTCCTCAAATGTTACAAGACCCAGGCAAATTCGCGACGCCATCTGTGTTTTATCCAATAATTAAAAAAAAAACACTCAATTTGAAAGAACCTTTATATGTTAAACAGATGGGTGACCGAAGACTAATTACTCAAATTTACAACGTAAGCATGGGCTGAAGTCATGGTATAGGAAGACTGAGAAAATAATGGTTGGGCCATATAAATGATATTTTGAAAATTTTAAGAGTGAAAGAAACAGAAGGAGCTATATGAGAAAATGTATGTAGATATCGTCATGTTTGATAGATTAAAAAAGGCTTATCAATTTTTCTCTATGGTATGTTTTTCAGTGGGAAGTTGTGAGTGCAATTTGAAGATAACCTGAAAGATTTAAATAGTCTGGGTATATGACCACCAGTATGGACATAACTTTAGGGCGTGAGATATGAATCGTCTATGCATTTTAAAGTCTACACTGAAATTTATTAAGATCGAGAGATGTTTTCAATAAAAATATGATGCCCTTATCTCAAAATAATGGAGATTTGGAAGCAAAAATTCAAAGACAAATTGGCGTGGCAGAAGAAATATTTCAAGGATATGGCAAATAATTGGATAGAAACGTTACAGAAAAAAAAAACGCTTAATGTTTTCGACAGGTCGTGTTGATTATAAACTGCAAAACGTCCCAATATGTTCATCATTCAAAACCTTAAGACCAAAAAGACATAAACGTTACAGAAAAAGAAAATGCTGAATGTTTTCGACAGGTCGCGTTGATCATAAACTGCAAAACGTCCCAATATCACATGTCCATCATCCAAAACCTAAAGGCCAAAAAAGCAGTTATCTTCATAAATAGAAGAAGTTATTAGAATATAGAGACTTTAAGAGCAGCTGATAGCATTTGAAGGGGTCAAGAAATGGTGAGAGAAAGGCAGTTTCAAACAATGTAAATACTCGTAAATCAAATCAAATAGCATTGATCTATGAGTATCCACTTTGCTTATTACCATGTAGCTATCTCTTTCAACCTATCAGAAAAATATTAAAGAGGTTATATATTAAGTGAAAACCAGACTGGAATCCTTTCTTAAAAAAGTCTGGGTTCGGGATCAAATGGGATCGAATCCACAACCTCCAGGTCAGAAGAAAGGCGTCTTATTAACTAGGCCACCGAGTTTGTAATTTAAAGGTTTATTAGAGTTGGACCTTTTTTAAAGATGACAAACGATAAGTGTATATTTGACGCTATAACAATGTATCGACAAACTTCGTGGCCTAGTTAGTAAGTCGCCCGTCTCCCAACCCAGAGGTTGCGGGTGTAAATCCCGCTGGAACCATGATTTTTTTAAAAAAGGATTCCAGTTCCGTTTTCTGTTAAGGCCACTTTGACAAATTTCTGGTCGGTTGAAAGAGATTTCAATACGGCAATAAGTCCGCCAGGTTGTATTGTATACAACAAAAATGTAATACAATACAAAACAATGAGTTAAATTAATTTCTTCGGCGTACAAGGCAAGGCACGTTTGTTCTGAAATAACATTTTCAATTATCTTAACGAAACATGTTTTGTTAGCATTTAGACACAAAGACGAAATTCGTACTTAAAATTCTTGACGAAGTTTCATATTTATAGAACTGATACGTTTGTTGGTTTTCCAATAAGTCTCTTACCAATATCCTCTCTGAAGAGAAACCTCTCGAATCTCAAATCTAAGCAGTAGCGTTACGTTGGAAATAACCAAAAATGCCATTATATACTATATATATATACTCGTATATATTAATCAACAAAAAACAAAAAGTCTTTAGAGTTAACATTTTATGAACCTCTACATGACGGCTGCTGAAAACGATCTCGACAGTTTTCAATACTAACGAGATAGGAAAATAGCCTGCCTCTTTAGAATACCTGAAACATTGTCATTTCCTTATCAAAGTAGGCGAAGAAGAGACAGTGTCTGACAAACCTATCATGACATACATATTTCCCATCTTCTACACCTTTACACTTTCCCATAGAACTCCTACGAGTTCTTCGCCTTTTACGTTTGTCTTTCAAAATATTATTTAATTAATTGATTCAACCATACTGTTTTGTTCTTCTTCCACTATTATAAAGGTCAATAGCCACCACATTAGAATACCAGCAATAAAAGATAATCGCCTGCTTCAGTAAAATACCAGGGATACAGGACAATATCCTGCCTCATAATAATACCACCAACATACGGCAATAGATTTAGTCATTAGTATACCAACAACAAACTATAAACTTTCTCATGAGTGTACCAACAACAAATGCCAATAGACTTTCTCATTAGTATACCAACAACAAATGACAATGGTCTGCCACGGTAAAATACCAGCAATAGAAGACAATATCAGGTCTTATTAGAAGACCAGCAACAAAGAACAATAATAATAGTTAAAGAATAATTTATTCCTCAAGGTTGATAATATAATAACCTATCAATTAAAATACCAGCAATATAGGAAAATAGCCTGCTTGATTAGAATACCAGCAATAAAGGACAATAGTCTGTCTCATAAAAAGACTAGCAACACAGGGTAAACGCCTGTTTCATTACAATACCAGCAACCAAAAAAAAATAGTCAATTTCAATTACTAGATAAAAAACGGAAAGCTAACAAAGGAGCATCAAAATACATGTTTTGGTTGAATTCAATATACGAGGCATATCCAGAAAGTAAGTGTACTGAATTTTTGTAGGTTACAATTTTTTTTATTTAAACAAAAAAATTACGTGGTTACCTTAGTACATATGTAAGCTATTTTTCGACATAGTCGCCATTCCTCTCAATGCAGGTGGTGAAGCGGGGTATCAACTTTTTGATGCCTTCCTCGAAGTAGTTTCCCGCCAACCCCTCCGTCCACTTCTCCCCCTCCTCCTTTACCTCCTCGTCGGTTGAAAACCTTTTTCCACCCATGTGCAGCTTCAGGGAGGTAAAGAGATAGTAATCTGAAGGTGCTAGGTCAGGGGAATGCGCGGGATGGTTCAGGACATCCCATTTAAACGAGGCGAGCAGTTCCTTCGTGGCGTTGGCCGTGTGTGGTCTAGCATTGTCGTGCAGCAGGCAGACTCCCTTTGTCAGCATGCCTCTCCTCTTGTTCTGAATCGCCCTCCGCAATTTTTTTAGGGTCTCACAGTATCTTGCAGAGTTGATGGTCTCCCCTTGAGGCATATATTCAATTAAAATTATGCCTTGACAGTCCCAAAACACGGATGCCATGATTTTCTTGGCTGAAATTGTGGTTTTGAACTTTTTGGCGGAGCGTGAAAAGGTATGACGTGACCGTTTTTAAAATCGCGACACCACTTGTACACACTCGTACGATTCATAGCTTTATCACCATATGCAGTTTTCACCTCATTATAAACCTCAACCGGAGGTTTTCCCTTTCAAACGAAATAACGGATGACGCCGCGTATTTCGCACTTGGCGGGAGATTGGATTGACATTTTTCACGAAACGTGTTGTCGCGTCGACACTTCTCAACGTACTGACCGCGAACCGGTCTCGTTGCGGAGGGGAAGGGTCAGGCTACACGGAAGTGTAGCCAACATGTCGAAAATAAAATCCATCCGGTCTCAAGAGCCTCAGTACACTTACTTTCTGGATACGCATAGTATTATAATACTAAGATCGACTTGAACATTTCATCAAAAAAATTAATTAAATGTCCACAAAAATAAAAATGGGTTTAATACTAGACCAAACAAAATGTACGTTTGCGAATATTGTGTTGAATTGATTTTTCATATTAAAAAAGCACTCTAGAGTAGAGTTAATCACAAAATAGCTCCAGTTGAAGAGCATGGCCGCGCTGTAACGCATTGGACGCACGGTAATAAAGGTCATCGATTCGAAAAACTAATAAATGAGGATAATGCATACGCTGCTTTTAAAATATATGTATAAAAGCAACCAATACAATATCTTCATTCATTTGTCTGACAACTTCTGTGGCCAAGTTGATAGGACGCTTAATTTACCCGAGAGTTTTGGATTCAAGTTCCGATAGTACACAAAAAAATGTAAGTTTAAAAAAAGGGTTCAGATAGTGCAACTTGGCAATAAATCTTCCAGGTTACACAATATATTGCATACGATAAAGCGTAATCAAATGTAAAAAAAAATACGTATGCCGTTGTCATTGACTCTTCATGTGCGGGGTAATACTCGTATAACCAACAAGTGCGATGAAAGACCGCGAGTGATTTTAAGCCCAAAAGCTCGATTAATGGGGTTGACGATGATATTTTTTACCGAGTATGTTGAAGGGTATCACACGAATGAAAAAAAGGTTTACGAGTATTCTTGTGAAATTAAAAAAAAGAGAGTTTAATTTGGAATGAGTAGGATCTCCGTTTTGTCACTAAAGTAACATAATTCCATGTTTTGCCACTGTCTTTCTGTCTTTACAGCAGCTATTGAGGATGATCATCCAAGACACGAACCAAATAAGGCTTAATGGTTGTTTTTATTAAAAATTAGAAAATATATTGTATACAGACGAAAGATACAGATAAATTTAATCAAGTAAGAGAAATGCGAGACAGTAAGTGTTTCGTTTAATCTCTGGAGGATATGCGAGTTAATTGATCGACGCGTATCGAATGCATAGAAATAGGTGTTTTAAGAGAACATTTGTAAATTATAAATGTATTATTTCAACCCTTATTCTTTCAATTTATTTTCTCTATTAAAGGTAAGTAATGAAAAAATAATTTATGGCTTTAAGTTGAAGAATTGGAGGCAGCTCGTGGACATTTTATAAACAGCCAGAAAAAGCAATCGATTGACTTACTTATAAGTATTGTATAATGTACAATTTGGTGAGTTTACTACCTGAGGGCAATATCTTACAACCAACCAGAAAACATATTGAAAATTTTTTTTTCAGTGTTTAATGAATGTTTATATTATATTTGAGCTTCATACAGTGAAAGTAAAATAATAAAAAAAGAGTGACTTTACCAAACTATTTTTTCAGAAATCAATATTTTTTACGACTAGATGATAATATTTAGAGTTGTACTTCTTAAATGTTTTAAGGGACATTTCTCAGACCTTTCCCAGGAAGGAAGACACTTATGTTTGAGTATTATTTAAAATAATTGTACATTTTGAAATTATCTTATTTAATGTTATGTGTCAATCTGTATCAATAGTACAAATTATTTCCACCCTCACTCGCCCTGTTATAAGGGAAAAATAAAACCCCATCAGAAGAAGAAAAACTGATCAAAGGGTAGTAAATATTCTTATAAAGCGGCTAAGGTTTGAAGTTCAAATAGCCTATCAAGTTGTCAATACTTTCAAAGAAAACTTCGAATGCAATAAAACTATTATTTGACGCCACTTGATCCTTCCTCAACATTAAAATAATGTTAAATAAAAAAAATACTGCAGTAAAAAGACATTACCTTTCACCCCCATCGTCATCTTCTTCGTTACTTCCGGACGCCGTGTTGGTAGGACGCTCCTCTTCGGGCCTGCGCGCAGCCCCCAAGGCAGTCTCAGCCAACCGCCTTGTTTGCGCTACGTTCTCTATAACGGAGCCCGCGCCAGCTTCTCCAGGTAGAGGCTGTCTACGGGCCGCGCGTTGTTTGCGGGCTCTATTCCGGAGCGCCTGCAAAATATAATAAAACTAGTTAGACACATAGTTGATGCCGCTCAGGGATCAATATTAGAGTCATAAAAACGAAAATAAAAAACCTGAAAACTTATAAAGTGCTTTTTTGTAACATTTTCCACACCAAAAGATCTTAAGTTATCTATGTTAGTATGTTAGTATGTAATTAGTACGTATGCATAAAAGTAATTTTAAAGACATGAACTAGTAATTAGCGCAAAAATACATTTGTTTTAGTACGTATGCATAAAAGTAAATCTCAACTGGATATAAATATGTCGAGTGTTGAACCTAATTCACTTTATAGAAGCATATTGACAACTATGTTACGGTGCGAGAAATATTTACAGAAATGGTATGCCTTAAAATAATATTTATTTAGCAACAATGTGTTATTCCAGTTTCATCTAATTACATTTTGTAATTTGTTTTATCAAACAATGTTTATTCCACTTTTGTAACGGTATAACTCTACCGGTTTCAAGATTTTTACCTCATCATCAGGTAAGCATAAAGAAGACTTGTAACAGTGTTTGATAAAATAAATTACAATGTCTTTAAACCTCCACAATGTTAATGCATTAACTATAAATAATATAATAAATAGTGTTTGATAAAACTAATGACAATGTCTTTAAACCTCCACAATGTTAATACCTTAAGTATAAATAATATAATAAATAGTGTTTGATAAAACAAATTATAATGGTATTAAGGTTATTAAACTGCATCGACTTGAGAACTAATAACGCATGCATTACACATATCCTGAATGGAGGATTTTGTTTATTGAGCTGATGTGGCTAAGGAGAGTTGGCAGATCAAAGCTCAGATGGTTGGATAGTGTGATAGAGAACTTTTATAATTAATTAGAGTAGGGATGCTGTTGAGCTATATAAGAAGCAGATAATTGTGCAGGTCAGTTGATTTATCCTGGGTTATAAACAAGCATAAACAAGACTTGATAAAGTGTTTGATAAAATTAATTACAATGTCTTTAAACCTCCACAATGTCAATGCCTTAACTATAAATATTATAATTATATTTAATTTAATTTAAAAAAACACTTAGAAGCTTCTTCAAACAGCTTCTAAAGTTGAGTAAATCTTTATGCAACTAGCAAAATTATTTCAAAGCAACAATACGTTTTTACTAACCAGCTTCAATTCTCAATGAAAACAAAGAAAATGTCTTAATCTGCTCTTTGTGATAAAGATCATTCGAAATCCCTGTGGTTAGCTGAGAAAAGTTTCTAAATGGCAATAAACTCTCCAGGTTAAATTCAATGAAAGGGTTAAAAGTCCTGTTAAATATCTTTTAAATGCTGCTTATAAGTGTTGTTCTCTTTCGATTCCCAAAATGTTGATTTTGAAAAATTATTATAGCGACATGTGTACTTTTTTGCATCGTCATTCGATTTAAACAGATTTTTTTTACATTTTTAATAATAATGAAAATAAAATTTGAAAGCATAAATCACAACACACGCACAAATCAATCACAACACATGCACAAATCAATCTTCATATCGATCTGATTAATTATTCGAAAAAGTTTCAAAAGTCTTTGCAAACTAAGTAAAACTTTTGATATGGCGGTCTAGTTAGATCCTTTGTATCATATACGAGTATACCAAGACTGAGGCGGCACCCTTATGGGCGACCCGCGGCCATATATGACGCATTATGTTTTTACGATGTTTTTTGACCAAAAAAATATATAATTATACTTGCTTAATACTCGGAGTCGCAACTGATACAATGTCTCGTTGTGACACCCGATTTTATGTGCCCGATGAAAGAAAATTATTTTCACGCATAAGTTTATCGCGTCAAACAATATAGTATGTCGTCGCTTTAACGATATTTCAGAAGAACTAGTTGTGAATTCGCATAACAACTTTAAAGATTTTAAAGCGTATTCTTTAGCTTTCGACAAGAGCACAGCTATTTTAGACACTTCACCATTTGCAGTATTTATCCGTAGTGTTTATTACCACACAAATACATTTTGTTGTTGATTCAATACATGTTTTCTTTTTATATCTAGTTGTGATATCGGGGTTTTCTAGATTTACACTGATTGAATACTTTACGTGTACCTCTGCATCCAAATCAATCAATTATAAAAAAAAATAAGTATGAATTTCGTTGTGAAGTCAGATATCGAAAAAAAGATTGGAGAAACATTTGCAATTAGTCTTATTTACGTGTGGCCTTTGAAAAATTTTAAGTCGTCAATGCGACCCATGAGACAACTTGGATTTCCCAGGCCTGGTATATATGAAACACTTTATTTAAAAAAACCGGATACTGTATTAAAAGTTTCCGAAACCTCTTTGGCCCAAATTTGAACTTACTTCTTGCATACCAAAAAAATCTTTTATTCTTAGTATTCGTTTTTTATTTGCTTATTTTCGGAAGCGCTAGAAAATAAAATTTAGGTGTATCAATGGATTGATCGAAAGGCGCCACGATTGTTTTGCAGTCTCACACAAATTGACATCTTAAGATGTGAAGACAAGTTATATCAAGAGCCTGATATTGAAGATGTATTTATCTCAGAGAAATCTAAAAGGGAGTTTATATGAAATTCATTCTAAAACATTTTGAATGCTTAGAATATATGATTTAAGATTTGAGTATATTCATCTCAAATTGCTATTCTGCAGGTAAGTGTCAATTGATATCGAGCGCAATAAAGACTTTTTATTACTATATTTTCGATTACACGCCATATTGGATAGCGTTTTATTTTTATCAAATTCTAAAATATTCGAGGAAAAGAAAAAGTCAGAAATATTTACTATTTCAGAATGATATAGGAAAACTGTCACTCAGTAAAAATATACATATGATAATCTAAGTTGCTCAAAATAATAAATAAGACATGCTGAACTTAAGACGGTATTATATTATTTCAGTCTGTCTAGTTTCTAAATTAATTTACTGACGATCTGTTAAACATTTTAATTAAATTAATTATAAACGATGTAAGACAATCATAACATAAATAGGTCAAAACCCGTACGATGGTTGTCGTCAAAAAAAGAGTACAATAATGGAATTTTGAATACACGAGAGCGAGAGGAATACTTAGATTCTCGGCGGAAGTAATTCGAAATTTGAATCTCGGTGGGTCCGTGATAACTGAACGAATTTTAAATACCTAGCTAACAATTTTTGAACCGGTGTTTAAGGGGACGATGTATAAATGATATATATAAACAAATTCTATATTTATGAATATATATTTTCATAAATGTAGAATTTGTTTTACTTCCGTAAATATTTCACGGGTTGCAACTAGTTATTAATCTTATTGAATTATAGCCGTCTTCTTAAACTTTTTGAAATAAGGAATAATCAAATGTAAATTTGTTTTGATGTATATTTATAAGATATTATGTAATAAAATAAATAGCTTTACATTGACTCAAATTGGTTATTACACTCCTGCTAGAAACATACAAAACGTTTTACAATTCAAAGGTGTCATCAATTTGCCAACGACAGTTAGACGTTGTAATTCATATATCGTGAGAATGTAACAATTGGGAGGCAAACCACGTCTAGTTTAATTTATATTTTTAATACAGATATTGTTGAGTTCCGAAGGTGCTTCTTCGGCATTATTTCAATGTTGGGTCTTGACTGATATACTAAATATTCTCATGAAATTTGGCCTTAATTTTTTTATTAATTTTCGTTGTTTGTATTTTTTTCGTTCAGTTCAGTGTACTATATGTTACATGGTAATTTCATGCGCCGTATGTATACTGTAAGATGTTGATTTTTTAAGTCTTATATCGGACGTATGCGTCACATAAAATATATGATTTTATTTGTGTAATTGTTGCGTAAATATTGTAGAGTAAATATCTGTACCTATTGTAATGAAATGTTCCTTATACGTAGCCTTCGCAATAATCACTATAAATAATCAAACAACACATGCATGCAGAGAGCGCGCGGTATACATGGTATCTAACAAGTATCTAGTAAGTCGTGACGGCATACACGGGCGAATAAAGGGGCTTACGATGAGCGATAGGCTGCACATAAAAACGAAAAATTAGCAAAATATCTTCTCAGTTTCTGGAATATCTACTGCGTTTTATTTATGACAAACTTCTACCTGCTCGAGAGGAATCTCTTCACCCTGCTACTTTTCACCGGAAAAGCAAGAAGTAAACCGGAATCTCCGAGTATTGAGCGGCAGCTATCCACCTATTTTACAATCTTTGTGCCGGTGCTGTAAAAGGTTGTTGATATTTTTTCTTTCGTTTAATAAACGTTGTTTTGGTATATAAAGAACACTTAAGTGTCATTTAACTTTTCAATAAATAAAACTTATTTAATCCCAATGCAATTCTATTTATTTTCAGGGTATTTTCAAACATAAATCAAGTGTGATTGATGTTGATCATTAGCGAGATTCATTAGTGATACTTGCGTATTTGTTAAGTGATCGCTAACAATCATGATTCTGCGTACAAGTACGTATTATATATTGCTATTAATTATTGGAGTACTTGACTTGTTAAATATATCGACTCAAGTGTATTAAAATAAAAAATTTAATGTATATTTTTTAAATTACACTCTTCTATATCCAAAAATGTACTAACCAAGTAGCAGACCCCTTTAACTAGCTCATGTGTTTACTTTTTCACACTTACTTTTGCTCTCATATTTTTCAATAAGCATAAATTTGAAGTTTGTTATATTTTTTTTATCTATCACACAAGTCTTATATTATACACTGTAATTCATCCTCATTCATTACTCCCACATGAGTATCATCAACATAAAGCAATAAACTAACATTAATTTTCAACATTTTATGCCATCTACAGACCTCGTCAAAAAAATAAGTTAAATAACAGGGGTAACATGAAACAGCTTTGCTTCATATCGTTTTTTACTTCAAAAACTCTGAGTAGCACCTTTCACTCTAATAAAGGTTATGTTTTTTTAACATACATTGCCTCTTTTTTGAAAATTTTATATTAAAAACTGTGCCGGTAATATCATTATTCAGGATTCTAGAAAAAAAACCGATAGTTTAAGATATCGGAGAATATAAAATCTTAAAAAAAACTTAAATGGACGATTTGGAGGTATGGTACAACAAAATAAAAATCCGTTATAAGAACTTCTGTTACGAAACGATATATTAGAAATTACTTCATAAAAATGTATTCAGTTTCATGAAATAAATAATAGTTCTGTTAAGACTTTTTATATTTTTATAGTAAGAAACCCAATTGTTACAGTTTCACGGCGCACTTAATGTATAATTTTTTTTAAACGACGCCCTAAAAAACCTCCTAATCAGTGGAATGGGTGAACTTGTTATTCACCTCACAGTTTTTCGAATTTTGGATTCAAACTTGACTCAGTTATGCCGATTTCTTGATCCGCATTGAATTTTGAGTGATATTAGCTTTTTATTACAGCTATCATCAAAAACCCAACTTTGCAGAGGTAAATTGTTGCAAATAGAAAGAAGATTCGTTACGATATAGCACCCAGCAAATTATATTTACCCTTTACTGATATAAAAAACTAAGAAAGTTCCAGAGGGATGTCACTCCTTTTATTGAGGCAATGCATTACTCGTAAATTAAGATTGTCTAGAATGATTAAACTCTGATGTTCACTGGGAATTAATCGTGGCGCCTCATGACGCCGAGGCGTACTTTTTAAAAACCTCTGCTATAACTAATAACTGCATATTATAATGTCTTAAGTAAAGATATTACCCATATATTTAAATTTAAGTGTTTTTCTTCTTCTTTATCTTATGTCGGATCTATGGTATGTTATCATCAGGACTGCCTCTTGGGACATGTTGAGTCCATGCTATCCTTCCATCTGTTACCGACCTTTTCTATTGGCCCTCGCCAGTGTCTTCTGCATTTTTTTGGAGCCGCATTCACAAACTAAACTGTTAGGAGCATCACCACTAACACCTTATCTTCACATCTCGGTGGATAAATTGAGGAATTCTAAATAAACTTTATAGGTTTAACTGAGTCCCTTCACAGAGAAACTTGAGAATTAATTCATACTATTGTTAATATTTTTAGACCTCAATCGATTGATTTTGTTTTGTTATTCGTTTTATTTGAACATGAGTTACATTGTTCATGTTGTCATTATGTTATATTAAGATTTAATTTTTTTTCTTTATATTTTATGTATTTGGGTTAAAAATCAATGTAAAATAAATTAATAAATAAAAAAAGTTTCTACCCCATCTCACAATATCGTCTACTTGAAATATTTTTCAGATACGAAGTTTGTTTACCCTATCTCTCAGTGCAAAAGATCTAAGGGCTCTCATTTAATTAGTAATGATCGTAGTTTTTGCTTATATATTATTGAATTATATTTAACATTTCAATATTTTAAAATTTATTTCTTAAAAAAAAAGGAAACTGTTAAATAATTATGAATGGAGTAACATTCAAGAGATTGCAATTTTTACATAGCCAGTGAACCGCGAAAGCTCGAGTTGATTAAGCTCGGGGGTATATAAACGATACGTGATGAATTAACTTAGTACAGCTCGGTGCTTTGACGGAATGGCGAACTTTAACTAGATCAAGTTTGCCCTTACATCGCGTGCAGATGCGCTTGCTAGGGGTAAAGAGGTTATTCTGAAAGCCCGCTGCATAGCCATCCTGTTGGTTAACATTAATCAGAAAGTGGTGTTTTGGTATCAGGTGTTTCAAATATTTTAAATAAATTCAAAACCAGTACAAACACAAAGGAGATATTAGTGAATGCAAAAATAACATATTCATAATGTGTAGTTTTGAAAATGTAATATCTATGGCGTTTTGGTAAAGAGGTACAAGTCATGAATTACTTATTTGTCAGTTTGAAGTTTTGCAACACTTGTATTCCTGAAATACAGACATCAGGTAAATTTTAAAGGTAAACTTTGAATACACAATTTTTATGTATTCAATGTTTACCTTTAAAATTTACCTGAGGTATGTATTTCAGGAATACAAGTGTTGCAACACTTCAAACTGACAAATAAGTAATTGATGACTTGTACCTCTTTACCAAAACGCCATAGATATATTCATGCGATTAAAATTTATTTAAATTGTGTATTACAACATATCAGCTCGCCTGTACACACCATTGAAACCAGAATAGCGAAGACATTGCTTCACATAATGTTATTTTTTTATATACTTTTTTATGTATTTTTTTAATGGCTATTAATTATTTTTTTGCTGTTTTAAGGTCGGAATAAAGATTTGTTTTTACTAAAGCGAATAAAAAAAGAATCTGAAAATGTCAAGAATTAGACAGAAACACTAATAAAAATGTTTTTTTTTGTATTGTATTACACTTTCGCTGAATACAGTATAGCTTGGTGGATGTATTGCAATATATCAATCCCTTCCAATCAACCATAAATATGTTAAGGTGGCCAGAAGAGAAAACTAGACTGATCCTTTATAAACAAAATTTTAATTCTACCAGGAATTGTATTCGTAATCCCTGGGATGGAAGACAGGCGTCTTACCAACTACGCCGTAGCGTTTGTCAAGTAAGTAAGATACCTTAATTTGTAAAACGCGATTAATGAGAAAAATAACAAATTCTTGACTTAACAATTCATTGTAAAATATGCGATTGATGTGAAATGATTTATATTTAGTAATTTCTTCCAACCGTAAAATTCCGTAAATTAGTGCTACTTGTTAGGTGAATGCTAGTTAAGATATTTTTTTGACAAACAAATAAAGAAAAATATAATCAAAACTAAACATGTTTCACGAATTTGACAAATAAATGAAAAAGGAAGCAAATACCAATATTTAATAATTTTAATTAAGAATGAGAAATAAAAAGTTATATGAAAAAATCCTCTATTGGAAAAGAACGAAAAAAGACTCATGTGTTGTATTTGGGCTGTAAACACTTTTGTTGTAAACAGTAAAACCATGTAAGTTGTTTCATTCACTTTTGTCTGGTTGGCTGGAAGAGATTGCCGGCTGGCAATAAGTATTTAATAAAAATGTAATTGGAATAATGGATTTTTTTATAAAATTAAGTAATAATAATAAAAGGACAATTTATACAGCGTCGTTAAGAAAGCAGACTCTCTTCAATGGTGTTCTTACTCGGGATTCGAACCCTTTATTATTGACAAATCTAAAATATTCCAAAAAATAAACAAGTTAAGCAGTATAAAAGAACATGGTGACTGCAGTTATTAGATTAGAAACTTCCTCGTATCTACATATGTTTAAAAAAACATATTTGGTAAGAAAACCGCAGAAAACTTACAAAGGGAAGACTCAAAACAAAGAAATCTTTGCGGATATTCTGATATGTGATAATAACCCATTTGGCTTTAGGGGGAGTGTTATGTATGTGTGTGGTGTTCATATGCAATAATACATTTTGACAGAACTTTCTAAAAAGAGTACCAACGGGAATTTAACCCCCAACCAGTACATTTGTAGTCCCGTTGAAAAACAAGGACCTCTTCTGAAATGGATACGGCTTAGCATAAAATCCAAAGGGATAATTCAATTTAATCTAAAATACGTTTTTAAAGCTAAATTATGTACAAAAAGAGGTCGTGGAAAAGAAATAAAATATTTGTTGAGAACAGATATGTTTAATTTGCTTTTTCAAAGAAGCCACCGGAGAGTAAGAGGTTTTTGACTGATAACTATAACACGGACAGTTTGTTGACAATATGCCTTCGATGAGTCCCCCCCTTTGGGCACGTGTCCAAGGAGACAGTTTGGAGAGGTAAGTGGTTGCTGGAGGCGTTAAATGAAGACGCACAAGAGTAAGAATTTATTGAATTAGCTGGGAGGACCAAGATCTGAGTGAATGTGATGGAATACAAGTAGCCTGAACGAGTGGACTTGTTCTTGCTAAATAATTAGTCGTTTACAATTTTTATTTAGTTATAAGTAGTATGTAGGTGTTAACTAATTCTAAGAAATCATATATTAAGATTATAAAAATAAAATGACATGTTGGAAATTAAAATGAAGTTTGTTCATAATTATAAAATATAAATAAGAATAGTTAAGATATAAATTTTTATATAGGTAAAACCTTTGGGGAATATTTGTACCATATACTAATATTACTTTGTAATATGAAAAAAAAAATTAAAAAATGTAAGAATCCCAATGCTTTTGACTGACCAAGTTAGAAACGCAACTGAACTACCCTTAACAACTGCTTTCGAACCGCAGAGTGCGGGAAGGGATGGAAAGGAGTCGTTAGAGGCTATCGTGGGAGTCACGATGCTCAGTCATGATCTACACGACATATGGATGGATTATACTATATGTACAGAGTCTGAGACTGACGATGTAAATAAACTTTTTTTTTCACTTAATTTAGCTGTTCTTAGAAATACTGTGTTTTGAACAGTAATTGAATTATTTTGAATGTAAAAATACTATTTACGAAATCGATTTCAAGCAGGTTCACCCTTTTTTTACTTTTATAAACCCTTACATACGTCTAAAATTCCTTTGGTTTTCCTGTTGAAGTGGCTCTCTTTATCCACATAAACCACAAAATGGTGGGTTTGAAAGTAGTTGTGGTTTTGAAGTATTCTGGCCATATGGTTGGCCTTTAATTATGAGTAAACTGGCTTTAAATTTAAGTCTTATGAACTTTAAAAATAAAAAAAGAATTGAATTGTTCTCAACCAACATGAATAAGTTAAAAAATAAAACGTATAGTGATTCAATGGTAAATTGGGCGGGAAAAAATAATTGTTTATCTTCACCTGACGATGAAGACGGAGGACTTCGAAACCGGTAGGAACTCAAAATAAACCAGTGGTGAACACAACACGTATAAAATAAGAGATTTATTTTATTTCTTTTTACATAAAACAAGGCACCACAAAGTGAATCTTAAGTCTTTTCGAAGATTCAAGAAACAAATATTTAGTGTAAATGTGAGTAGAAGGCGTGGTAGAAAAAGACCAAGGAAAGAAAGTTAGATCAAAGGAATGATATTTTGGAAGAAAACAACGTAAATTAGATAAATCGCCGGAGTTTTTTGAGAAGATGCACATATGTAGAAGATGCGTAGGATATGTATCGAGATAGGTTAAGTCTGGGTATCTGTTCTCTCTGCCTATTCCGACAGGGAAATGGCGAGATGGTATGTATGTAAAAAAGTTAAAGGCATTTTAAAGAGAAAAGTTTACATAAATAAAAAAGATCTCCGGGGTCTAGTTAGTAAGACGCTTGTCTTCCAACATGGGGATTAATAAAAGGGTTCCAATCTACTTTTTAAGGCCTAAATACCATATTTTTGACTGGCTGGAAGACATTTGTATACAGCAATAAGCCCAGTAGATTGTTCTGTATACATCAAATGAAACATAAAAAAATCATCAAACAACAAAAACTGTTTGTACAAAAACGTTATATTGGGTTTTAACATAAGTTGTGTCCGTTTTTTTTTCAAATGAAGAGAACAAGAGGACACAACAAAAAAAAATTACAACAAATTAGTCAATAATGTATTCTCTTTCATTATTTACAACTTCTTGCCAACGTTCTACAAGTTTTTCAATACCTGTGTGATAAAAACCAACCAGTCTTGACTCGATGAATTCGTCCAACCATATCCGCAATTCGACGTCATTATTGAAGGAAAAACCATCGACGAGCTGTCCTTTCATTTATAGCATCTTCACCGTACACTTCGCAAATATCACGAGCAGCTTTGGCAGCTTTATTCCCTCGATTGAGGTGTCGAAAATGCTCACTTTCGTCTACTGGACATTCCGTTTTGAAGGCTTATAATCAAATAAAATAATATATGTAACGTAAAAGTAAACACAATTTCTTCTCGCGTAGAGCAGAAAAGTTTCTTTCGAATGACGTATAAACCTTTACCATTTTGTTTTACTTTTGGTGCTCATTTTTAAATTTGAAAAAAAAAAACGGACACAACTTATGTTAACACCTAACACATTTAATATTTATTTTTCATTCTTCTTATCAGGAAAGGGCTTAAATCGTCCTTATGGGTGGTTTGGTTCTTTTTTTAAACTCAGCCGATTATGAATTTTTTATTTATGTTATATTTCAGTTATTGAAACATTTTACATGAAACAGAGTCACGTTACATATAAACTTAAGTTACAGGAAGGATCCGTAGGGAATAATTGGATATATTGAGTTGTTTTGTGGCCATGTCAGAGTCAATTGGATATATTGAGTTGTTTTGTGGCCATGTCCGAGTCAATTGGATATATTGAGTTTTTTAGTGGCCATAAGAGTAAATCGTCTAGTACATATATGTTTCTACATCCTTCGACTTCTTACTTTCCTCGTATAATGTATGGTTTTATAATATCAGACACGGTTCGTACAGCACAGATTTCCGCTGGATATATTCTGCTCTTAACAATATTTTTCAATATGTTTTTGCATAAATGTGCTGACAGAGATTGCTGTCAACTACCAATTAATTTAAAATACCACAAACACGAATTCCGATACTACAATTATCTTATAACGACAATAAATAGATGCCGATTTTATGCATTTCCTATGGCAACAGATAATGCTAATTTTATAATTTATTTATGGTAACAAGAAAATAATGCCGATTCTGTAGTAAATTTATAGTAACGAGAAAATAATTGCCGATTTTATTATGTATTTATGGCAACAAGAAAATAATGTCTATTTGATAATTGATTTATATTCACAAGAATACGAGTATTAATGCCGATTTTATAATAACTGTGACAAGACAATATACGTCACTAAAGTGATACAAGAAAATGTAGTGATATTAAGTAGATACCGATTTTGTAGCGACAAGAAAATAAATAGTTTTATAATTTTCTTACAGTGACAAAAAACTTTTTGCTGGTTTTATATATAAACTTAGGACGATAAAAAAAAGCGATGTCGATTTCATAATTTTATTTCGATTTATCGACCCTAGTTAGGATTAAAATTATTGTCCCAAAGGTGTAAACGATGTTGAAGCAAAAGTACACCTGTGTATTGTCGGGCCACTTAAGCAAATTACCCAGGAAGCAAATAAGCGGGTTTTGTAAACTTTATTACGTTAGTTTAACACGCATAAATACTTAAAATAGCTCAGGGTGCTATAACTTGAACTTGCAGTGCAAACCTGACCCATATTATTATTCTTGGATGTTTGGAAACTTTATTTGGATTATGAATACGCTGTTTGGTAACAGAAAGTTTTGATAACAAGTGTTTGTTTTATTATGGAAAACTGTTATTGAAATTATTTGTATTTATTTAAAATAGGTATATGCGGAAATAGTCAACTGCTTAAATTAATGTACATATTAATGGAAAATAATAATAAAACGTACGTCATCACCTTCGTGCCATACCTCTATTAGGGTAGACAGAAATAACTGGTGTCCTCTTAATTCTATTATGGCTCACGTTTCCACTTTTGCCATTTTCAACCACATAGTCATGCATTCTCTCATAAGGTTCTTAATATTTCAGTTTTTAGAAATTTGAATTATTTTCCAGATTTTAAAGTTAATGTATTGCCGACCTATAAAATCCATATACATACTCGTACATACCATCATGCCACCTTCCTATCGCGGTAA
This sequence comes from Odontocerum albicorne, assembly GCA_949825065.1. Lineage (NCBI taxonomy): Eukaryota > Metazoa > Arthropoda > Insecta > Trichoptera > Odontoceridae > Odontocerum > Odontocerum albicorne. The sequence goes on along the minus strand of OX463852.1, from coordinate 32,299,281 downwards.
ACAAAAATGAAAGAGCACCAGAACTTTGTATCGCGATACACATATTTCCCCTCTTCGACATCCATACACCTTCTCATACAGCTCCTGCGATTCCTTTAAATTTTTACCTTTCCTTCTTTCAAAATATCGTACATTTGATCCAACCATACTTTCCTTGTTCTTCCTTTTTCACGCCTTCCAGTCAGATTTGACTGTATATTTGTTTTGTTAGTCTTTCTTCATTCATTATTTCTGCGTGCCCAAACCATCTTAGAGTGTCAAATCCATATACATCAATTATATATGGAACATGTAAACCAAACATCAAATGACAAATAAAAAAATATGATGAGCATGAAAACAACACAAATAAATTTAGAATTAATAAAGAAACAGTCACGACATATGATAATTTTTCACTCAGCTTTGTCCCTTGATACAAGACAGCACCCCAGATTGCTTCGTTCTTGGTATATGTCATCCTCTCTCTCAAACTAGTTGTTCAAAACCTTATTAGTTCCATGAATTTATGTGTTCTGCAATCCGCGAACATGACATATGCGTAACAATAGCGTCAGAGAGTAAATGTAATTTGACTTTTTTAGTAAACATAATTACATTTTGAAAATATTCAACGCTCGTCGTTATTGTAAATAATACAATAAACATAAGAATGCCAACAACAAAAACTTCTTAGAGAATTTTCAACAGCCATTTCTCAAGGAAGATAACAAAATTAGTCCCCCCAAAAACAATTGAAAGAAGAGATCAAGATGGGTGTATCATATGATACATAGATCTACGCTCGCGAGGATTTAACTCTAACCCAAAAGAAAAAGATAATGTTTATATTACATTATAGTTTATATTCACCTGACGAAGAAGACGGTGGTCTTCGAAACTAGTTGTGAATCTTAATTAAACCTGTGGTGAACACAAACATATAAAAAATAAGTTTTTATTTTACTTATTTTTTCCTTTTATGAAAAAATGGCACCACAAAGTGAAACTATAGTCTTTTCGAAGATTCATGGAAGAAAAAGGTAATGTTTTAACTGTTATAGATGGTGCTTCGATTCTGATGATTAATCACTATTTTTCATCAGTAGACTGTCACCTATAGTCTGTTCAAATCAGCCAACACACAATCCAGAAAGTGTTACTACCAATAGACTGTCACCTTTAGTCTGTTCAAATCAGCCATTTTTAATCAATAGACTGCCATCTTTAGTTTGTTCAAATCAGCCAACACACAATCCAGAAAGTGTTACTACCAATAGACTGTCACCTTTAGTCTGTTCAAATCAGCCAATTTTCATTAATAGACTGTCACCTTTAGTCTGTTCAAATCAGCCAACACACAATCCAGAAAGTGTTACTTCCTAGCGGCTGAGCCTTAAAAATGTTTCTTTAGATAATTAAAGGTTTTTGTGAACATATACATATACCAAAAGAACTGGAACGCAAGAAGTTAGATGCTTATGAGACGTATGTTGCGTATATCAAGGACAAAGGCAAGACCAATTCATAAAATTCGGGAAAAACTATGATACAAATTGAACAGCGTTTTTCTTCAGTTATAAAACTGCAAATACGCAGGTATTCCAGTCATATTATTAGATATAGAGATACAACGAAGATACTGGAGATCAAAAGGAACAAACAATGATCCCAATCACGGGGTAGATCTCCAATGTGATGGATATACCTCTTAAGGAATGCAACCTACAGCTTAATCTTAGGGTGAAGTAGAAATTTTACTTACCGTGAAAAATTTAAGCATATCATTCTTTCTGTTGTAAGGGCAATTTGCTCACAAGATCAAGTTCAAATATCACGATTATTCTACAATGAGCATAATGAATAAAAAGAAAAAAATATTTTTGATCAATTTATGTCAAAATAAAGGCACTTGCATTCAAGGTATAAGAGGATACACTCGTAAGCTCATTTGATACATACATAAATATTATCACGCAATTACCCTGTCGGGGTAGGCATATATGGCAGAGAGCCAGACTTTCCTATCTCGACACACATCCTTGGTGTCTTCCATATCCATACACCTTCTAATACAACTCCTACAATTTCTCTGACTTTCTACGTTCACTCATTTTAAAATATCATTATCTTGATACACCTATACTTTCCTTCTTCTTCCTCTTTTACATTTTCCACTCTGATTTGCAGTGTGTATTTAATTGTTAATAACTTAATCCGTTGCTGTTAAATCTTTCTGTCGTTCATTCTAAAGACTCAACTCTAAGAAACTCAAGTTAAACAAACAAATATATTTTTCAATTCAGTATAAATGGAAAAAATAACTTTATTTTTAACAATCATGTTTTTAAGCAAATCACTTCACGACTTTTTTAAAACACTCTTCCTTGAGTGAATTAACTTAACTTAATTACATATTCCTCACACTATCGTTGAAATTAAATGTTGTTTATGGTATTATAGGAAATATTATAAAAAGTGATAGTTGGGAAACCTAAAAATATTTTAAAACTAAACCTAAGAATAAAACAAACAAGGGGATGATTATTAATATAAAGACAACGTTGAACCCAATTTAAATATTTCTATTATATCTCCAAAGAAAACCTGACTCCGAGAGCATGAACTCGAATAATGTTTTGACAGTTAAGGAACTTTGTAATAGTTCTGGAAAATGTGCGATTGAGCTTAAAGGATGCTTTTACGCAGCCCCGGCATCAAACTTTCTACTTCCGATGATCGGCTATCTTAGGCGACAGCTGCTGCCAACTACGGTTCAACTTAAGTTTGAACCCATTCGGTTTGTTTGATCAGGCAGTTTAACTTGCAAGAGTAGTACAGCTCGTTTAATGAGAAATACACGCTAAGCGGTTGAGTGGTTGTATTATATTTCCTCACATTAAACTATGTAAATTGGAGCAATTTGTGATGTACTCGTATATTTACCAAAATAAATATACATATCGTCACACCATATTCATTTAAACGTCGGCAAAGATGACCTGCGCCTTTATGGTAGATCTAAGCATACAGCTCTCGACTTTTCTACTTTCATACATTTTGTCATACAAGCTTTTTTGTTTCTCATACGTCTGAGCTTTCCCTTAATTAAAAACTATTCGCCTTTCTCCTTCCATTCTTTTTTCGGTCAACCTGTTTCTCGGCCTCCATTAATTTCGCCCTCCAATAATTATTTTACCCTAGGTGAAATAAGTAATGTATAAGTAATGTAAACACCAAAGTAGCATTTTTAAATGTTATGAAACCGTATTTTTAACATGTAAATTATTCTACCAAATGTAGCTAAATGAAAAACATAATTTGCAAAATGGAAAAAAAATATAGGCAAATACGCTATGAATCGAGCCTTAAGCACTCACTTGCTTGGCATAAATGTCAACCACTAGACTACGGTCACTGATAGTTACTAGGCATGAATACTTATTCTAAGGCAGGCAATAATTTTAAAGTAGGATTCTAAATACTGGTATATTGTCTGTAAGGGGATCTGCCCTTGGCCGCTCTGCATTCACACCCTGTATTTGTACTATGCGCCTCCTTGTAAACGGTACTAGTGACTTATAGCATCCAAGGACATGCATTATTTAAATAGTATACATCAAAACACCAATTCATAGGCTATTCCTGAATTTTTAATATGATTATTCAAGTCAATTATATTTCAGTTTAATACTTTTTAACATATTTTTTTACTAAATGGTAATTTGTGTGCATGTGTTATTTTTTATGAATCCTTCCCTGTGCGGGAATTAGCCCTGAGCCTTAGCTTGCTGTGTCCTTGTGTATGTTTAAGTATGTGAGTAATAATTCTTGTGATTTAATTCCAATACGTACCATTTTAACGATTGAAAGAAAAATGAATATCATTATAATTGTAAATTCATAAAATTAATGTAGCGAAGTTTTCAAATTTATCTCTGTGGGACTCCATTTCAGAATATTTACAACTCAATTCCTGTTATTTAGTTATTAGTAAGAAGTGAACCGCATGGAGGATATAAGACTGGCAAGAATCGCTAAGACTGAAAAAGCTAACAGCAGGAGATTACCAGGAAGGCCGCTGAAAAGGTGGAAGGACAGCTGGACGTCATCATCCCAGGACAGCCCACCGTCACAAACAGGTCATACGACCTTAACTAAGATGAAGAAGAAGTAAGAAGTGGAATACCAAAGTAATTTATTTTTTAATTCAGATAAATAAAAGGTTGAGAAACACAATTTCAAAAGTTGTCATACAATGTTAATGTAACGCTGAAGCGATTTCAAACAAAAGTGTTTTCTTTTTAAAGTGGTTCTCAAATCTTTTGACGATTGAAAGGAATGTGTACATTTGAATGGTTATTACAGTATCGTGATAAGGGGGTAAAACTAACAACGGATGCCGTTATTGTTTGACTTTTTGTGTTTTAATTCGGAATTCGCGTGTCGACATGCAAACGCTCTATATTTTTACGGTACTGTCATATTTTAAAAAAATATTTTTTTATTTTTTAACGACTGTAAAAAAACTTATGTAAACTGATAAGCTTTGTTTAATGTGTGTTATTTTTTTTAAGCGTGAAAACTTAATTTAAGACAGGATTGAAAAATATGATAAAATTATATTTCTTTTTAATTTAGGTTTGAACGAAAGCTGAAGAATTTTCCCAATTTTTATATTTATTTTCTACTTTTTTATCGTATTAACTACAAAGAAGTTTAAGTAACCATAGATAATATTACATATGTAATGAGATTCTCATCATATGACGATATGATTAAAGATTTGATTACGCACTTGAAGTAACAGTGTATAATTGATATCAAGTGTTACACCACAATCCGTGGCTTAGTGAATAAACTCTTTTACTCTGTTTGACGTTTCTTATTTGAATTCATTTGCAAGTGTTTGCATTGGTGGTAGGATTTATAATTCTAGAATTCGGGATCAGAACTGAATTCGGCAAAGTTTTACCGGTTAATCTACAAGTATCGACTTAATAATAAGTAAATATGTAAACGTAAAAAATTAAAGTCTAAAAGTTAGTCTAGTTACAAAACTTACTTGTACGTGTTCAAGTGCTGTTGCCTGTCACCGTGCGGTTCTATTTACAACACGTACGATAGCGAACTGCGAGTTACTTGCCTAATTCAGTAATTTTCAATTCAGATAAGCTCTTCTTCTTTTGAGTTTGATCCTCACACGCAGTGGTATTCTTCTATAAGGTCACCGCGAGCGTTGTTAGATTGTGTAGCTTCTGCACGCCTCCAAAAAGGCATAAAGTGAGAGACTGTGGTCGATGTAGTTCATTGTCAGGATTTCCCCACACTCAAAAAATTGCGACTATGTTAAGTCTAATTTGTGTATAACATATACAGTATAGTGCACTCCACATTTGATTTCATTTATTCTACTTCTTCCAAGACAGAGAAAATCCAGACAATACCCCCATTGGATTGCATACAAGATACCTGTTTTCACGCCACACACTTGTCAGGACTGTATTTGATAAATTACATAGTTCACCTCCCCAATACTAAATTCGCAACATTTCATGCTCCTGAAACATGTTTCTCGAAGCAAAATAATTTAGTATATTTCTAATACTGTCGCTAAGATTAAGTCAATAGAAAAAAGAGGTTATCTTAAGTACTCACCGCTTTGGAGTACAAGATTATATCCTGGATTGTAAAGAATCCCATGGTTATTGTTTGTTTAGGAAAAGGGGCCTATAATAAATTAAATTTTGTTTTGGTGATACAAATGAAATAGTGCACCGCCAACTCAGGTGGTCGGCTCGGGTTGTAAAACTACATTCGGATTGTAAAGAATTCCATGGTCATTGTTTGTTTAGGAAAAGGGTTTAAAATAAATTCAATTCTGTTTTGTAAAGATGGAAATTGTAAGACCATCGGTAAACGACTGAGAAGACAAAAACAGGGTCATAAAAATCCAGTGCTCAAGGAAGCAATAAATTCTGTCTAGACGATATACCCTTTTGATGAATTGTAAGAGACACCGATCTCAATTGTCTTTTAAAAGTAAAGTATCATATCTATGACGTTACTATCGAAACTATTATTTTAAGTGAGAATGAGTACGTGTAGCCTCTCTTTCTCGCAAGTGCCTATAAAAGGCCCGAACTTCCACGAGGAGCTCTCTTGTGCCTTCAGATAAGATACGGTTAGGACGTCTGTCCAGAAATAGTGTTTCTACCGAGGACAGCCTGACTAGTTTTTCTTCGTGTATCGCAGAAGCCCAGGACGCCATCAGTAATTACGGGTGAATATTATTCCTTTAATTTCAATGCTGGATTTCGTCGCCACGCTAAAAACCCACCGAGTAAAGTAATTTCAAATTGTTATTGAAATCTCCCTTGCTAAATACAACACATTTTTTTCTTGCCAATTTTAAACTTTTTTTCTTGACATTCGTCAAGTTTTTTTTATATATTTTTTTTCTTTTTTTTCTTTTTTTTTACAATATAATAAACTGTTTCATTCCAAATTATACTTGTTTAATTGTGTCGCCTGTCCCTGCGAGAGTTGAGAGAGAGTTATTCAGAGTCAAAGGAACCCAACAAACCCCAGAGATCTAAAGAGTTCTTGCCTCTTTAAGAAACCGGCTGACCTGAACGGGAGTGTCATACCTCATATGATGGTAATGTTTTATAATTAATTTAAATATTGAAATGTGTACAACCTAATATTGTTTTAAAATAGGAAAGAGGTGTGACATATTGACGCCCGAACGTGCGGCGTATTTTACTCTGGTATCTCTGATCTCTCGCTAGACAAGGTTTTTATTTATAATTTGTTTGTTTTAAATAATAATTTATTTTCAGGAAAGTGTTTTATATGTATTTTTTTGTGTGCGACCGTTTGTTTTCTCTATTTTTGTTCTCACGTGTATACGGGCTTCATTTTGGTTAAACTGTTTTAAAGTTGTTTATTAACGAATCGTGAATAGATTTTTAGTTAATCGTGATAAGAAAAAGAATAGATTTTCTAGCTAATGTTCGCTAAATATTCCGTTGTAAAGAGAATTGTGTTCCGATTTATTTGAGACCAATCTCATATGAAGAGAGTTCGTGGGTAGGCAAAGCGCACGAAACGCCTATCTTTCGTGAAATAGTTCGCTGTTCAGTTGGCCCAGTTTTTCGGGTTTTCTTTCAAGGATTAATCATTTCTTGGTGCTCGGTTTGTCGAAATATGGAGAATTTCAACGGTTTAATATTGCAATGAAGTAGAAGTTTCGCTTAAGTTAGATTCCTCTTTTACTTAAAAAGATTCCGTTGGAGCAAGTTATTTTTGGTTTCGATCCTGGTTCAATGGCCGAATCATGCATTGAATAGTTTCTTTCGGTAATGGATCTATAAACGATATAGTTGTTTATAGAGATTGAACTACATTTTGGTCTATAGTTGTTTGTAAATTTGAACTACGTTGTTTAGAGAAACCTTGTTTGTTTAACAAAACGATCGAGTTAGAATTGTTGTTTTGTTAGTAAGGTCTTGATTTGCTTCGGTTGGGCCTTTTGTCCTATTGTTTTATTGTTGCAATGTATCCAATTAAGGCCGAGGGAAGATCTCTTCATTCTGCTCCCCTGTTTTCAAGAAAAGAAGTGCGCGGTCAGAGAATTGTAAATAGGACTGGTGTGGTATTTCGTGGATAGTCAGGCTTAAAAAGAATGAAATTCCACGTGGATTAAGCTCCAGCTCATCTTTGAAAGGAGATGGGCTAGGCAAAGTGTTATATGCGCCCTACTTTCGTAAGAAATATTCCAATCGCGTAAATGATCCAGTTTACGAATTTTGTTTTAGAATAAATAATAATTATTATCTCAGTGGTCAATTGAATGACGATAATTAGTGTTTTGAAATCGTAGAATATTCCAGTTGAACAAGAATTGGTTCCTGGTTAATTGAGATCAATCTCACCTTGAAAGAAGGTAACTTCCGTAAATAATGTTTCAATCGCGCTAGTGATCCGGTTTACGGATTTTGTTTAGGACTAATTAATAGTTAAAAGCGCAGTGTTCGGTTTAGTAATTTTCAAAGTCAAAGGCAAAAGGAGGAATTGCGTCGTGATTATGGATAGTTTATTTTGTTATCGGTGCAGCGGGTCAAGTAGTAAATATTGTGAAAAAGAAAAAAAAAGCGGAATTGAAGATGGTTAGGGTTGTAAAGTGAGCCTTGATCAAGAGGACGGTTTAGTTTGTTTTAAATAATTTAGTAAGAAAGAAAGTTCTAGAAGTTCTTTTTTTTGTGTTTTTACAACACGAAATCACACGCGCGAAGTATTGCTAGGCGAACTGGAGAGAGCGCTTAACTTTTAGCAGATTAGTTTCCAGTACTATTGTCACAGTGTATGAAGTATGGTTGTTGTATTTTACTGGTAGCCATATACGCTGTTCGTAAACACTGAGTGGAATTACGTTTAGATAAACTCATTGTTCTCGTGTCCATATCTTTTGATAGAGAAGTTTGTTATCGGGTCTGGATCGAATTTCGTTTGGTTGAATTCTTTTGTCTTTGTATCGATACATTTGTTAACGAAGTGGTTTATGGGTCTCGGTAGGAATAGGGTTTTGGGATGATTCCTTTGTTCTGTCAATGCATCTGTATAGCACGGTTGGTTTAGAAATTCGAAAGGAATTTCGTTTTAAATAGATTCTTTTGTTTTGCATCAGTACATTGGGTACAAAAGATTTGGCTTGTCCTTGAGATAAAGGTAAGCAGACTTCATTCAATCTTGTAGGAGTTTCTAAGAGATGCAGCCCTTTACCTTCTCAGAATTAAGGTTAAGCAGGGTAGTGATTGTCATTTAGTCAATAGAGTTTTCCTAGAAGGGTATGGGTCGGAAGACTTTAGGATAAAGCGCAGACTAGACGGTCTTATGTATAGAAACGGTTGAGTCCCTTACAGATTATATTCCAAGAATAGGGAATTTAAAATCATTCTTTAGAGCCACCCTTGTCAGATAACGAATTATCGCGGGTGTAAGAAGTGATAGCATAAAGATGGCGCAGAGATTGTCTGTTTCCAGTCGTCGTTAGTTGAGGATTTGTGAAAACTCTGCTCAGTCTTCGAGCTAGTAATTAGGGAAGATAAAAGATCTCGCCTCGCTTCCTTTTACTTAAGAGCGTGGCCAGGTAATCGGTAGTAGAGTATAGCACTCCATGTCATAAAGCCAAGAGAGAATTAGTTCGGATTCTCGTAGTCGAAGCACATAAGAGGAGCATGGGCAAGTGTTAAATAGAGTATAGCCTCTTTGTTGTTCCAATAACGATAGAGTTATTTGTGTATTTTCTCTTTAGAAGCTAAAGAGCGTGGTCGAGTGACCAGTAGTCGAGTATAGAACTGTTTCTCGTCGTAATAGGGAGATCGTAGTTGAGAATTCTCTCATTAGAAAACTAGAGAGCGTGGTCGGGTGACCACTACTCGAGAATGGAACTCTTTGTCGGCGTAACAAAGAAATTGTTAGTTTGTGTTATCCTTTTTTTGAAATTAGAGAACGTGGCCAGGAGACCAGAGTTCGATTATAGCACTCTTTTTTTGTTTTAATAACGAACGAGTTAGTTTGTGTTATCTCTTTTGAAATTAGAGAACGTGGTCAGGTGACATGAGGTCGAGTGTAGCATTCGTTGTCGTTGTAGTAACAGGAGAGTTAATACTGTATTCTCTCATTGTAGACTGGAAAGCGTGGCTAGATGATAGCTGGGAGATTAAAAAAAAAAAATTTTCTGGTCGTTTTACCAGAAACGGAGTTGGGAACACGGTTGGAACTCGGTTGGAACTAGAAAGCGTGACCTGGAGTCAAATTATTAAATGTATCATTCTTGTCTTGTAAGAAGGAAGGAATACAGGGGTTATTCTCTTATAAGAAGACGGTAGAAGTTTAGCAGTTGCATATATACTATAAATTGACTATTGAATACAGTATAGCTTAGAATAGACCTTATGCGGTGAGTCCGTCGTCACACGATAAGGACGCGAACATATAAGATGGGTCCGGTCCTGAGCACAGCTTCTGTGCCCGGGTGGATTATAGATGAGCTGATAGTTGACAGTGTAGTAATGGGTTCGTCAGCGCCTAATTGGGAGTCATTCATGGTTAGGAAAATGGTTCGTAAAATAATTAAATTAAATATTTTGTTATATACCTTGAGGGTATACACTGTCGGGTTCCTTGGTGAATGACAGTTTAGTATGTCAAGTGACGTCACCGGTGCGAATTTATTATTGCACAAGGGTGAATGAATAGGTGAGCTGGCCGTGGGCAATCTCGTATGGATTCATTTCCATATGTTTTATGTATGGGCTGGTATTCAACCCGGTGACTTCACCAAAGAATACCTGGCGTTCAATGAACCTGAGCCTGGACCACGAGTGGCGGAATGCTGAGAGCCTAGAGTAGGATTATATGTATCTCAACGAAGGACTTAGGTCCTTCTGAAGTAAGAATTCATGTAATACATAGATGATTAGTACCGTTGGTAGAAGGTACACGTATTACGTTCAGGATCAAATTGCTCTTGTGTAATGTGAGCTCAGGTATGGGTTACCTGACAGCTGTTGTGGTTTAATTAGTGGTTATTGTTACTTTCTCATTAGATTCCCTATCGGAATTATTGACTCCGTAGATTAGGGCATTAAGTGAAGACATTCTTGGAAGTCTTCCGAATTTCGTTTTGGGGTAGGATTGTCTTCCTAATTGTTGTCTTATCTGGTAAGAATTCGTGAGGTATTCCGAACTTCTTAACGGAGGGGTGTACCCTTCCCCCGGGAGTAGCGTTCCAAAGATTGTACTGAGGATTCAGTAGAGTATCCATCGTGGATAATTGCTTTGCGCTAATGCTATCGCTGGACAGTGGTCCGTAAGTTTAATAGCAGTAGAATTGTTCAGTAGTGCTATGGAGTAAGTGTTGCTTTCCACCGAGTTGAATTTTGGAAAAGGTTGTACAGATGGTACAGTGGAATATCCGTTTCGGATAGTTGCACGCAGTAAATGTTAGTTTTTGGGTTCCATGATGATATTAGCCGTTGATGTGTTAGGAGTTTTCTTGTAGGGGAAGTGTAGCATTCCACGGTGTTGAAGGGCTATAGTATTGAAGTAAGTCATCTTGTTGACGAGTCGACTCCTGTTGAGTGTGGAGTATATACTTTGAAATAAAAATGAATTATTTTTTTGTTGTTGTTGTGTAAAATGTTATAAAATATTTTGTTCTGTCAAAGCACTCACCGAGTACGGGGTCGCAAGTTAGTCTATGAGGCAGCGCAATGAAAGGTTTATGGGTAGTGCGGAGGTCGTAGTGGTGCTGCTGGGAGGAATAAGGATAAGAGTATGGTGCGTTCTCGAATGAACTTTGACAGAATTTATGTAACTGTTACGGTAATTGCCGTTGTATTTTTGTTCAGCTTTGAACTTGTACTGATTTTATGTAACTGTTAAGATGATTACCGTTGTATTGTTTGCTCTGTTTGAGTTTTGGGATAAGAGCTCTGGTTACTGTAGCGTTGGCAGCATGCGTTATGACTGGGGGCTGCGTTTCTTGGATAGTGAAATCTCGAAACGAACCCGTGCCCTTGTGGTCGGACGTATGGTGGGTCTCGCTCGGTAAATTGAATTCCCAGTTTTTTGTTGTTTATTATTGTCTCCTTACTTTGGCTCGGTGTGAATCACCGAGAGGCCTTGGGCAGCCTTAAGAGTCCGGGTTGGGAGAAGCTAGCCTCCCAACCGATAAAGGTTTTGAAGATGGCCTGAGAATACATCTGGGATGGATTGCTGTGTGTCTCCATCACGGGCCTCATGAACCCATATTAGCAATTGCGAATACAGATATGTTCTGTTATGTACACGTTTCGGGCTAAGGTAGCTTCGGTTCGTGAGGGTCGCGTGTCTGTCGCCCGGATCCTAGATGACCATAGTTGTGTATGTGGTATCACGTGATTCTTGGCTCTGTTCTGGGGGTCCGTAGACGCGTCCTGCTTTCAGCCGGGGCTACTCGCCAATTTTGTATTATGTTTTGTGTTTTTTTTTTTTTTAGTGGACTAAGGGTCCATTTATACAGTTACCATTCTATGTGGTGGTGAATTGTTGCTGCAACGGTTGTCCAGACCTTGGAGTCTGAGGAAACCTTAGATATGTGTAAAGTTCAGTGTGAACTTAAGGAGATATAAACCCTAGTTAAGTTCTGTGTGAACTATAGGATATTTGAAACTCAACGTGTAAGGTTCTGTGTGAACCTCTTGAGATTTAAAAATGATAATATTGGCTTGCGAAATTGATTGTTATCATTGTTGTTGTCATTTCGCCCGGAAGTGGCCGGAAGTTTGGACCGCCTTGTGCTGTAAGCCAGGGGCGGTCGTATTGTGGAAAGCGCCCGTGATATGGGGCCGCTTTAAAATTTATCAGTTCCCGACTGTGCAGTATAGGGAAGGGCGAAGAAAAGATTGTGTTGTAAAGTATTGTCTTTGGTGTATCAAGGGTAGTGAAGTTGTAATTTTGTGTTGAGCCATGTGGGTGGTTGGTTGGACGGAATCCACATTGAAAGGGGAGAATTTCAGGAATCACCTTTGAAGATCAGCTGGTTCATAGGTTGGCCCGTGACCTGCAGTGAACCCACTAAAGTCGGCCTTTGGGAGAAGACTGCAGACTTGTTTTATTATTTTTGGCTAAGCTGTGTCCATTTCTCAGAATATTGTAATGAGAGAATGGCTTAACTGATTTGTTTCCCTCTTGGTCAACATTGGATTGTTAGTTGACCTTGCTGTTTAATATTTAGTTAATTGTATTGCCAGATTGTATAATATTATTGTAATTTCTTTTTGTGTGTGATTTGATTTTATTAATATCGTATCAATTTCCTGTAATCTTGTACCATTGTGTATTGTTTTGTTTTGTATCAATTTCCTGTAATCTTGTACCATTGTGTATTGTTTTGTTTTGTATCAATTTCCTGTAATCTTGTACCTTTGTGTATTGTGTTGTTTTGTATCAATTTCCTGTAATCTTGTAACATTGTGTATTGTTTTTTTTTTTGTGTGTAAGGAGTTGGGGAGGAGTGTTCCCCGCTCCTGTATAACCGGCTATGTGTTGATGTTAAATTGTTTAGGACCCTAGTCAAGGAAAAGGTTTACGTGGTTTCCTTCCTCGTGGTCGGTCTTACACCAATTAAGACTACACCTATGGCAAATGCTGACTAGAGATAAATCGGCCACGAAACCGTATCCGGTGAGGGGTACATACACCCCTCGCTCCTTAGAAACATCCCTCGGACTGATGCGTCTGTGATATACGGAGGATAATTTTTTTTTTGTTTGTTGTTTTTTTTTGTTCTTTCGGTAACTTAGGGTGGGGTGTCAGGACTGTATTTGATAAATTACATAGTTCACCTCCCCAATACTAAATTCGCAACATTTCATGCTCCTGAAACATGTTTCTCGAAGCAAAATAATTTAGTATATTTCTAATACTGTCGCTAAGATTAAGTCAATAGAAAAAAGAGGTTATCTTAAGTACTCACCGCTTTGGAGTACAAGATTATATCCTGGATTGTAAAGAATCCCATGGTTATTGTTTGTTTAGGAAAAGGGGCCTATAATAAATTAAATTTTGTTTTGGTGATACAAATGAAATAGTGCACCGCCAACTCAGGTGGTCGGCTCGGGTTGTAAAACTACATTCGGATTGTAAAGAATTCCATGGTCATTGTTTGTTTAGGAAAAGGGTTTAAAATAAATTCAATTCTGTTTTGTAAAGATGGAAATTGTAAGACCATCGGTAAACGACTGAGAAGACAAAAACAGGGTCATAAAAATCCAGTGCTCAAGGAAGCAATAAATTCTGTCTAGACGATATACCCTTTTGATGAATTGTAAGAGACACCGATCTCAATTGTCTTTTAAAAGTAAAGTATCATATCTATGACGGTAACGTCATACTATCGAAACTATTATTTTAAGTGAGAATGAGTACGTTTAGCCTCTCTTTCTCGCAAGTGCCTATAAAAGGCCCGAACTTCCACGAAGAGCTCTCTTGTGCCTTCAGATAAGATACGGTTAGGACGTCTGTCCAGAAATAGTGTTTCTACCGAGGACAGCCTGACTAGTTTTTCTTCGTGTATCGCAGAAGCCCAGGACGCCATCAGTAATTACGGGTGAATATTATTCCTTTAATTTCAATGCTGGATTTCGTCGCCACGCTAAAAACCCACCGAGTAAAGTAATTTCAAATTGTTATTGAAATCTCCCTTGCTAAATACAACACATTTTTTTCTTGCCAATTTTAAACTTTTTTTCTTGACATTCGTCAAGTTTTTTTTATATATTTTTTTTCTTTTTTTTCTTTTTTTTTTACAATATAATAAACTGTTTCATTCCAAATTATACTTGTTTAATTGTGTCGCCTGTCCCTGCGAGAGTTGAGAAAGAGTTATTCAGAGTCAAAGGAACCCAACAAACCCCAGAGATCTAAAGAGTTCTTGCCTCTTTAAGAAACCGGCTGACCTGAACGGGAGTGTCATACCTCATATGATGGTAATGTTTTATAATTAATTTAAATATTGAAATGTGTACAACCTAATATTGTTTTAAAATAGGAAAGAGGTGTGACACACTATCCAACGGCACCGCCATTTATCGACGATCGACTTGTTTATTTACTCCAGTCTTTCGGATTTGATGACGGGAAGTAAAACGGAGTGGCAGTAGTTTTCTTATTACCATAATCAAAGGCTCTTGGTCAATTTGCGACATCCTTTTCACTTTTTAATGCGGTTTTCTTCACAATTCAAATCAATAGATGGAATAGTTGCCAGAACTGGAAGCCGAGATGGAAGTGTAGAGTTGAGAGTTCTCGTGATAATACGCATCGCTTCATGTATTGCATACGATACATGCGTGAAAACTTAGTGCGTGTGCACACATGACATATTATGACACACAAAAACAGTAACTGGCTACGGGAACAACCGAATCCATCACCGAAATTTGTATTGTAGTATGCGCGCGTCGTATCTCCAAGTTTTTTTTCTCCTAGAGATTATCAATGATATTTTAATGTGAGCGAATATGTTAGCATATCATCTAGATAGCGGTGATACGAATATTTACTCACACGTTAATTTGCAAATATAATGTCCACCCTTTCCAATGCTTTTGCGTTGTGAAGGTGGAAAAATTAGAAGTTGTTTTTGATCCATTTGGTTTTAAGTTTACTTTTATAAAATCCATATCTACACTACCATCGAGAGAAAGGGAAGATACAGACTCAGCAGATACACATGACACGCATGGCAACTAATCAAATGTTCACCATCCCTAAAGTTAAAACCTCTTTTGCCCAAAGGCAATATGCCTATTTAGCTCGCATGACATACAATGGCGTGCCTAATTCAATAAAGGTAAAGGGATGAAAACCATTTAGACAGTCGATCGGAGCGTTGTTGTTATTGCGACAGGAGTATGACTACTTGGACTTTCAGGATGAATGACGTGTGGAAAGACTTGTGTGGGCTTCTTTTCGTTGTTTTATATTTGTGTTTCTATATATCTTTGTTTTTATTTTTATGATTGTGTGCGGTATATTATGGGATGAACATTTTTGGCCTTTCTGGAGTGATGATGTGTGAGCAATTTGATTCTGCATGATGTATCCAGTTGTAATTAAGTGTCACTGTTTGTCAGGTGGATGAGAATGTGCAACGGGGTTTTGTTTTTTGTAATTGAAATTTCGATATATTTTTTCATGCTTAATATCCTTAGTGAGATTTATTTATTTATTTATTTATTTTTTTCAAAACAGGCTTAGCCCAATTACATTGAAAAATACAAGACATTAAAAAAGAAGAAAAATTACAGGGAAAATTTTTTTTTTTTTAAATTATATAAAATAAAAAATAATGCATATGTATACAAACGAGTATTTACACACAAACGTATGTTACATATATATTCAGTCACTTAAGTATGTTGATGAGTGCTTTCTAACGCGCTTAATCTAAGAAGAAAATTTACTTTTGCTTTTGGTAATGTGATATGAAATATGTCAATATCCGAAGCAGTCCCGTTAAGAAGAGTTAAGGCCCTTCCAACAGGCATAGCGGCTGGAAGACCCGTTCTTGCTTATGTTATTGAGAACAGTTCCTGCCGGCGCAGTCTAGTGTAATTGAGATACAGGCGAAAACCTAGTTTACTGGGGACACGACAAATTTAAAGCAACAAACCCAGATCCATTAAAATTGTATGTCCAAATTAAATTACCTTTTGTTTTTTCGCAATTTATGTATGTTTCTTGTCATGTGTGATAAATAAAAAAATAAATAAAATAAATTTAAAAAATATCAATGATCCCTACCCTTACGTTTGAGATGGATAATAATACTCTCAACCACGTTAACGTTAAGTGCCCTGTACGCGCCGAGTATGGTTTTTATTCAAGTATCTCCCAACAACATATCCATCGATATTAAGTTTCATGGTATTTCGTCACATATGTTCACATTCATTTCTATTCTTGAAATTATTATTGGAACATGTAATCCTCTTCACTTAATATAATGCCTAATAAATACAAATAAAACCATTCACTTTATTCATGCATCAATTTCAAGTAATGACAATAAAACTTACCTTAAAAATATTATAATATAGGAAGACCATGATGATGCAAGGGATGTAGAAGGAGCTGAGCGATGAGTAGATGATGAAGTCGCTGTTGTAGAAGAGGCACAGGTCAGGCAGTCTGTCCGGTGTATTGTTGAGGCCCAGCACGATGGGGGAACCGATGGCAGCGCTGATGAGCCATACCAGGACTATCGTCAACCACACACGACGGTTGTTCTTGTGCTTCGCATACTTTATTGGCTGGGTCACAGCAATATATCTGAAAGAATAATGAGAAAATCACATGTAGATTTTTCCAAATGTTGTAAAAAAAATTATTTGAAGAAGCGAAAATCAGATAAATGTTTGAATTTTCTACAGGGCAAACCACTCACAACCCTTATTTATTTATGTGTATGATACCTCTCTGTATAAAATATTCAAAGTGCTGATATGGATATTTAGTAAAGTCTCTGAAAAAAAAAATGTTTTACCCCATTAACAGTCTTTTTGATTTTTTTTAAATCAGACATACTATATAGACCGTGACCATGAAATTATATTTGATGAGAAGTTGAGTTTAGCTCCACATATAGATAAAATGGCCTCTGCAATATTGTACAGACTGTACTTCATATGGATAAAATGACCTCTGCAATATTGTACAGACTGTACTTCATATAGATAAAATGCCCTCTGCAATATTGTACAGACTGTACTTCATATAGATAAAATGGCCTCTGCAATATTGTACAGACTGTACTTCATATAGATAAAATGGTCTCTGCAATACTGCAATATTGTACAGACTGTATTTCATATAGATAAAATGGCCTCTGCAATATTGTACATACTGTACTTCATATAGATAAAATGCCCTGTGCAATATTGTACAGACTGTACTTCATATAGATAAAATGGCCTCTGCAATATTGTACATACTGTAATTCATATAGATAAAATGGCCTCTGCAATATTGTACAGACTGTACTTCATATAGATAAAATGGCCTCTGCAATATTGTACAGACTGTACTTCATATAGATAAAATGGCCTCTGCAATATTGTACAGACTGTACTTCATATAGATAAAATGGCATCTGCAATATTGTACAGACTGTACTTCATATAGATAAAATGGCCTCTGCAATATTGTACAGACTGTACTTCATATAGATAAAATGGCCTCTGCAATATTGTACAGACTGTACTTCATATAGATAAAATGGCCTCTGCAATATTGTACAGACTGTACTTCATATAGACAAAATGGCCTCTTCAATATTGTACAGACTATACTTCATATTGAGACTTAAAAATGACTTTTCTATGCTAGAATAATTTAATACTTTGTCACCCCACTAAGATGTCTGTGTTGAAAAAATAGAAAGCATACAGCGAAAGTTTTCACGTTTCATAAAATTGAAACTGCTTATCTAAGTAACTTAGTTGAACTATAGTCTATTGTTGGAAATGATGAATCTTACAACCTTGTCAAATACAAGAAAAATGTTTTTCCCCTCACACTTAAGATTGTCAGCTCACATTTCAATAGGCCAGGAATAACTTTGATTGTTATGTTATACGTTCCTCGAAGGTCACCCGACCAAATGTTCTGTCACGTAGTAAAGTTTTTTGTTCCAAAATTTTACTCGTGCAATCTCTGCTTTTTTCTAATTTTGACTATGCGGACGTTGGACAAACAGCTGGACAAATAACAGCGTCTTCAAAATGTTTTTCTAAGATTTGTTTTTAACCTGAGAAAGTACGATCATATCACTTCGTACCAGAAGGGGCTGAACTGGTTGAACGTAAGAAATAGACGCCACTATTATGCTATAGCGATAAGATTCACACATTATCGCTATAGCATAATATTCTTAACTATCCCGCCAAGCCCTGTTATCTCGCCGAAAATTTTCGATCATGGACGTTTATTGGCTTTCCCAGTTCACCGATCTACTTTTTTTACGCCGTTCTTTACTGTTCAGGCAGTGAAACTCTGGAAACAGTCACAAACCAAGGAGACTCGTTCCGTCTTTAAGAAGCGACTGAAAAAAAACTCTTGATTTGTTGTCAGTAATATAATGTGTTTCGTTCCTTATTTTTATTTCCTCTCCACCATCCTTTCCATTTCATTTGATTGATGATATCTCACTTTTAATTTATGATAATATGTTTACGTTCATAATTTTCATATCATAATATAAATAGGCCAAAGCCCGTACAATGGTTGTCGTCAAAGAAAGAATACGAAAATTGAATTCTGAATACAAGAGAGCGAGAGAGGAATACTTCGAAATTTTAATCTCGGTGGGTCCGTGATTTTTGAACCGGTGTAAAAGGGGACGATGCCAATTTATTTTGAATTGTAATTCATTTAATTATTTATTTATTTCCTATTATATTAAACCTTATAATTACTTGTGTTTCTTTATCTTATGCTCCTTTTTTGAATTCAGACAATATATGTGGCTTTTTCACGATGTCGGAAACGCGAAAACATTAAAGTCAATATATCTGAAACAAGTCTTCAAAGAAAACTTTATCAACGATTTAAATTAAACAACAGTAATGTTTATATGTACACACAAAACATCGTGTATAGTATAAAGAGATTTTTGAGAATTAAATAATTCATCAATCAAGATGTACCTTTTTTATTTTAAACTTTAAACATTAATGAACCCTAAAAACTTTAAGCAGATCTTGCTCTATTCGGTATTTCAAAAATGTAGAATTTGTTTTACTTCCGTGAATATTTCACGGGCTGCAACTAGTTTTAAATATTCTTTTAAATATTTTTTTCGACCATGTAACTTGCTTAATTTATTTTTGTCTCGTGGAAGAGAGTACCGCCTAACAACAAACCCGCCAGATTGTTTTTACAACGAAGTATTAAATAATTAATAGAAGTGGTTGTAACAAATTATGTTTACAACTCTTGCATAACTAGACTGCACATATTGGCCAATCAATATGGGCATTGTATTGATTTTCATTTGACTGACTATTTGCAGTAGTGAACTGAAGAAGTTGTTAATGTCGAGGTGAATCAATCAAATTGTTTAGGTTTGATTTGTCTATTCACATTACTAACATATCAATTTAAAATTTTATTTGTTGTTATTTTCTCATACTTTATATTAAATGAATAATTTGACTATTAAAAAAAAACAAACCAATTAAAATATGGCCTGAAAATATGATATAAAATCAGAATACCAATAATGTAAAAAATAATAACTCCAAAACCTCTCTATATAATATAGTTGCTCCACTTTGGTTTTAACCCCGGTGTTCAATAAAACAATACAGGTTTAAAATATTCTAACCAAAAAAAAAATTACTTAAATTTTTTCCACACATGACCCATTTTTTGGTATTCTCCGAATTTTTTTGATAAGTATTTGAGAGTTTATTAATACGTATTTCTGCGTGTTGTTCATAAATTTAGGGAGAGAAAAACATATTTCAGAAATCAATCGTACGCGAATGTTGGTAACACGATAGTGTTTGTGTTATTTGAGTAAAAGCAGACATCGTTCGTTGAGTACACAGAAAAATAAGTCATTTTCGATTTTCCATCAGAATTTCGATATTCAGTTATATTTTACTGTAAATACTGTGGCATGTTTACTCTTAAAATTGGTTTTAAAAACCTGATTTTTTTTATTTTAGCGAAGTATTTTGGTACAATATATTATATAACTAGCAAAAATACATTATTGTCTTTCTCTTTTTTCGTACTGTTTAAGAAAACGTTTGCTTCTTTTCAAATTTTTATTTCGAGTAACGGTATTTTTTTCTCTTCATTTTGAAAATTTGCTGTAAACATTCGTATTAGAAAGTCAAAATTAGAAGTGATGAATATTAAATAATCCAGTTTTAACTTATTGATTTAAAGTGAGTAGAGATGTCAAACAAGAATGCGTTATGTAACCATGGTTGTTCAATTTATGTAAAGATAAATGTACTCAGGAGTATCGCTGGCAAACCCCTTCGTGATAGAGTACGTAACACAGAAATCCGAAGGACGTGCGAAGTTGAAGATATTGTCAGATGGGGACGACCGAGAAGAAGGTTCTGGAACGAACACATATCCAGAATGTCGGAACAATGAGCCGTAAGAATGGCCAGGGACAGTATCTCCCAAGCAAGCAGACCTCCAGGACGACCTCCCAAAAGATGGAAAGAAAGCTGTCAGTTGACGTCGCAAGAGGCAAATAATGATGCAGAACCATAACAGGCCAACAGGCCTAAAATAAGATGAAGAAGAAGATAAATGTGTGAACGTATTATAAGACGTTAACTTTGAAGTAAGAATACGATGTTTGAATATGTTTGAAATGGTATATGATGAAGATCAGACGATGTTCCAGTGCTAGCAAAACGCTCGAAAAATTTACTAAATATTTTAAGAAAAGTGTATGAAAGCTTTTTGTAAAATGGGCTAAGTATGAATATTGGAAAGACTAAAACTATGATTATCTAAGAAAGGAAGTCTGACTGCGTGTGAAATAAAATTGAAAAAGGAAACGTGATAGCAAATCCACGAGATTTCGTACCTGGGAAATAATTGACATCAGGTGCCAACAAACAAAAGAGTCAATGGTGGATTCTGCAATGTGTTAACCAACCGAATCACTTCAAGAGACGCAAAACTGGTTGGTTGTTATTTTACATTGGTTCCAAAATTTGGATATTCTTCTTCGTTGTTTTCATTCTTCCTGGTCTTGCAACACATAAAATGAAGTGCTCAAAGTTTTTAATCCTTTATTTGATCCGTATATCTTATAGCATTCTTCTTCTTCCTATTGTCAAGTCAGGTCCCCCCAACGTTGAATATCACCAGACAGTAGGCATCTTTGTCCCCGGCAGCCCGAAAAAGATCCCCAACGATCCTTATACCAGTCCAATCACGTATATTGTGGAACCAGGAGATTTGTCTCCTGCAAACACCTCTTTGACCCTCTATTTTGCCTTGGATGATCAGGTGCAGTAATTTGTACTTTGCTCCTCTAAGTACATGACCCAAATAGGGCACCTTTCTGATTTTAATTTTAGTCAGTAACTCTCTATCAACTTTGCCTCTTATAGCATACGTTCGTCAATTGTCCCCGTGATCACCAACTTTTCTAGACGTTAGCCCAAAGTATGCTAGTTTTCTTTTTTTGTGTGTTGTCAAATGTCTTTTGATGATCTCCTAACTCTTGGAGGATAGAAACGCTGGTGAGCTTTTCAATCTATATCCGATACAGAACATCCATCCAATACCACATTTTGAAGGCATCTATCATGTTTGTTTCCTTATTTCTGATCCTTCATGTTTTCACTCATTACAGTGCTATGGAGAATATAAGAGGCTTAACCGAACGTATGGGTAAGCAAAAATAGAGGTAAAAATGAAAGTCAAGCCATTTAACCAGTTAGATTTTATGGTAAGGTGGGATATGATTCTGTCTTGTTAGGTTGAATATCAAACGTTTATAAATATTTTGATTTTTTTAAGTTTTTCTCTGGTTTTCCTCCGTAACGTTTATAAATACAGTGGTGAACATAATCTTAGAAGATCTTGATAGTGGTTCAAGCATATTTGTTTTAGTGCTCCGTTGACTTTATTTCTTTTAGTTACTCACAGTTCAATATCCCTCGTAACCCTTCCAGCACCTGAGAAAGTACTTACGAAATGGGATTCCTTATCTTTCTGTAATATTTCTTTGCTCACCCAAATATCGCATTTCCTTTCCCTTTCACACTTTATACAAACCTTAATTTTAGTGTCTTTAGTTTCAAAATTAACATTTTTATTTAAGTTATTTAACACTTCGTCTTGATATTAAACAATTTAGGAAATTTAATTTTTCCTTCTTATTTCAATAGAATTTCGAAAATTGACGTTAAATTGAAGGGGATATCATTTAATTCTTATTAATATTAAATATCACATAATAACAAACTGGAAAACAGTTTCCAGGTAAAGAAGTAACAATCAAATACTTTTATTGAAAAAACGACCTCCGTGGTATCAGAATGTTCCACAAGCTGAATATAAAATTAACATGGAAATTACTCGAATTTCCCAATTTTCATTAATGTTAGATGCTTTATAATATTAATGAAATTTCATATAATGAGACATAGTTAATAACAGTGGTGACACTAGGGTACGTTGAGCGTAGCAGCCGCCCTGAGTTCAAATCGAAAGGGGGTACAAATATAGAACTTTCAACGAAGTTCAGGCCTTGGGTTCGCCGAATATACTGTCTTGTCACTTTATTTGATTTCTATTAATTATTATGGTAATCTTTAATATGTCTGAAAGGTTGATAAGAACATATTGAATATCGCGACCGGGAGACAATATTGTATTCGGCCCCAACAACCGAGCCTTCGAATTAAGAATCACTGTTGTAGGCACATATCTTCATTTCACCATCGTAAGTATTTGAAATACTTTCGCATGTGAATGGGCTGCAATATTCACTCATTTAGCGTGCGAGTATTTTTACCAGACAGATTCTAAAGCTAGATTTAGACCTTTTTTGGGTACCATCGAGAATCAAGTGAATATAAACTAAGTTGCCAAAATATATATTCTGTACAAGTGTAAATAACCTAATATAAAAGAGGTGAGGTAGAGGGATTGAAGTGGGGAGAGATGTAATACAATGGGGAATGGGGCGTGGAAAAAATATGTGAAAGTGAATGTGAATCTTTAAGGTAGGGGAGGATTTTAAATGGGAAACATATTAAGCAGAGGGCTATTATAAAAATTGGTTTGGTTATTGATGATATTAAGTATGATACGATGATACGAAGAAGACGGTGGTCTTCGAAACTAGTTGTAAACCTAAATTTAACCTGTGGTGAACACAAAAATATAAAATAAGTTTTTATTTTACTTATTTTTTCTTTTTATGAAAAAAAAAATGGCATCACAAAGTGAAACTAAAGTCTTTTCGAAGATTCAATGAATGATTTACACTTATACACAAAAATACTAACAATTACAAATGACGTACTGAAAAGTAATATAGCTTCACAGTATATCATGCTTTTTTACAAGCAATTCACAACTGATTAATTAAAATAACCAACAAACAATTACAATATTTTTCTTCCTTTTTATTTATAGAACTTCATGAATATAATTTTTTATAAGTCTTAGTTTGTGAATTTCACTAAAACGATTTTATCATCGCGACTTGAGTTTTGAGATAATTCTCCGATCTATTTGAAAACAGACTTATTTTACTAAATAACTAATTTTTACAGAAAACCATTTAAAAAACTAATGTACATAATGCTTCAGTTTAAAAAAAGTCGACTGTATCTTTAAGTGCGTGGTGTATGTTATGTAATATTATATAAAACCAAAGCTGCTTGAGAGAAAAAAATCTCCACAAAGTTATTGATTTTCCAAAAAAAGCAATTCAAGTACAATAAACAAAATATCTAATTTTATTTATTTTACAGGAATGTGTTTTAATTTATGTATTCATATTGTCAATATATCTTAACTGGCATTGCGAAAACATTATACATTAAATTTTCAGGACGGTCGGTCAGTTTTATCTGATGCAGCTTTTCGTTAGGCAGTTTTATACAGCGATATTTAATATTACTATGAAAATTTATGATACACAGCAAATAAGCAATAGAAAAAGCACAAATTTGAATGTTAAATGCTCTAAGAGTAAAACTGGATAGGAATTTAATTCACCAGGAATCTAGCCTGGGACACCCGTTTGTCTAGCGTAAATGCTTACCGTTAGACCACATTTGCAAAAGAAAATAAATAAACACAACAATTATCCGGCTAATAAGTCATCAATACAAAAAAATGAGCCTAGATGGTTTTAACGATCTAGGTGGAAAAATCAAACCTTGAGACATCACTGAAAAATATTAATGAGAAATTTTCCATTGGGTAACTGTTATAGTAATCCTGGAAATTATCTCAAGATTGTCGAAGCGTTCATAATGAAGCGACTAAAATGAAATTTCATTTCTTTGTCGTTAAGCGTTTTAAAATTCAAGAATCGTGACCTCAGAAATCTTAAATACATATTTAATAAAGCTTTTTTTAAGACGAGATATTTTAAAGTGTTATAATTATCGCGAACGTCTAATATTTGATAACTTAAACGGTTTTTTCATTTTGTTTGATCGGTTAATTTTTGTATTTCATTTTCATATTATTACAGATTATACCCAATTTCATTATATCTAAAGAGAAAATCAGAATAAATTAAGATAATACTTCAAAAAACTAGTTAAAAAAATTCCTCCTTTTAAGTGAGTACTTTGTCAACATTTCCCTTCAATTAGTTTTGGAATCTAAGAAAAGGCGTTTGTTTCATTGTGTGATGTGTTTATAAATTTTAAATAACTTTTTTTTAAATTTCATTTATATATGATAAGAAATTTAACAAATACATATTTTATGAAAAAACAACAGGCTTTTTAATACGGACAGTTTTCATTGATCTGGGTTTGTTGTCTTTCATTTGTGGTGTTCCCAGTATACTAGGCTTTTTTCTCATTACCTGTATCGTAATGAGATAAATTTCTTTTTCTCATTACCTGTATCGTAATGAGATAAAATTTTTTTTCTCATTACCTGTATCGTAATGAGATAAATTTCTTTTTCTCATTACCTGTATCGTAATGAGATAAGTTTCTTTTTCTCATTACCTGTATCGTAATGAGAAAAAGAAAGTTCATGGTTTGCTTCTTGGTTACGCTAGTAGAAGACTTGTATTTTAGCTCACTTTCTTTGTAATTATTGCCAAGAGATTCAAGTACCTCAATCAAATTTGTCTCAACCTGCTTAAAAGTGTTTCATTGTGCACAAAAAGTGATACAGTAAGCGGTAACATAGGGGTTTGTTAGTGAACTCCTGGGTTGGTAATTAGTGTACAGTATTCCGGTTTTTGGCTAACGCAATCTACTTTTTTTATTTTTAAAACTCACAGCGCTTTCGTAACACCTCTTCAATAACTTTGGTTAAACTAAAATCTTTGGTAGAAGAATTTATTTGTGATATTAGCAATCCTATGTATGCTTATCGTAATTTCCAGAGAGGTCAAAGAACGCAAACTTAAATTGAGGCGCAAAACCATCTGTCTACAAAATCTTGGAACTGGTCTTGTATTGCTTTGCAGGTGAATACACTTGCCCTGTCTAGAATAGACTGAGTCTCACTGATCATTTGGATGTGGCAATAGCACTGAAGAGAGATTTAAGGTTATTATTTTCGGTTTTTTTGAAGCACGATAACGATAGTGGGAGTATTATCTTACCCGGTAACTTGTTTCGGAGCCTAATAGTGGGGACTAAAAAAATATTTTTGCATTCTTATTTATCGTGAATTTGTAGGGTGCATTGCTTAAACCAAAAAAGTATGGATTTAACTTTTTTATTTTATTAATTTGTTGTTAATTCTTGACGGAACTCTATTTTATCAGAATAAAATAAATTTGTTTTAATTTTTAAAAATTGATAACAATGAATTTATTTCCCAAAAACACATATTGAGTTGTTCTGCTGTCAAGGCTGTGAATAATTTATTTCCCAAAAACACATATTTAGTTGTTCTGCTGTCAAGGCTGTGAATAATTTATTTCCCAAAAACACATATTAAGTTGTTCTGCTGTCAAGGCTGTGAATAATTTATTTCCCAAAAACACATATTAAGTTGTTCTGCTGTCAAGGTTGTGAATAATTTATTTCCCAAAAACACATATTTAGTTGTTCTGCTGTCAAGGCTGTGAATAATTTATTTCCCAAAAACACATATTTAGGTGTTCTGCTGTCAAAGTTGTGGACAATTTTCAAAAATTAATTATAACAGGCGCTGTATAAATAATTTTACTGCACGAATACACTTTAGCAACTTGTACTTTCACGCCATTTTTTTTGCAGTAGAAGACATAAATAATACAGCGCTAGACTTTTTATTTCGACATACATATTTAGCACCTTTCCAATCCATACGCTTTTTCATACATTTCTTACGATTATTCTGACTCCACGTTTCGTTATTTTAAAATATCATCCACTTAATCCAACCATACTTTCCTTGGTTTTTTTTTCACATGCCTTGCACTCACATTTGTACTATAATTTTATAAAAATGTAGCAAATTCCATTTGACAAATATATTTCAAGCAAGTTTTGTCTCCTCTATGGATGGCGAATTTTCCACTTTAGTCGCTATATCCAAATTCCAACTTGGATACAACTCCTTTTCATACAATTTATATGAAAAGCGACTGTACCCGAGATAATGCCAGAATTGAGGGGTTCAATGTACTGAAATATTTTGTATTGCCAGTCATGTTTCAGGAATACCTTTCAGAATATAAATAAAGCAGATGTCTCTAAGATATTTGCATATTTAGTCTGAATCAGTGGAACATGTTTATTCTGAGTTGTGCGGAATACATTCTGAGAAACTCGTTTCGTTTCAAGTAAAGTGTAAGTCTTTTCAAGAAATGTTTATTATGTACAAAGATCTATCCTATAAAACACTTAGTTTTTTTATAAAACTTATGGTACTGCTTTAACTTTTAAATGCATTACGTTATGTTCCTTTTGGAATAGACATTAATAAAGATCTCCATACTTTTAGGAAGAGAAAATAGGACGCTAAAAACTATTATATATCAAATCCCCACGGCCTTGTTGAATAAGTTTTCCAACTTATTCAACAAGGGCATTCCATGTGCGCTTGGTAATATACAGAAACGGCAGAGCAGACACGGTAAAACTGGAATGGAGCGTGAGGGGATGGAATTTAAGTAGGTGTAACAATTATTAAGTATTTAGTAATTGTTTTCGCACGTCTTTGAATGAGCTTTTCAGCTAGTATACTATACTTGTAAAACTGCTTAAGACCTGGAGTTCAAACAGCCAAACAAGTTGGCAGTACTTCCACAAAAAAAATCGAATGCAACAAAACCATTATTTGACGACACTAGATCAAAGAAGTCAATCAGTCCGAAGATGAACCGATGTACTTGTAAGGCTTCAGCTTTTTTTTTATTCCACTTTGCACGGATTTCTCCTGTTACATAAAGAGGGTCTGATTCTTGTGTTAGCTTATTCGTTAGGAAGAATATCAGCCTGGATTCTTCTCATACGAGTTCTGATAGGCAGTACCGAGAATATATTAAGTGTCATTCAGTTATTGACTCGATTACCATTACAGTGCCACAAAATGTGATCTGCGGATTGATCTACATGGCCGCAAATATTACAACAGGGCAAAGGGAAAAGATTTAAATTTAAAAGTTTGGCATTAAAACTTCCATGGCTAGAAAGAAATAAGAGAGTCAAATAGTTTGAATACACCCACGGAAAGCTGAAGCGCACGCTGATGTAAGGGGAAAAAATGAATGACAGTTTTTCCACGGAGCATGACGACCATAGATAACTTGACCCCAAGGCAATTTTTTAGAATCGAGCGAGGTAATAAAGAATGAAATATTTTTAGAAATAAATATCTTTATTACTTAAATAACGATTCTCTAAAATCTTAAAATAAAATGTTTAGACGTCGGAGAATTTCTTGATTAATAATGAAAATGAACTAATGAAATTTATCCCGTTATTTTAAGATCCGACTGAAATGCAAAATATTTCACGAGCGAGGGCCGGCGCTAAATATATCCAGTTAATTGATTGCCCTCTATAACCGTCCACGATTACAAGGGCACTCGATCAATGTGATCCCCCTCCACGAGCCAGCCCTGGTAATTATTAACTCACCCTCAATTACAGCCCTGAAAAAATGAAGGCCCGCGGACCACGTTGAGAAAATGCATCTGGTCACTTGTGCCTGTGTTGTTCATGTATGGTATGGAGAAGATGTGGATTTATTTTATGGGGCGTATAGTCGCCCTCCTGCGTCCACAATGTATTTAGTCCTTTGCAATTCGGGTTCCCAAAAAAGTGCGACCATACTTCGCGTAAAGGCGTCTTCAAGGGAACTTTTCATTTATTGATGCCACACATGAGTGTGAAGAGGGTAGCGGCGGCTCTTATCAAAGTTCTTGCCCAACAGGAGAAAAAAAATAATAAACATGCTCATTTATTTATTTTACATATGACAAGCAACATACAAGCTAATTTTACTGACTCTTCCGGTCATAAGATAGTAGAAGGGACCAGGTGCATTAAAAATGTTTTTAAGCCTATACCTAGATGACATCCATGATCTAGTTGGTAAAAGATTTATCCCTTAACCCGGGGGTGGCGATTCTTGCTGATATCTACTTTTTTAACAATGACTTTTAGTCTAATTTTCACTTAATGGCTCGTTGACATATTTCTGGTTGATTTAAATAAATCTATACATTACAATAAGTCTGTCAGGTAGTACTGTATAAAAAAGTACAATAAAATACTTTAATTGGTAATAAAGTACTCTAACCTCGAATTAACATAACATATTTTTATTGTGGTGTACAATTGATGTATTTTTTTATCTTTTTAAAAACACAATGCAGTCCCTGAGCCTCAAAATATCCAGCCCTGATATAGATCACTTGTCCTATTCGTCACTCGTCCTCTCCACCACTCGCCCTATCTGCCTCATGTCCTATCCGCCACTCGCCACGAGATCGTGCAAAATGTGTCATTAGGGAATAGCTGGCGACCTTTTTGAAATTATTACGTTTTTGTGATGGCTGATGAAGGAAATTAGGAATCACTCGTCGAAAGTCGAACATTTCTCATTTCTGGCATTCATAAAATATTCAAAACGGCTTTGGTCGCCCTGGGAAATCAATGTGCCAGCCATGAATGAAGCTTGATGCTAGGTACAAGTTTATTTCGATATCTGAACAAGTATTCGGGCTTTACATGATTCGAGTTATCTGCGGGTGTTTCATGGTCTACATGAAAAGTTTCTTACAACTATAATATACGTACTCGTACTCGTATCAATAGGCAATGTTTATTTCAGGTTGAACATAATTAAGTACACCTTCAAGAATTGAAAGTATTTTTTTGTCTATCAGTAAATGTGTTTAAGTGATATCAATAATATGTACATTCATACATACAAACCATGACAACGTTTCCCTGCTGAAATAGGCAAAGAAAACAGAGCGTCACATTTTTATATCCTTACATACATATTTTTCCTCTTCTACATCTATACAACTCCTACGACTTTTTACATTATTTTGTAAAGTTTTCTTCATTCAGTCGTTCAACATGCCTTAATCATCTCAGAGTGTTCTTCTTCATCTTACTTAACGCATAAGATTTAAGTTTACATCCATTCCAAATTACTTCATTCCGTATTTTGTCATATATTATATGTCACCTCATGTCTTCAATGCTTCGCAAAACTATACGAGTATATGCCACCCATATCTTTGACACGATGCAGACCAACATCGATTCATTTGAAATATTATTCGAATAAACGAAATTTAAATTTTTGGCACAAGCCTTCTCTTTATCATATACAATAAGTTCTAGCGTCCGTAACTTGGTAAGTCATCTAACTTTCGAATTGTGTGGTCGCGAGCTCGATTCCTGTTGTAACCCATTTTTTTAAAAGAGTATAAGCCAAGTCCTGACTTAAGTCCACTTTTACATACTTAGGGATGTTTTACTAAGCAATAAACCATTCCATTTGTATATGTAATGCAATACTATATAAACTTATTCTTCCCATTTATACACTCGTAATTTTCATCATTTAAGTTGTTTTCAAAATGTTTCAATGTAGCCAACTATTACATTCTGCTATTTTCTCGCCCTCTAATTTAAACGAAACATTTTGTTCATTAAATGTTTAAACTTCAACGTTGCGGGAATCCATATTACAATATTTCAACTCCATATTCAATAAGTTACATTGTTATTCCACAAATTATACTAATCCCCGCTACACGTGTTTTTACCTCCTTTGCCGAGGCTCTCATCACTCAGAATGATTCCGCCTGAAGAGTCTCGGGATAGGAGGTGGAAACACGTGTTGTGGAGATTAATGTCTTGAGTGCAATTAAAAAGTTATTTATTGTTAAATATTTTGAATAAACAACGTAGTTGGTTTCTCTCAAAAATTTTGAGATCTTTGATAACGTGTTAAAATTTTGAAGTGCGTTTGTTTTTTTATTGTGTATTGAAGTGGATGATTGATGCCAACGTATATATATAGTACAAGTAATTGCCATATGCCAACGTATAGACAACGTATATATTTGTCTTTATTTTCTTAGATTGTTGGTTTTTGTATGTCAGAGCCTTGGATTACCTAAGCCTTAGCCTGTCACAAGTTTGAATTATTTATTTGGTAGGTGGTAAGCACGTACGTATTGCTTTTTGATTTTTTTTGTAGATGATTCATATGATGTTTATAATTTTTGTGACAAGTTTGTATATTCAAGCATATTCAAAATTCTAGTTTAAGTATTATTCTGTAGACTTTTTGATGGCCAATAAAATACCGCACATTGTAATAAAATAAAAAAGTAATAAAAAAGCAACATCTTTGTAAGTGTTATACTTTTCATACAATTTAAATTTATGTATTCAAAAAGAGATTGCAGTGAGTTATAAAATTCATTGGTATCTTGGGATTAAGAGATTGTTTTGGCATCATAAATATATTTGCATGAAACAGTGGTTCAACATATTTTTCATTGATGAACCCCTTGATAATTTGCTGAATTGCTACCAATCCTTAATCTATAAATTTACTACCAAAATATTTACTTTGGAAAAATAAGAAAAATGTAAGAGTTTTAGTTATTTACTTTATTTTTATTTTATTTATTTATTATTACACATGACAAGAAATATACATAATTTGCGAAAAAACAACAGGTAATTTATATTGGACATACAATTTTAATGGATCTGGGTTTGTTGCCTTTCATTTGTCGTATCCCCAGTAAACTAGGCTTTTGCCTGTATCTCACTGAGGATATTTATCATGAAAAAATAAATCGATACATCTTTCCGATTTTTGATAACACAAAAACAAAACCTCGTTGCACATTCTCATCAACCTTAACACAGTGACACTCAATTACAACTGGAAACATCATGCCAAATCAAACTCCTCACACATCATCACTCCAGAAATACCAAAAATGTTCATCCCATAATATACCGCACACAATCATAAGAACAAAAATAAAAACAATAATACACAGAAACACAAATACAAAACAACAAAAATTAAAACAACAAGAATAAACCCACACTCAAGAGCCCACACAAATATTTTCCACACGGCATTCTTCCTGAAAGCCCAAGTACTCAAAATCCTGCAGCAATAACAACCACGCTCCGATTTTCCTCCCTTTACCTTTATTGAATTCGGCACGCCATTATATGTCATGGGAGCTAAATAAACATATTGCCTTTGGGCCAAAGAGGTTTTAACTCTAGGGATGGTGAACATTTCATTAGTTGCCATGCGTGTCATGTGTATCTGCTGAGTCTGCAACTTCCGTTCCTCTCGATTGGAGTGCCAGAGAATGGATTTGAGATGCAAATTGGGTATGTTCAGGACCCAATACTCTCTGAAAAGCTCCGCCGTGGGATACCGGGCAGCAAGTTTATTAATTATTTTCACAATCAATTTTTGGGAAGCCTTCAATATGTATTTTGGGGTTAAGGTGCATCCTTATTGCACCAGCATTATTAATAATAACAATTATAAAAGGACAATTCATATTTAGAGAACAAATTATCATCAAGGCTATTCAAACTCGGGATTAGTGGCAGCTGCCATAGATAAGGTATTTTCTCGTTTTGAATATGTTCATAAAAACATATTTGGTTAATTTTATATATTATAAACACTTAAATAATTTATGCAATCAATTTATTTTATTCTATTTCGTCTTAATGTGAAATAAAACGCTGATTTTTCTTTCAAATCATTGATTTTGAGGTCCATGTTAGAAAGTTTATTTCTTTGATCCGTCTCAGTCTACGGCTGGTTTCTAGTTTATTTTTAGTTGGTATAAAATTTGCTTGTCTGTTGATGAGTATGTATCTACCACTTATATTAAATGCTTACAAGAGTAGACCACCGGTAGAAAAATGTATTCATTCGAATAAGTAATTTTCTAATAGAATTGAAGCAATTTCTGAAAGAGTTCATACCCTAATTTTTTATTTACCCTCGCGGTACCCGGAGGTGTGTGGACCACAGTTTGGTTATCACTGCCTTGGAAAAATTTAGGGCGTAGTTTCATATTTTAAAATGCAACAATTAATGATATTTCTGTATTTTTGGTGTAGATAATTCAAAAGGGGTAAAATTCCTTCTTATTTAAAATTAATATTGTTTCTTTGAGATATACCATTTATAATTTTAGAAATAATATTTCTTTTTCAAAGTTATGTTGTTTCGTAGTTTTATGGTGATTTCGAAATATCATATATTCATATCATAAAAAAAAAAACATTTTCATAGCAATCTACGAGTACTTAAAAAAAGGACTATAGTGAAATGTATTATTTTACGCGTATGTTGTATACAACTTGGTTGCTTGCCATATGACAATCCCGTACTTTACATTTAAAAATTATTGGGCATAGTTCATATGTCGTTTTATTTCCTTTTATTCTGGTTGTTAATTTTTTTTTTATTTCAATATTATTTTTCTTTGTAACGAATGAAAATCTCAAAACACATTTTTAAATATATTTGTAAGCCATATTGTACCGTTGGTTAAAATAAATAAAATAAAATTCTTTACAAAATTAACTTCGCCGATCAAACCTATTTATAACTAACCTTACGAAAAAAAAATTCGCTTGCGAAATAGCATTCCATCAATTCAGCAAAAGTCGTCTTGCATGTACAAGCGCAATGAACATTCTTTCGTACTGGAAAACAGAAATGAAGATAAGGTTTTAAAGTTTCACGTGCCAGTTTATCTTAATGTGGTCGTGTTTGGACTAGTTGGGCACAGATATTATAGGAGTACTACCGGTAAACAAC
The DNA here is from genome assembly GCA_949825065.1 of Odontocerum albicorne. Classification (NCBI taxonomy): domain Eukaryota; kingdom Metazoa; phylum Arthropoda; class Insecta; order Trichoptera; family Odontoceridae; genus Odontocerum; species Odontocerum albicorne. Next base: position 32,265,705 of record OX463852.1, on the reverse strand, counting down.
CCTTACGGTCTCATAACGGCGCGGGGGTGGAAAAAGCCGGCTAACTTTTTACTTTATATTCCTAAGGCCACATTCCTTTACTACAAGGCCAAAGAATTATCAGTTTTATTTATTTTACATCAACAGTAAAATGTACTATACAATAATATATATAAAAAAAATTAAGTATTGAGTGTTTCATTCATTATAAAGAAAAAATACCTTAAAAGTAAAAAAATACTTTTTATAACAATTTCTTTAAAACTTAATAAAAAAAACCAGCCACAAAATTACGCAATTAAAATGACATTTAAAAAATGTAATAATATTCACAGTTGATATACTATATGGGACGGTCTCGAGTCAGGTTGCCTGCACTACACCACACCGAGCGTCATTCTTGGCATTTACGTGGATAGAATAGTACATTACAAACTCAACATTTACTGTACTGGAGTTTTGTTTATTTTTCTCGAATCATCAATACCGTGTTATTTAATAAATTTATCCAAAAATATTGAAGTAACGAATGAATTATCTATATACTTTTCTGAGAATTGTTTGTCAAATTAAATAATTTAATTTATTTTATTTAAACGGTCAAATGCCCTTTTGATACAAAATGTTACAAATAAAATTCGATATCTACATGCAAGTAGTACAAAAAAACTAGTAAAAGACGAACCCAACACAAGAACAACGAAAAGTCATACAAAAATTTCAGTTCATCCCAGCAAAAAAAAGTTTACTTTTGTAAGTTGTTAAAGATACGTGAAAGTTCATACAATGCCCATATTGATTGCTATGCAGTCTTGTTATGTAGATCTATGCAATCGATGTTGTTATGTTTTACCAATAATAAGTTGCAGCCCCTTCACTACAGAATAGAACATGTTGTCCAGTAGGTCTAAAAAGAACGTATACTCGTAACATAAGCGGACAATCTTAAATAATGTAAATAATGTTTGATAAAGTTATAAGACTCAACGCTTTCAATAATTTTCCAAATTCCAACTCAGTTCTTGGAAGACGTAGTTAAAAGTTTATAAAATATAAAAACTTTTTTTCAATATTGTAATGAGGTGACTTTATTACAGAATTGTAATCTAACATTTTTCTGACCCTTACTTTTTTTGGAGATTTTAAATTTGTATGACAGAGTTAAGAAGTGCAGTACCCGGCGGTAAATAAGAAAGAGACTGTCCGCCATAATCGGCTAACTTCGGCTTTGTAGGGCGTCGTCTCTGTCGCACGATGCGCTAACAGTCTCACGACGGAACACGTGTATGAATGACAGAGACGACGCTCTACAAAGCCGAAGTTAGCCGATTATGGCCGACAGTCTCTTTCTTAAGCCCGATGTGTATTACTTACCGCCGGGTACTTTACAATAATTAGCAAAAACTACTTATCGTCGAGTATCTAACACTAATTGGTATTGTTTTATTATATATATGCTGTTGAACTTCAGCAAGCACATAATTTTGAGAGATCAAACCCAAAGTTTTTTTGGTAAGGGGATTAAACTTCTAAAGCTATTGGCATATTTAATTTGCTGCCACCTTCTATTAGGCAGAGTTTTATTTAACTCGTATAGAGCTATTTTGTGTATCTTCATAACACTTGAATAATCCAAATCTCAACACTATAAAGCACAAAATACCATGTTTAGAACTAAATCATATTTTAAATGGAAAAACTATTTTCATGCAGTTAATTTTTTATTTTTTTATTTATTTAATTAACGACACAACAGTGTCTTTTATATATAAATGAACATATGATAGGTTATACAAGTACTTAAAATTATTGACAAAAAATAAAAAAACTTTATCTTAAACTAACATGGAGATACAAAAAGCAGTAGTAATAATAAATTGCAGTCATTGTTTAAAATGATTTAATAATTATATGTATATTTAAGTTCCATATATGTATGTATCTTATTCTTATCAGTGTCATGTCAGGTCCCCTCAACGTTGAATATCACTTGAGAGTAGATATCTTTGTCCCCGGCAGCCCGAAAAAGATTTCCAACGCCCCTTATGCCAGTCCAATCACATATTGCGGAGCCAGGAGATTTGCCTCCTGCCAACACCTCTTCGGCCTTCTATTTTGCCTTGGATCAGCAGGTGCAGTAATTTGTACTTTGCTCCTCAAAGCACATGACCCAAGTAGGACACCTTTCGGATTTTAATATTAGTCAGCAACTTTCTATCAACTTTGGCTCTCTGAAGAACCCTTGTGTTGCTATTGTATATGTATGTATACGACAAAATATTAACTAAACTTCACCAAGCGGACTTACGTAATTGTCGAAGACTTATTTTATAGTGGTTAAGAACTTCGATTTTTTTTTGGTGGAAGAACGCTTAGTCTTGATATATTGGAAGGAGTTCAACTTTTAAATTAAAATATCTAAGAAACAGTATAATGTTAAATGAAATAATCTATTTTAAGTATTTTAATACTGAAAATATTTTTTATGTGCTTAATAAAGAAACTAACCTGTCGATTGAGATGGCCACCAAGTTGAAGATACTAGACGTTGAGCAGATGACATCCATGGCGATGTAAAAGTCGCACACAAACGGTGGAAGACCCCATTTTCCATTAAACTGAAAGAAAAAGAAATCATATTTAATAAATTTAAATTTTTATGTATAGCAATATGGAATTTATTTGTAGAAACATTTTCATTTTATTTCGAAGATGAAGGATATATGATATATATGTTACATTATTTTTATTTGGATGGGAAACACAAATCACAAAAGACAAAATTATCAATCATAAAAAGCTGCAGCTATTTTCGGATGTTTAAAGAACACTATCTGGAAAAACAAGTATGTGAACATCCAAAGCAAGGTGAAGTTATACAAGACCTGTGTCCGCCCCATAATGACATACAGCATAGAGTCCAGAGCCGACACTGTCAGAACCAAAAATCGCCTTCAAACCAGCGAAATGAAGGTACTTAGGAGTATCGCTGGCAATCCGAAGGATGTGCAAAGTAGAAGATATTGTCAGATGGGGATGACAGAGAAGAAGGTTCTGAAACGAACATGTGTCCAGAATGGCGGAAGAGCCGTAAGAATGGCCAGGGACAGTATCCCCCAAAAAAGCAGACCTCCAGGACGACCTCCCAAAAGATAGAAAGACAGGTGGCAGTCGACGTCACAAGAGGAAAACAATGATGCAGGACCATAACAGGCCACCAGGCCTAAAATTAGAAGAAGAAGTGAATGAGACGATGTATCTTATGGATGGGAAAATGTATTTTATGGAAGTAAAAATGAATCTTATGAAAAGGAAAATTTATATTTTGGATGGGAAAATTTATCTTATGGGGGGGGGGGGAAATGTATCTTATTGATTAGAAGATGTATCTTATGGATGGAAAAATTTATTTTATGGATGGTAACATTTATTATTGCATTGACAAACCACGCATTCTTCTCAGTGGGCTCAATTCAACTAAATTTACTCTGTTCTTTTTATCCATTGTCCATGTTTCACTATCATTCATCAATGTTGGTGTTTGTAATCCAATTGGTGCAAAATCAAATCATTATTTCAGAAAATTTGGATTATTTGATGTAGAATTAGCTCAATTACATAAAATCAGCCAGTTACATTAAAATACCTGAATAAATGCTGTAGAAATACGTGCATTTAAAAGAATACATAAGGTGACTTTATATGACAGAATACGTAATGTAGTGATAAGTGTAAACTTAAGGTTGATGTGTTAAGAAAGATGAAGAAGACCGCTCTGAAATGGTTTGGCACGTGGAACGAATGCACGAAGAAAGACTAACAAAACAAATATACAGTGCAAATGTGAGTGGCAGGCACAGTATAGGAAGACTAAGAAAAGTATGGTTGGATCAAATGTAAGACTTTTTGAAAGAAGCAAATGTCAGAAGATCTTTAGGAGCTGTATGAGAAGGTGTATGAATGTAGAATAGGCGAAATATATGTGTTGCGATAGAAAAGTCTGGCGCTCTCTTCTTTCTGCCTACCGCGATAGAGGGACGGCATGATAAGTATAAATAATAGCATCAGGTTATATGATATCTGTGATTCCCTCTGATACGTTTTAATTTTGTCGGCAAAGTTTATAAAGAAGCACAATCCTTAGTTTATCCACTGAAATATGGAAAATAGCATTATTGGAAAAATCATTCAACAAGGTCGTTCCTTGTGCGAGTGACGATGCTCTTAATAGATCATTTCATGAATTTGACACCAACGCAACAGTAATTTACAATGGCGTATATAATTGTTAGGCACTCGTATATTAAATAAAAGTGAAATTATGAGAAATTAAAAAAAAATGTTTCAAAATGTTTTGATTTTTAGGTAATGTTATGTTACCAAATTAACTTCAAAACACAAATGGTATAAATAGTAACCTTTAAGTTATGCAAAAGATAAGAAAGTTTGGGCAAGAAGAGAAAACTTGATATGGCGAACTAACTAAAAGTTTAACTAGCACGATAGTTAACTAATGTAATATATAATGGTGCCACCCCAAGAATTCAACCACATAACTCATGCTAATTTTATTGGGGAAAATTTTCTTGAAGAGTTAGTTGCTGAATTTAAAAAAATACACTTTGTCTAACATTAATAGCGTGTTGGAGTTTAATATTAAGAATTTCTTGACATGTTGTTATGAGAAAATATTACACCAATATTCTCAGGAAGAAAATAATATGTTTTTTACAAAAGTTGATGTTTCACTCGTTTATTATGTTAGGTATATAAGTTATTCAATGTTTTTTGTTTATTTTAAATTAAATTTATATTTTTTTATTATTTAGATATACGTGTTTTCCTTGGAATATCAGTTATTTGTTTTATAAAGCACGAATAAGAAGTCAATGTTTGATAAAGTAAGAAAGGCCAGGATCAAGGATAATTATTTCTTACAGATTAGTGACTTAATTTTATAGATTAGTGACTTACGGAATAATTGTATTTTTATTGCTAATTCTAATTTCAAGTATTAGGATAGACTGTTTTCAAAAGATGAAAGCACAAGATAAACACATTGAAAAACAAGTTTAATGACGCAATAAGTACGGTTTTCGCTAGAACATATATTCGACCGATTCCCTGTCAGTGTAAGCAGAGAAGACTGAGCGTAAGCTAACAAATGTAAAGCGAATGGATAAAGAAATGTAAGCAAAACAAATGTATAGTGAGTGTAAATGTGAATGGAAGGCGTTGTAGAGGTAAATCAAAAAAATAATGGTTGGATCAAGTAAATTATATTTTGAAAGAAGAAAACGTTGAGAGGTAGAGAGTGATGAAATGAGTCATAAGAGCACGTTTATGGATGTGGAAGGGTGAAGGTTGTGTGTCGAGATAAAAAAAATGAAAAGCCTCTTTGCCTATCCCGAAAGGAAAAAAGCGTGATGGTTTATTTGTACGTACGTATGTATGTTGACATTCTTGCACACAAAAAAAATGTTTTTGAACACATGAAATAGCCGTTTAACCTTGAAGATATGAATTAATTATATTTAGAAGTCTGTTAAGAAAACTTTAGAGGATACTTTTCTAAGTGAGCTTTTGTTTTAATTAAAGCATCCTTGTTGTAATGCGTTTAGTTATAAAAAAAATTCTCACAGGGTCAAAAAAATATTATTTTATATTCCATTCAAGTTTCGCCTCAAACCAAAAACGTTAATTCTCAAATTAAAGTCTTCGTCGAACTTGTTTGTTTGAAAATATCTGGTTTAAATTTTAATTAATCCCATCTTTAACCTTCTTCCAAGAATAATTTTTTACTTCCAAGGATTTTATCTTTTATAATAAAAGTTACTTCTTATTCAATAACACTCAACAAAATTGAAATTTATTTCGGAATCTGGGAAAAAATGTTCGATTTAAGTATTTTTTGAGCTCCAGAATCGACTGGAAAAGTATTTTTTATACATCACGTTTTTTTAAATACACAGAATGAAATACACTTACAAATTTACTGAACTCAACGTTATACTCGTATATTTATGTTCAAATAAAAGTTTTGAAACCTCTTCGTGTATAAAAATAAATTTAAAAGCTCCTATTTATGTATGTTCACAAGACAAGATTATATCTTTCCTGCACAATACTGATTTTGTGCATGATTAAAAGGTTTGGAATTGCAGGTCAAAAGAATTTTCTTTTCCAAATATACAATACTATATGTACCCCACCAGCTTTCTTCACACTTAAATTACTTCTATATCTATGTGAAGAGTTTCTCTGGAAAATCAGTTTAATTGCCTTACTTATTTTTTTTCTTCAAAGTTTCAAAGAATGAAAAAGCATGTAAAAATAAAACAAAAAAATATTTTATTCACAAATCCTTACTTGATAGGTCAGTTATATCAATTTTGGTATATTACATAAGCTTAACATTACATTGAAAATTATGTGTTTGTACATTATATCAGAAGAACATATGTGTTGACTAATGTGATTGTTATTAATTTACGTTCATTTGGAAAAAGATGTTTTTGGCAATTACTGAATTTGTACTGCAAGTCAATTATTTCCGAAGGGAACTCCACTCAGACTTACATAGGTCCATCTTCGGACGTATTAACAAGTGGCGTAAAATTATAGTTTAGCTGCATTCAAAATTTTCTGTGCAAGTACTAGCAACTTGCTAGGCAGTGCCTTAAGCCTTTTTACAAGTATATTTATCGCGGCGCGAGTCCTTTTTCTTCTCCTGAGATGTCGTTGATGTGTCGTCGCTTTTATTCTTTTTACATTTAGGTGTGTTGCCACAAGATAAGGTGTTATTTGGACTGTTCCTTTTTCATCTCTGTTTGACGTCGGGCTCATAAAAAAATATTGAAGATTTCGATCTTCTTAGTATAGATCGCGCTGGGTCGGCACCTATTATATCTTCCATAACAGTTACATCTTTTTCTAATCACAGTGCATTGGTCTTCAATAAAAATGGCATATTTGATCAATCACAGTGCATTTTTCATCAATCACTGTGCATATTTCTTTAATCACAGTTGCATCAACACATATGTAAATCTAGTTTTGTTGACTTGGATTGGAATTGGGTATAAAAACACAAAATTTCGGAAACATTCATTAATTTGCATATAACTACATAATATGAACGCATTGGTGATGTGGAAATTTGAAGAACGTGGTCTAGATACACATATCTTATGGGTTCCATTAATCGATTATTCAGATTTACATACATTCTAATACGTACCATCTCGCCGTTTCCTTGGTGGGGTAGAGAGATAGAGATGAGAGAGCGACAATTTTTCATATCTCGAATCACATATTTCACCTCTTCTATGTCTATATACCATTTCATTCTTTCAAAATATCATTCACTTTATCCAAAACAAAATTCCTTGGTCTTCCTCTACCATACCTATCACTCACGTTTGCACTGTTTTGTTCATTCGTTCCACGTTCCCAAACCATCTCACAGTATTATTCTTACTCAACACATCAGCAGTTCAAATTTATCTCTAGTAACTTCAATTTCGTGTCATATATTTTCATCCCATGTATTTTGTAAGTGCACGCATTTTTCCAAAATTTATTCAGCTTCTTTCAGTATTTTTCAACGTCTACGTTTCACTCTCGTACATCAAAATTGGTACTAAAATACTGTGAGCTTATTTATCTTAGCAAATTTTGATACTGTTCGGTTCGAGTATATATTTCAGTACCACGTTGACTATGTTTCCTTTCCCTATCTACGAGTAGAACAACAGAAATGGCTTCGTTAGTCGATGTTATACCCCACAAATATAATTTTTATTTTCCCTCTCCATTTTCATACACAACGATTAAAACGCTTCTTACAAAACATACATACATATCATAACACCGTGTCTCTTGCGGGGAAGGCAGAGATAACATATATCCACTGTTTTTATCCAAACAAACAACTTTTACCTCTTTCATATTCATACGACTTGTCATGAACAATCTACTTTTTTATACTTCTTATTTTATTTTCTTTCAAATTTATTTTTCTATTTTATTTTCTAGTACCTTAGATCCAGCCATGTCTTCCTCGGCTCACCTCTTACACGTACACCTTACACTTCTATTTGCTTAGCCATTCTTGGTCGTTCATTCTTTTCATAAGTCCAAAATCATCTTAAAGCTCTATTCTTCATCATACTTGAAATATCAATTTCGTCAATTAAGTTATTTCTTATATCTTCGTTCTGCCTTTTTTATACATTTAGAGTAAAAAATAATCTTAATGCACTCATTCTATTAAGCTTACCTCAATTTTATCCTTCTTCTGTCAAATTCAAGTTTAACTTCCTTACTTCAAAGGATCTTTCATAAATAAGAACATGTCACAAATAATGTTGATTTCATGGTAAGCTTAAACTTCTCGACAAATAATAATAAAAGCTCAAAATCCGCTGCTAGCGGTTTAAACGCTGCATTTTGCTGCAGGGTGCATTCCCGTGGGAAGGAGCTGTCTTCCACGCGGTTACCAACTCAAGATTTATTGCCTGCAGTAAATAAAAAGCCAAGTTTTTTACAGGAAACAACATGGTTTCACTATACGAGTAGTAGCACAAAATCAAACCGGAAATCTTAAAACTTTTTCGTTTTAGGCACCCATGTGCAAGTTTAAGACTGAATTAATTAAATCTTGTAAGATAACATGAGTTTACCCGCAATTAAATATTATTTTTATTTATTGTTTTATTTGTACATGATAAGAAATTTTAGAAATGCATTATTTGTGAAAAAAACAACAGGTAATTTAATATGGACGCACAATTTTAATGGATCTGGGTTTATAGCTTTTCATTTTTCGTGTCCCGAGTAAGCTAGGCTTTTGCCGATATTTTACGTGAGGACGTGAAAAAATATTTGAAGGAATCTGAGCTAAAAACTAATGTGTAAGCTGGGTTAAAAAATATTTAGTGATGGTTTAGACATGTTGAACGGATGGAAGACAAAAAACTGACTTGAAAATATAAAGCAATCTTGAGTGACATTCGTGGTAAAGGACGACCAAGAAATGTGTGAATGGATAAGTGAATTAAATTTTGAAAGAAGAAAAGGTAAGGAGTGAGAGAAGTATAAAAAAATTGTATGAAAAGATACATAGATGTGAAAGAAGTTTAGGAAATATGTTATTATAGGAAAGATTATACAGAGCGCGATTGACGACTTGAGAGAGAGAATGAGTCACAGAGAAGGTGTAAAGATACACGGGCAAAAGGTGGACATGATAAGGTTCGCTGACGATATTGCTATGGTTGCTGAAAGTGAAGAGGAACTACAAGAGGCCTTAACAACTATGGAAAGCATTCTTCAAAATAACTACAGTATGAAGATAAATAAAGACAAAACAAAGCTGCTGACTGTAGGCCGAGCGCAGCACCAGATGAGAATAGTGATGTCGGGTAAACCACTAAAGAACACCAAGGAGTTTGTCTACCTCGGGAGCAAAATAACATGGGACGGTCGGTCCAAGAGCGAGGTCGACAGCCGTATACATCAGGCTAGACTTGCATTTAATAAAAGGTCGAAAATAATAGAATCAAATAATATAGACCTTAAACTGAGAATACTCCTCATCAAGACCTATGTATGGAGTATCTTGATGTACGGCTGCGAGACATGGTGCCTATCCGAAAGAGATAGACGAAGACTAGAGGCTTTTGAGATGTGGTCCTATAGAAGACTATTAGGAATTTCCTGGAGAGACCGCATCACAAATGAAGAGGTTCTCCAACGAATCGAAGGAGGAAGGCACCTGCTCAGGATCCTGTCCGAAAGGCGTGCAAGATGGATCGGGCATATAATACGACAAGAGGGCCTCTTGCATGCCATAATGGAGGGCATGACCGAGGGGACAAACTCTAGGGGACGCCCACGCCGAGAGTACCTGGAGGACCTGTTGGTGGACGTGCGCTGCTCAACATACACAGACTTAAAAAGAGCCGCACAGGACAGGGGGGAATGGAGGAGAAGAGTTCAAATTGCTGCAAACCAGTCTTAGGACTGTAACCACGGAAGAAGGAAGGAAAGATTGGTAATCTGTGATGGTATATACGAGTATATTAAATGTATGTAAAATATGTTAGTTAAACAATAGTTGCTGAGTCTTAAGAAGCGAATACCGTTGTAGATACTCAAAGGCTTATAACAGCCTTCAGGATTGTGAGAACTTCGATTGATGGGATTATCTCATATCACCTGTGATATAAGGTTGCGAAGGTTGGCATGGATAAGTCATGTAAATAAATCTTAATGGACACGGTCAACAAATATCATAATGTAGGGCAATACGCAAGAAGGCAACACGGCAGATCAAGAAAGAGGTTTTTATACATTTAGCCCTAAAACTTGAAATATACTTTTGAATATCGAAAAACTAATAACCAGGAAATCTTGAGGAGAATTTTCAAAGGTAAATGGAACACTCGTAGTTTGAATTCGGAAATCAGGTGGGTGGAGCAAAAAATCGCCAATTAATGTTTGAGAGATTTAAGATACAAACAACTAAAAAAATAGCATTCAAAAACATTAAATCTCCCATCACCACTAACAAAGCGTGTTTTTCCTTGTTTTCCATCATGTTTCTTTCCAGCCTTCCTTTTTCCTCCTAGCTTGTGATATTTGTATTTATTTTCGTTATTTGAATTGTTTAACATTTTTCTTGTACACAATACAACATTGAAGGCTTATGGCCATATAGTCATTTTTAACAACAAATCAGAAATAAATTTAAAAGACGTTGATGGAAAACAAAATTTAAATTATTTTTTTTTATTTATCGTGACATAAAAAATGTAAATCCTTATCTACCTTAAAATCAAAACTTTGTATTGTAAAACAATTGTATGGTTTGTAACAAAAACAAGAGTTTGTGACATGTTATGCTCTCTACGTTAAATATTAAACACCTCTACGATAGGTATTTAATTAAAAGATAAATGTCAATGGGGCACTAAAGTATTAAACACATGGCATATTATAAACATATGAATTTAATTAAAATATAAAATTCAATGGGGCAATAAAATATAAACGAGCTTATTATTTAACCGATAGTCTACAATACTATTTTGCTGTCCACTTTGACGTATAGAAGTGAAACGTGGACGTGAAATAATGACTGAGAGGAGACGAATAAATGTAAAACAGATGCATGCATTGAGCAGAATATATAGAATGACAATGTATGACATAACGGAATGAAGTGATAAGGGATGAATGAGAAATTACGGCTGATGTGTTAAGTGAGAGGAATAAGAGTATGTTGAGATGGTTTGGGCATGTAGAACGAATGAATAAAAGAAGACGAGAACAAAACAGATACACAGAGCATATGTGAGTGGAAGACGCACGAGAGGGAGATGAAGGGAAGTATAGTTTGATCAAATCAATGACATTCTGAAAGAAGGAAACGTAAAAAGTCAGATAAATCATAGAATTTGTATGCGGTGTATTGATGTAGAAGGCAGTAAGGATGTGTGTTGAGTTAGGAAAGTGTGGCGTTTTGTCATTTCTGCCTACTCTGACAGGAAATGGCGTGGTGTTCTGTATGTACGTAATTTACCTTTATCCTTCTCAGATTTGTTTTCAATTATGCCAAAAACCTGATTTCTGTTATTTAAAAATAAAAAACCACTGTTAGATTTTTGTATTAATTGTGTACAGTGAAATCTGGCAGGCCTGTTGACATGTGGTCATTTTTGCGAACATACCAAAAAGGTATTAAATAAGCTTTGAATGAAAATCAGACTAGAACCCATTTAAAAAAAATCAACCCCGCAACCCCCGTATTGGAAGAAAGCTCTATTATATATTAGGGCATGGATGTCGTCTCAAAACAATTCTAACATTTCTAACATTTTTTTTCAACAATATTTACATGATGAAAATAACAAAAACATTTCTCAAAAAGATTTTACCCCAATGTATTAAATAAATTTTAAAAGTAAAGTATTCATATATCTCCACAACACCTCTCCATTAAGTTATAGGACTAGGATAAGAAAAGTTTCCTCGTAATCGTCTGGTTTAGCGTTTTGAAAAAATAAAGAAGAATGAAACGTATCACAGGTGAAAACTTTATTCAAAATTTCCAACTAAAACGATAAAATATTCAATAATATAAAACGATATTATCGTTTCAAACGCATCACATGTCAAATAACGTATGAAAAGCGGTTGAATATTTCTAAGAATTATATAAAAATGAAAAAAAAAAAATTCAGGAATCTGTATATTTATGAAAAAGGAGAAAAGAAAGATTTTATAATGAATGTAGTTAATAATTGTATAATAAACAAAGCCAGAGTAAGAGAAAAGAGTGAAACGAAAAGTAAATATTAGATATGAGTGAGCAATGTAAGATTAGAGTAAATTAAGAAATTATTTTATTGAGTTGATATTTTTTCAGGTGATAGAAAAGTTACAAGAGTCATCGGTTGGCATGTAACGATAGAAAACACAATCAAAAGGGCACTAAAACATACATCTTGAACCAAATAGTATCAAAATTTGCTAAAATGAAAGTTCGTAACAGTTTTTTAAAACCAATTTTGAAGTTTGAGAGGGAAACGAGGTGACGAAAAAAACTGACAGACGCCAAATAAATTATGCGGTGATGCGTGCACTTACAAAAATACATGGGGTGATAATATATGACAGAATACGGAATGAAGGGGTTAGGAATGAATATGAACTTAAGGTTGATGTGTTGTGTAAGATAAAGAGGAACATTCTTAGATAGTTTAAGCACGTGGAATGAATAAGTTAACAAAGACTAACAAAATGAATGTATGATATAGTGCAAATGTGAGTGGAAGGTGTGGTAGATGAAAATCAAGGAAAGTGTGTTTGAATAAAGTCAATGATATTTTGAAAGAAGGAAAAGTAAAAAAGTCAGAGAAACCGTAAGAGTTCTTTGAAAAGCTATATGTAGAAGGTAAAAATATATTAAGCAATATAAAATTTGGTGCTTTGTCCTCTCTGCCTAGCACCCAGTGAGACGTCGTAACGAAATGTATGTTATACGATAAAATATTCAATACCATAAAACGTATTATCATTTCAAACGTAACGTATATCAAATATGTAAAATAGCTTATAAAAAGCGGTCGAATATTTCTGAGAATTTTATCAAAAAGGAAAAAAAAATGTTTATTTTTTCGAACACGAAGTGAGATTCAGTAAATATTCTTTTAGAATGTGTTTTCTTACATTCCCGTGAAAGCAAAAAAGATGTTTTTTTAGATGTGTGTTGTGGGTTTGTTAACCGTGACTTAAAGTTTAGCACGTCTCCCAAAAGACCGATAAAACTCTCAGGTCGTCTGGTTTTCAGATTTTGAACCGTCTGTCTGGTGGAAGTAGATCGGGAAAACGAACCGAGTTATAACGATCGGTCTATGGTTTTCCGAGGGTATGTTTTTCCGTATTGATGTAAATCAATCTTAAAAGGTTGGATGATTGAAAGAATTGTTAAGAAATACGCACTTAACGAGTTTTTTTTCTAATTCGTTAACCATGGTCTAACGAGTAGCATTTACACTATGCAAGCGGACGCTCCAGGTTAGATTTTACATTAAGACCATTTTACATCTGAATTCATATTTTTCCGTAGGTTATTGCTACTATCATAAATTCTTGTAAATATATTAAGCAAATAGCTTTTATAAAATCACCTAACGAAAGACTTTAACGGATTGAACCAGTGGATCATAGAAGTTAAATATTCTTGCAATCTGAACTTCGGGTTTAATCTGTCAAGAATGTATTTCTTAAAGTGAGTCTTCCATCCACAGAATGGCTAAAATCATACATGATCATTTTGGATTGCTTATTGTATTGTATTACACTTTTGTTGTATACTATAGATCTAGTGGGTTTACTGCCATGGGGCAATCTCTTCCAATTAATCTGAAATATGTTTAAGAGGCCTTGAGTAAAAACCAGACCGGAATCCTTTTAAAAATCTGGGTTCGAAAGTAACTTGAACTCGAAAACCCCGGGTTAGAGGACATGCATCTTACCACTAGGCCACGGAAGTCACCTATCGATAGTGAAAAAAGATTTTTCACGGTGCATTAAAAAACACTTACCAATTAGTGGGATGAAGAAGATTTTTGTTCACCAAACAGTTTTTCAAATCTTGGAATCAAACATGACAAAGCTTCCCTCATTTCCTATTACTGTAGCGAAAGATATTCACCCTTAACTGATGTTGAAAAATTAACTAGTTCTAAAAAAATCTTGTTCGATTTTTTTTAACGTTCTAAGATTGTGAGGAAGTACTAAAATGTTTCAATATTTAAAATAACTGAAAAAAGGCGAACTGGTGAGTACAAGTATGTAATGCCGCTAAATATCCTCCATTTTGTAGATATATAGGTAGAGAACCACTTCAATAAGCAAGGTCTGTAATGAAGTGATCTCATTTCTTAAACACATTTTTTTCATATTTGTCTTAAACACTCAGCTGAAACACTCACACTAAACACTAACATCCTTCTACATTTATCCCAAGTTATCACTTACAAAATTCTATTCACTCTACAATCTCAACAAACACACCATAATCATGTTCAAAAGCATCAAAACATCATTTACTGCCCCGTCTTAACTGAGAAACTCGTTATGTCATTTATATTTCATCTTAAGTATTTGTTTTTTGAACTTGGACTTTTAATTTTGTTTTTTTCATTGCTTTTGAGAGATATTTTGTTTTTTGTTACTCTTGTCTTGTACTTGTAATGTTGGTTGTTTTTTTTAATTTCCACAACTCAACAACAACTTAAATAATGCAAAAGTAAACCGTTAATAAGTCAATAATATAACAATGGACAAATCCACTATTTCTTTATTTTTTCCATGTTGTGGTATATAGTACACTGTTTTTTTCCCGTTTGTTTTAAATGCTTTAACCTTTCCTTCCCTGTGTTGGGTATCTTCTACACGTTGCTTCTAATAACCATCAATATCTCTATAAATATAATTAATACAAGGTTAAGATTTTAGGTATTCCTCCATAATATATTTACGCATTGATTTAAAAAATAATATTAATAATAATCAGAGTTTATCGACTATATCGTGGGTATTTTGTGAAGATCGGAAACAAATTCGCATTTAAACGCTGTGAGTGCCTCGACCTTGTGTCTTGACGATAGGTGAAGAGTATGCGGGAAGCGCGACACTATAATCGCATCTCACTCTTGCATACTCCACTGAATTGCGAGGAGCTCAATTGTCTCAATCGTCGCAAGCGTAAGCCACGCCGGGGTAAGCCACTATACCGCTCCGCGCCGAAGTTGCTTCTGGGCTTGCTAATAGATTAGACGTACGCCCGTTCCGTGAGCGTTGCTAGATGGTTTTTTAATGTTTTCAGCAAATAAATCTCAATTATTATAATTTTTAACTTCAATTATAATTAATTAAGGGGATTATCTATGAATGTTCTTATTTTTCCGATTTAAAATCGCAAATTTTTTATCGCGTACTCACTACCCAACACCGGAGCGCGCGTTTCAATTTAAGCACCGTAAGGGAAGGGTTAATTATATTTAACTTTTTGAAAATAACTTCCCAACTTTTTATCCAATGTTTGGCACCTATTTATGCACATTTTTTAATCGCTTTTCAGGTGAGAATGCCGGATGGTTAAAAAATGGCCACTATACAAATAACTTTACAATCTAGTGTCTAAATAAATACGTTAGTGTTTTTCGGTAACATATTTTGGAATACATTTGTATTTTGAATAAAAATGTTTTTTTTAGTACATACATACGTGAGAGCCTGGAACCAGTTACTAAAGAATGTTTGCCTCTTTCCGTCATTGGCATTTTTTTAAAACCAATTTTCCAGTCTGTAATTTTACACGTTTTATTCCAGATATTTCTTACCCCTCCACCATCCCTTATCTTAAGTATTTGATTGATGATATCTCACATTAATTTTTATTATGCACATTGAAAAACAATATAAATAATTTTAGCAACCATGTGTGTAACTCCAATTATTTATTTTTATCTGTTTAGTCGAAAGAGATCACCATTTTTTTATACAATAAAGTATCAAGGTACGCATAAGGTTATAGTTACGCACAATATTATATTTACTCACAAGATCATATTAAAATAAATTTTGTAATTTATTTTTATCAAGCACTGTTTATTCCACTTTTTTGTGACGGTATAACCCTACCGGTTTCAAGGCTTTCACCTCATCTTCAGGGGAGCGCAAACAAGACTAAATGCTGTTCGAACTGGTACCGATATATTTAGTCTTGTTTGCGCTCCCCTGAAGATGAGGTGAAAGCCTTGAAACCGGTAGGGTTATACCGTCACAAAAATGTGGAATAAACAGTGTTTGATAAAAAATAAATTACAATGTCTTTAAACCTCCACAACGTTAATGCCTTAACTATAAACAAAATATTAAAATAAATTATAAAAAAAATATTAAACGCCACTCAAGCGTCATTTTTTTTATGAATCCTTTACGTTATTTCAAATAATACAAATATTTTTGTGCGTCAAATTTTTCTCGTAATAATTCGACACAAAAAATACTTCAACATAAAAAATAACTGCTAAAGTTTAAATCTTAAATACTCCATGAATACAGAGATCTTTTATTCCCGTTCAGTTCCTCGCTATCACAGAATTTGAATTTCTTTTCAATATAATGTAATTACTGCGACTCCTTTAATCTCGGAACGGCAGAGACGAACTGGAGAACGACTCAAATGGGTCACAGAAACGCGTCGGTGCTTTTTATAGTCAGTCAGTCAGTCCATAGCGGGGGTCGGAAAACTTTTCAGCAATAAGAAATAACCTCGTTATTAACTTTTGTAAACTGCTATAAGAACGTTTGTCTACTGTCAAGTTTGATTTCGGATCGTAACTTTTTAACTATTGATCGCACATTTTTTTTATAAAATACTGAAAAATTTATTTCAACCCAAAATACTCGAATAAAACTGATAATCACATAATTTTTTTATCTAAATCGCATAAAACCTTCTCAATTTCCAAATTTAAACTTAACCCAGGGTTCTTTTGACGAAAGTTTTTTTATCTTTTGCGTATGTTTTTTTAATAATACATTTTTACGAGTTTTGGTAGTTTACTTTGAGTTAATTTTTTTATGCAATTATAATACATTTCTTTCATATCACCTGATCGATGTTATGTACCATTTTAAATTTTAACGTGATTGAAAATAATTTGTAAAATACGATACTATACATTTTTTTAACTTTAAGCCTGAAAATCACAATATTACAAAAATAAAAATATAAATTTTGAAAATCGCTCTTTAAAATGAAATATAATGATAATCTAAACTTGAAACTTCGACAGCGGTTGGTCAAATGGTACGTTTTGTCAGTGTTATTGCATGGAGTGGAATCATGGACCCTGAAAGTTGGTAGTGTGAACCAACTGGAAGCATTCGAAATGTGGATACACCGGAGAATGCTACGGATATCCTGGACAGATATGATCAGCAACACAAGGGTTCTTCAAAGAGCCAAAGTTGATGGAGAGTTGCTGACTAATATTAAAATCCGAAAGGTGTCCTACTTGGGTCATGTACTTAGAGGAGCCATATACAAATTACTACACCTGATCATCCAAGGCAAAAAAAGGGTCGAAGAGGTGTTGGCAGGAGGCAAATCTCCTGGCTCCGCAATATACGTGATTGGACTGGCATAAGGGGCATTGGAGATCTTTTTTGGGCTGCCGGGGACAAATATGTCTACTCTCAGGTGATATTCAACGTTGGGGGACCTGACATGACACTGGAAAGAAGAAGAAAATGAAAGAAATAAATTTTCATAGAATAATTTAAAAGGAAAAAGTACAGTAAACGTAGTTAAAATATGATAATGAACACGTTTAATAAAAACCTTAATTTATAGTTTCTGACTTTATTCATTAATAATTTATTAAGTTATTTGCGATACATTTCGAAATGTTTCGAGATCAACCATTTGTCAACCCCCGCTTTCTAGGTACAGCAGAGAAGCTTCTAGGGAGGTTTAATTACTACCACTCCCCTTTGATTCGATAGCTTTCCACTATTTTCAATAGCTTAAATGCTCTCCTTTTTTCTTATTTTCTTTAGTCAATAACTTTTATATCCTTATTTCGTTTTATGTTTCTTATTTCTTAATATTTTTTTTAATTCATAAGAAGCTTTTTTAATCACTGTCACTTCCCTTTGATTCTATAGCTTTCCACTATTGATTTTTTTTTCTTAGTTTGTCTTCTCAGTAACTTCCTTTTCCCCATTTATTAAATGTTTAAAAATTTCTTCATTTTATTAATGATAAAAAATTAGAGTTCTTTGATAATTGTCCCTCTCCTTTGACTCGATAGCTTCTTACTATTTAATTCCGCTACTTTTTCTCAAAATATTTTCTAAATAAATTGAATTTTTCTTTAGTGGTTTAATCTTAAAAGTTTTTTTTTTTTATCATATTTAAAAATTTTATGTTCTGAAGTTTATAACAAATTACCTAGGCATTATATCTTGAATAAAAAAATATAAATTTTCCTAGTTATTTATATTGTTTAGTACGCTAATGATTTTAATGTTTGTGTATAATATTTATGCATGTATACAAACATACATACCATCACGCCATTTCCCTGTCAGGGTAGGCGGAGAGGACAGGGCTTCCGACTTTTTTATCCTAACATTCATCCTTAGTCGCATGTACATTCATAGCTGTCTCATTCAACCTATGCGATTTCTTTGACTTTATTTATTTCCTTATTTTAGAATATTATTCACTAGATCTAACCATACTTTCCTTGGTCTTCCTCTTACACATATTTCACTTACATTTTCACTATATATCTGTTTTATAAGTCTTTCTTTATTCATTCGTTCCACATGCCTTAACCAGCTTAGCATACTCTTCTTCATCTTATTTAACACTTGGCCCTGATCACTTCAATCATACATTATCACTATATGTTTTTATCTGAATGCAAGCATTTCTACAGCGTTTTTTTTGGCTCATATATGTCCTTTTTCACATTTTACTCATATACATTAAAGTTGGCATCAAAATACTTTTGTGGACTATGATCTTAGTAGATTTTGATACCGTTCAATTTAAGCACATACATTTTAGTGTCCCGTTTACTTTGATACCTGTCGCTTTAGTATGTTATAGTATGAATATGCTAATAATCTAGAACGCTAGCTAAATATTGATGACTTTCTTATTGATATGATTAACCAAACATTTAGTATGCAAAGTTAATGTTTAAAAATTTTTTTAACACGTAGAATGTCAATTATTTTTATTAAAACATGAATTAGAAAACCTGTTGATTTCATGCTGGTATGTGGTTAGTATACACAAATTAACATAATCTTTATTTATAACTTACATAATTTAAATAACACATATACTTGTGGTTTACTGTTCTTCCTCAACTCAATACAGGTTATTTCTTAGCATGGATATATTTTAATATATTTGTGAATTAAGGAATAAATCAAATTTTTTCGATCTCCTTATTACACGCACTTGAAAAATCATGAAAAAATATAATGCAGTATTAAGATACTCAATCGTGTGGATGATTCCCGACACACTTTGCAAAACCACTACACCTCTCTTAAAGTTCAGGAAGAGCATTATTAATACCAACAAGCCTTTGGATTCACCAACTTTCATGGTATTTATAGCACATGTGAAAATGAAACTCCTACTGAAATTGATGCATCTGTACACAGGTGGGCATGCAGATAAAATGACACCTTAAAAATAATAATAACAAGGTAAACTAAAGGTATCACGACTGTTTATTTAAATGAAATAAAACAAATAAATTATTTGACTCCAATTAGCATATTTTTACAATTGAAGTTAGCTTGTGTATTTCTTAATAATGTGAAGTATTTTAAAGTGAAGCAATAAACAAACAGGTATTCACACCTGCCCCTAATAGTGACATATACGTGTAATATCCATTAAACCAATTTCGCCTACAGATTCGCTAACTCCTTAAAGCAATTAGGCTTTGCAAAATGTCGCCATTCTGCGGCTTAGTGGCGAAGGATAAGGTGGCCCGTGTACGGGATTCGAAGTAATTAATTCGCCTACATCGCGAGGTGCCGCTTTCCTTAATGCCCGATATTCAAATAAGAGCCAATCTACACAAATTATCTTTTGAATTAGTTCCCGAGACCATGCTGAACTTATTTGCCTAATATCCACCTAAATTCCTTTCCTTAACGGTCTAAAACTAAATTTTTATTTATTTATTCATTGCTTTTAAGAAATCGACGAAGAAAGTCTGACTTTAATAATACATAAAGGTAGGAAAATACCTAGACAAACGTGATATAACCAAATGTATGAAATTCTGAAAGTGAGAAGACTGAACGAAAAACTTTTATAATTATGTGGTGTATGGCCGTGCGGTAACACACTGGTCTTCCGTGGGGAAGATTGCCGGTTTGAACCCTGCTCTATGCTTCTCCCCTCGAATGGCACTGGTATTTCTTCCACCTAGTATTTGGGGGTATAAGAATACATGTGACTTTAGTTATTATTAAAAAAAAAAAATAGGAGAATATGCATGCCGTGACAAAAGCGAAAAATGTATGGGAGGATAGAATAAAATGCAGACCTATTCTTTCTGCTTACCCTTAAAAGAACATGGTTTTATGGTGATTATGAAGAAGTCTGACCAGATAATTTGAGAATATAAAACTGTTTGAGGGCATAGTAGAAGAACTTAAATTATGGTGTTTAAGATGTTAGGGAAGATATTCATAGTTACCATAGTAACAAAATCAGAATCTGGGGCCAATTTTTAACTATTGAAGATTTATTTTCTAGCTTTATATATAACATTGTTTGAAAAAAATGCGTTTATTCTTTACTCTCCGATGTATTTGTCTCCCGATTTTCTAGCTATTTTTTTATACATTAAAATGTTTTTGTTTAATTTTTTTTTAATTTTTGTATTGTCCTTTTGAATGCGAAGAACGCTAACAAGCTATAGGGACCTCGATAGACTTATGAATACTCTTGTCTATCAACCCTGTGTTTCCAAAGTGAGTTAATGGCGTCATTTAGGTTAATTGTAAAATATTGTAAGAGATTGTCACATGGTAATTAACCTACAAGGGTTTACTATCGGAAATTTAATGTAATGAAGAAAATTCATTAAGTGGTAAAAAACAATGCCTCTGATATCTAAATAGTTGGAAGACATTGCTACAAGGTAATCCCAAATACGGTGTAAAATAATAAAAATACTTTTTAAGACGAGAAAAAAAGGGTTAACTTATGTTTCATAAACGTATTATACTAATAGTCAGTTTCGCTTCATGAACATCAATTTTCGAGATATCAGATAACACTTGTAGCGAAGATTTTCGAGGTATCAGATAACACTTGTAGCGAAGATTGATGTTATTATTGGAATAACAGAGTAATTCGTTGTTAAATATTGTAATATGGAGTGCTACAACTTTAAAGTTGAAATATTTTGTAAAATTCCATTTTTCTATTTATTATACTTATTTTAGGGGTTGAATTATTTTTGGTGCAATATAAAATATTAAAAAATAAAAACAAATAATATTCAACACTGCCATGTTAGCAGTGACTTAACATAAAAAACAGTAAAAGACGAACCCAACATAATAAATAACAAAGCCAACCTATTGTAATTTGTTTAATCAAACACTGTTTATTAAACTTTTTGTAACGGTATAACCCTACCGGTTTCAAGGATTTCACCTCATCATCAGGGGAGCACAAACAATACTGAATTATATTCGAACTGGCACCGACATTTACGCTTCTAACGGTTAACATTCGGGTCGGGGATTGTGGGTGGAAGGAGGGAAGAGACAACCTCAGCAAGGATTATACCGTTACAAAAAGTGGAATAAACAATGTTTGATAAAACAAATTACAATGTCTTTAAACCTCCACAACGTTAATGCCTTAGCTATAAATAATATACAAAGCAAACTTAAACGATTTTATCAATTCATTCCGACAAGAACAACTTCTTCCCTTCACTCCTTTAAACAGTCCAAGTAAAATAAAATTATGTACAATGCCGAAATTGATTGCCCGATTTATGTAATACTATTATGTCAAAATTGTATTATATAACAGGATTATAGTAAGCTGACACAAATTTACAATGGAACTGAACATTTTGCTGGGTGGGTTAAATATAAAATCTTCCAATCGACCAGATACAAGTTACATAGTTTTTGTCATATAATAAATAACTTTTACTACTTTTACATGTGTTTATTTATTTCAAGCAATCTATAAAAAAAACATAATTTCTTTAAAAAAACTAGATTTAAACATTTTTTTTCAGGTTCAGATCAGCAAAATAAACCTGAAATACATGTTTCGTTAGTTAAACGCTTACTAGTCGACGGAGGTCGTCTATTTTCAAGTTTTAAACTTTAAGTTGAACTCCAACAGACCGGAAAATGTGTAATGCCTTGGGAAATCGGGAACGGAAGTGAATTTTCCAGGATAATTTTTACAAAACGGATACTTTCTTCTGTAAGAATGTTTTTTACGAACTATTTCATGTTTTGATACACCGGACATTCATAAAATATTCTCATTTAATGTATACTTTGCAAAAAAAAAAAGCAGGAAAGCGCTTTAACTTAATGAAAAAATTGTTTAGCGAAATGATGAAACGTAGCTCCTGGGAATAAGGCTTTTTACGTAAAAAAAAAAGTAAACAACTTTTAAAGAATTCATTTAAATTCCTACGTCAGCAAAGATCAATATTCCTTACGAACATTATTTAAAATGAGATATATACCTGAATTGATGAAGATGTGAATATATTGAAGGCGTGGTCGGGAACCTTAACTTCACATTGATGAAAACTCTTGCGCATGTCGATTGGAAGAACACTCGCACACTTTCAGTACGTGCGGGTACTGTTGCCAGAAGAGAACTCGTTTAACAAACTCGTACCGTTTTTCAATTTGTTTTGATTGCCATCGTGGAACACCAGCGCTTTACTAACAAGATGACGGAGGCCGTTTATGTTTGAACTACACGCTATCAATACGAAGTGGTGATAAAAAAGGCTAGAAAAGGAATATGAGAGTGCTAAATAGTTCCCAATTATGTATCAAATTAGTAAAATACTACAAACAATGTATTAGTTTAAATTTTGCTCCTTTTTTTTCACCTTACTTTAAATACCATATTATTCATAAATAAATTTCTGGTGTATTCGTTCCGCCTTTTTTCATACATTGACGTTTTTCTCGAAGTAAATGTAAGTTTGATGACATAATTTTTCCGTTGCTGGCCCAGTTGCCTCTAAATGTTAGAGATATGTGACTTGTGAAGTTTCTGAAAGCTCTTGAAAACAACCCTTTTTGAAAGATTATATTAAGATCTAAAAACTTTTATTTATCCCCTGGATTTATTTATTTTACAATTTTCTTACCAATTATGTTTTTGACACATATGTGTTTATTTAACTCGTAAGTATCTCTGAACTTTTTAATTTTTGTATATTCAATAAAAATATATATGATATATTCAATAAAATACATTTTTTATCGATATAAATTATCCTTTTGTTATAATTTTTACTGTCGCTTTATCTCAGTTTTTATTCTGCGTATAACGTGAAATATATAAAAAATAAAATAAATTTATTCCCTCCCTAACTATTGAGCTTTATATGGCAGAATGTGAATTTATGAATTTAATAAAAGCAGCCGTGAAGTGATATTGCTGGGGCGTGAAGGCTTTTGTTACTGGGTCCAAACAAAAGCCTTTTTCAAAGGACTGGGGCCATTCCATCTCTGGATTTCTTGAACTGAAGGGCAATGCAGAGAAAAGAAATAATATTATAAAAATATTTTTGGAAGAAAATGCATTGAATGTGAAAACCGTGTTTCAAAAATATATTTGATTTTTTTTTCACATTTGATAAAAATGTATTCTGTACTGGCAAACTTTCTGAGAAGAGATTTCAATATTATTTTTTTTTTATATATGAATTTTTGGTGACCTCCTTGGACTAGTTGGAATGATGCATGTCTTTCACTAAAGGGTTTAATGTTAAATTTTTATGATACCCAAAGAATTATAAAAAAAGAGTTTCAGTATAGTGAAAGAGTTAAATATTATTTATAGTTAAGACATTAATACTGTGCAGGTCTAGACATTGTTATTTGTTTAGTCTAAAACAGTTTATTCCATTTCACTTTATATAACGGATTGGAGATTGTGAGTGGAGAGAGAGAAAACTCCAGCAAACAGTGGTGAGATCTTGGGAATATATGTATTGGTCATATGTTCATCCCAATTCACTGACTTGTATACTTCTTGGGCCTCTTATTCGTCCAATTTATTTCCGTTAGAGGCCCTAAACATATCCAAGTCAGTACATTGGGATGATCATCTGACAAATACATATGTACATTCCCAAGATCTCTCCGCTACTTACAGAAGTTGTCTCCTGACTCCCTTCAAACACAATACTCAACCCGATTTTTTAACGTCAGAAGTTTGTGTGTCGATACCAGTTCGAACATAATTCAGTCTTATTTGTGTTCCCGTTATTACGAGGTGAATACCTTGAAACCGGTAGGGTTATATCGTTATAGAAAGTGGAATAAACAGTGTTTGACTAAACAAATTACAATGAAACAATTATTTTTATATTAAATTACATTCAGCTTTCGTGGTATGAGACACAACCTGGTGAAACTGATCTCCCGGGCTGGAAGTAAGGCATCTTACAAACTAGCCTCGGAGTTTGTGTAACGACTGTGATTATTGTTATCAGGTGAACTCTTTTACAGGATTAATACCCCTTTTCCGGGTATAATCAGGAATTAAACCTAAAACTCCTGAACAGAAGTCTAGCATCTTACAAACTACACCATGAAGGTCGTTAAAGTATTGAAATCAATATCCGATAAGTATCAACATTATTAATAGTCAAAGTATTATTTATTTTTAGGTATTTTTATTGTTAACTATTAATTTTCAATGTTTTTACCATAAACATTTAATTATTTAAATATTATCTGTACCTCAAAATATTATCTGTACCTCAAAATATTATCTGTACCTCAAAAACCTTATGTTTTTAATATGTTATTATTTAATAAAAGTAATACTTTTTACGATAATTTTTGTTCAAATATTTATTTATTTATGTTTTCAAAACAGGCTAAGCCCAATTACTTTGAAAAATACAAGACATTAAAAAAGAAGAAAAATTACATATATGTGCAGAACGCTCACCTACAATTAATCACATCACACTGCACCTAGCAAGCAACCTCATCACACCGTATCTACCAAGTAGTATCATACCGCAGTTAGCAAGTAATCACATCTCACTACATCGAGTAAGTAATCTCATTACTTTGCATTTGGCAAGTTATCCCATTACACTGTCCGTAGAAAGTATGAGGTTTGTATGTTTAAAGAACAATGAAATGAAATATAATGAATATTTAATATATTTAAAAAACACTGTTTATCGTGTAGTAATTATACTCACAAGCAGTAGGCATGTGCAAATGTTGTGGCCTCTTCACAGTCGGGGTAGTGTTATTAGCACGTGCGATGATAAATCGCGAGTTCCGTGTCCACGAAAGTCGTTTTAAACCCAATGGCTCGATTAATGGGATCAAAGACAATCTTTTCATCCTGCCACGCTCTTCGGTATATTCGAATCACCGATTAAGATATGTTGAATCAACATTATAAAATTTAGTAAATTAAATACATGAGAATTACAAGAGCACACTCCACAAACATACATAACAGCGTTGTTAGCAAAAAAATATCTGAGACGTGATCAAAAGAGTTGTGCGTAAGTCAGCAATTTCTCAATATTTCTTACTTGGAATTGAAATCATACATACAAGCGTTTTAATATCAAGTCAGACTGAAATACTTGAATATATATACTCTATCTCAGATGTGTGATCAAAAGGTTCTGAAATTAAAAAAAAAACTTATTGTATTGACAAAAATGAAAAATCTATACTTTAAATTGTATCCTACGTAAAATTTGGGTTTGATAATTGAGGAATTATAAAACTTTTACTTTCGAAAATAAAATCTTAAAAACTAAATATTAGTTTTCTTCTGAAATTGCTATTTAAGTTTTCGTTATATAAAGTAAAAGCTTGAGAGTTTATTGCCAGTTGATGGCAATCTCATAAAACCTACCAGAAAGTTGTAAAATATCAGGTCTGTAAATATGAAACTGGAATTTTTTATAGAAAATACACATTTATTGTATGAAAATGGTAAAAAATATTTTATTCAAAGTATTGCCCATCGCTAGCTTTACATTTTTCCCATCTCTCTGGCAATTTGTGGATGCCACGCCAAAAAAACTGTTGCTCTTTTGAGGCAAAACAATCATTGAACCATTTTCGTACATTTTCGTAAGAAGTGAAGCGCTGGTCAGCAAGTGCGTGTCCCATCGATGCAAATATATATGGTAAGTCTGTATTGAAAACCAGTTTTTTTTAAATATCCAAAACTCGGTCAAATCTTCCGATTATACTTATAGGATCAAAAGTAGTATATGTTAGTAAGAATTAGTAAAAAATCTAAAAACCTAGGATATAAAATTATTACATTATACATTTAAGGCAACATAATCAAAGAAAATTCGATAACACCCTCTGAAAGATGTACAGCTTTCGGTTCGAATCTTTCATCAATAACCTAGAATGGATGTCATTTTCCCTAATGTCAATCTGGAAGAGTCCCATTCAACGTTCTGTCACTCTACATTCTCCAGACGCCATTCTTCATGCTGAATAGAAAACGTGTTTATTCAAATAAATATTGCATATATTAAAAATCCGATGAAACATTTTATTAAGTGAAGGGATATACTTCAGTAATAATATACTCGTATGTGAAACCAGAGTTTTCAGTTTTTCAAACAAATATTTCAGGTATTGCAATTGTATGAAAACATGAAAAATATAATTTATTGATAAATATTTTTTAAACAAGTGTTCCACATAGACAAGACAATGACTAAACATTAATATTGCAGACAATTGCTGAGTATTTCATGGACAGGGCGACGGATAAGTATTTCTATCATTACAAAATACTTGATATCTCAGACTAGAATTTCGAGGTCGATTTCGTATGCTCAGAATAAATTTCATTCAATAAGGCGGCGTATTAAGACAGGACTTTGGCCATTGCTGTTCTGTGCCGTCAAATGATCTGCTTCTAAGTATAAGAGATATGGGTGGCATGAAAGCTTTAGAAAGCAATTATAAACAACCCTTTTAAGAAAGTCTTATAAAGAATTTATGAATACATATAAACACTACACACATAGATTTAGGTACTACTCTACACTTAAAGCAGAATGTGTTATTATCACATACCGAAAGATATACAAAGGTTTCTTTGTAGTTAGTCTTGGTAAGTCTATCCTTGATTAGTTTTCTGCTGCTTCATACATGTAGATACGGAGAAGTTTATGATATAAATGCTGCAACCCCTACATCCCTTTTCATACACCTAAGACCTCAGTTGTTTTTTCTTGTCATATTTGTAATATGTCAATAATAGTGGAGTCAAATCCTGAGCAAAATAATCCTTGGTTCGTCTACTCTCTTAATTACGCTATTTAAATTGTAATTTAATGATGATTATTATGGAAAACTCATGATTACTGGCTATATAGAGGACCGCTGGAGCAAAATTAGACAACCCATCCGCTAAAAGGACTAAAGGACGAGTGCTACAGGCCTGTTGTTGATACAAGGTATGTGGACATCGTATTGCCAGGAGAATTGGAAAAAATCATGAAGGACATACTGTAGTTCTACTGTAAGTCATGTTATACATCATGAAGATGACGAGGTAAAAGAAAAATTAAGAAAAACAGTTTTTAGAATGAGTAATGAAATAATGGTTACCGACATTATTAACTTAGGGTCCAGAATAACTAACAATGGTTAGGTTAGGTTAGGTTAGGTTATGTAGAATGCGACACTGAGGTAAAATGGCCAAAAATGCCATGTCTTAGCTGAAAAATATATGGAAGAGCAGAACTATCACCATTGCCACGAAAATAAGCTTACTAGTTAAGTCTCTCGTCTTCTTCTCCGAGACTTGGACTCTGAGAGCAAGCAAGAGACTTAGAATTGATGCATTTAAAATGTGGTGCTGGAGAAGGGTTGTCGATAATGTGTCTTCGACGAGTCCTCTGATTCTTTGAACACATTGATCGTAACCAAGGAGACAATTTTGAGAGTTAGTGGTTACTGGAGGTGCGTAAGGACGAAGCACAAAAGGAAGAATACTAATGCGTTGGACTAACCAAGTGAGAGATGCAACTGGATTTATCTTAACAACTGCTCTTCGAGCCGCGGAGTACAGGGATGGATGTAGAGGAGTCGTCAGAGATTATTATGGGAGTCACGATACACGTCACACATGATAATAAAATATCGCTATTCTAGAGGTAATATTATTTTACTTTAAGTGAATTTCTAAGAAATATACGTATTTTATCGCAAGGATAGTTGCCATTTTGTTGAACTATAAATGTCTAAATATTACAAAATTTATTTTAAATGAACGACTTGTTTAACTTTGAAACCTGAAACTATAATGGCCTTTCATCTCCATTTTGCGTCTGGATAAACATGGGTTTTCTTTTATCTGGAATTCATTTATGAATTTGATATATTATATAACACTTAATTCTAGAAATAAAATTCATATTACATTACACACGGTGACATTTATTTTGAAAATAATTTGAAATAATCGTCGACGTATTAATTTTCTAAGAAAATAAAATAAGAGTAATGTCGACACTCTTTTTATATTATTTTTCAAACATATTTATAAAACATTAGACTCGAATTCTCAATTTCGATTAAATATTATATTAGGGAGTGTGACCTGGGGACAATATTGTCTTTGACCCCAGTAATCGAGCTTTCGGGTTAAAAACCACTGAAATAGGTAATTATCTCACAGTTCACCAAAATACGTATTAAATATACTACCACTCGTGCACAAGCAACAATACTTGCATACTACGAGCAAGTGATGCCAGATGAATGCACTACTGGTTTTTTTTTGTGCTTTCGGTAATCGAAATCGGAACTCCTCACTTACTATACCGAAGTTTTCATGCTTTGATTACATTTTATTAGTCTTTGAAAAATATATTTACAAATTGATTTGAAACTTTTGATATTATTATGAATAAGTGTGTATCGATATGACTAGTTTTTACGCGTATATCAGACGTCATTTTCAAGGATCTTATTTGCCTTAAAATGATAAAGCAATAAAAATCACTAATTTCAGTTGTCACAGCTATTTTTTTATGTAACCGATCTCATGAAAACACGAACTTCATGAGAATGTCACACAATTGACTAGTTAAAACTGGTCGAGCATAAAAAGATCGATTCGGGATAGTAATCATAAGTTTTTACTCAACCTATATTTTTATATGAAATCTAGTATTTCGATTTAATAAATTGAACTTAAAATTATGAGAAATATATAAAACTTAATTTGAAAAACAAACTCGTAAATTTTCAGTTTCTTTAAACGAATAAATACGTTATTATGTAAAGTTTTTTGTAGCCTTCAACACTCAAAAACTACCAAAAAAAGACTCTCTCCGAGGACAAACGTAATGAGTTTAGTGTGAGTTTTGAATCGGAGAGCTTATGTATACAAAATCAAGGCTTTCACCGCAAGACTTGAAGGTCTTGACGTATTTGAAATAGATTATACTTACCCATAATCATGTAAATATAAAAAACCCGCACTTGATGCTCGTTTATCCTTATTTTTATTTCTTTCCTTTAAATCCTTACTTCAGAATTTGAGGTTTTATTATTTTTTTAAATCTGTCAAAATTTCAAATATCACTGTAAGATTAAGCTACTTTGTTGACAAACATTGCTTCTTAGCAACAAATTTATTAAAACAAAAGAATATATAAATTAATATCTATTTGTCAAAAAAACAGCGGTCCATGAAATTGTTCCAGGTCAGGCAAGGATAAACTACGACCCACGGGTGAGATCCAGTTCACGAGTTCCTTTTTTATGACCCGCGTTGGCATATAGCCTGATGCAATAGACTAGAATATGTTATTTCGTTTTAGCTGGATAAGAAGAGTTTTCGGAGTGTTTTATCACGTGGTTTGATTTACAATGCTTGACGGAACTATAAACAAACCATGATATATTAATTTTAGCAGTAGATAAAGAAATTCACACAGTGGTAATGAGCAAAACCTCATATTTGAAAAGGATGCAGTCTCTGCCAGATCCTGGAACCTTAAAGATAACAAAGAAAAAATCCAATTAAGAAAATCGAAAAGGAATCCACCGAGAAATCGGACTTTCCTAAAGAAACATAAGAAGGTTTATTTGTACAAGCATTTAAAACTCAAGCACTAGAAGATACAATATATGAAAAACACATCAATCTGATATTTTATTAAGACCCATTGTCAAGGCTATTGACTCACCGACATACAAATTGGCACAATCATTGACAAAACAATTTCAGAAAAAAGGCAACATAAGTCAAGCCACGCCGTAAAAAAAACTTTGAAAAACCTTATCGAACTGATACGAAGAACTTTTTTTTTTATTAAACAAAGTAAATTATTGTACAAACATTTGTCAAGGCTATACCTATATACAAATTTATTACTTAACTAATCTTAATTATATGTTATAATTTATGAACTTACTTAATCTTATTTTCCTACATATCATTGTATTTTATTTATTCAATCTTAATATATGAGATCTTAGAAATAATTAACACTTACATACTACTTATAACTAGATAACAATTCTTACACTAATTATTTAGCCAAAACAAGTCCACTCGTCCAAGAACTGCGAAAGCCTTAAAATATGTACTTTTTATTCTTATTTGTTTTTGCTTTGTACTATGTTTATTTTTGTTTCTTTCTTGAAAATACAGTAAAGAAAAGAGATACATTTTTTATAGTAATCCAGATACGGAAAAATATAATAATTTGAAAGAATCTGCAATGAAAATTCTCGCACTGTTTGATTTAAATTCTTATATATGCGAATAAGTTTAATTCATATCCATAAAAACCCAACAAGATCAAGAAACCTATTTTAAAGCAATATGTAGGATGTCGACAACAGTCAATATATTGTATGTTACATCAAACGCTTGCCACCCTGTTTATCAAAATAGAGACGGACACCTTAGTTTACTGAATAAAGTCTACATAAGGTAGAATAGGCGAGAGCTAGGACAAGAACTGCGATAAACAATAACCGCTTAAAGCCGTTAATTATCCCACCATTGTGGTAAATTAGCGGCAAGCCAAGGAAAAAAGGATATTTATTCCCAACAATGGCCATTTTGATGGAGCACATTATAAACCTCGGCTAAGAAACATCGCTTGGCTTTGTTCATTTAGAAGCTTGAATTGAAGCTCTCTATGTATTTTAAGCGCTTGGAGCATGAACCTATTCATTGTAATAATGGGTTCAGAAGTCAAATAATTTTGGTTTATTCATGAAATGACTAGACCAGTACAGAGTATGAATCAGTGACGCCCAACCTTGCAGGCTTTTCAATTTGCATTTGGCAATGCGAATAATTTTCTTTATTTATATTCCTATCCTTCTTAGCAGTTGTTTTATTCCAATGTACACAAAAAAAATGTTTTCTGTAAAAAAATGTTTTTATTTGGGGGTAGTGGCCGGTATCGTATATGACATATTGGATATTTATTATGGCAACAAAAGGTGAAAATATGAACAGTTGTCACCAAATCATTAATTTATTTCCGTGTCAGAACCATCGATTATTTTTTTTAATTTTATGTATTTTCATTGACGGTGCAATATATATTACAAAATTATAAAAAAAGTGGTTTCTGCTTCATTTACAATATAACAAAATAAAAAAAATACACAATTATAACCATTTAACGAAACGAAATAAAAAGACACACCGACAAAACGTTTGAAGAAATGCATAAGTAAGTACAAATACAAAATAAGAATATGTTACAAACTGTGAACAAATAGGAAAAAAAAAAAACTTTTAAGTTACAAATTTAATTTATTGATAGATATTTTTTTAACCTCGATATTTTGACAGATACAACTTTTCCTCAATGAAAGATTGTCGAATTTGCATAAACATTGCAGAAATCGATTAAGTCGGTAAAAATGTATCATTGTTTGAATGATACTGTGAGCCTGAACCATAAAATTCATACTCAATCGAAATATAAATACAAAACTCAAAGTAATAGGTGTTAACATAAGTTGTGTCCGTTTTTTTTTTTCAAATTTAAAAATGAGCACCAAAAGTAAAACAAAATGGTCAAGGTTATACGTCATTCGAAATAAAATTTTCTGTTCTAAAAGATATTGTGTTTGCTTTTACGTTACATTCATTATTTGATTTGATTACAAGCCTTCAAAATGGAATGTCAAGTAGACGAAAGTTAGCATTTTTGACACCTACGTCTGTTCGCGTTCAATCGAGGGAATAAAGATGCCAAAGCTGCTTGCGATATTTGCAAGTGTACGGTGAAGATGGTATGAATGAAAGGACAGCTCGTCGATATTTTTTGCAATTTCGACCTGAAAGACGTGGAGCGTTCCGGACGACCAGTGCACTTCGATGAGTACCGCTTAAACCATATTATTCATGAAGATTCCCTTCAAACTACCGTAAAATTGGCTGAGCAGATGAATTGTAGTCACATGGCTGTATACCGCTATCTTAAATCAATGGGAAAAGTCCAGAAGTTCGGTGCTTGGGTTCCACATATTTTGAGTGGAAAGAACAAAAATCAACGTTCAACAATTTCTGCTGGTTTGCTCGCGCGTCATCGAGCTACGCATGACCACAAGCAAAGGTTCCTTTGCCGCATCATTACTGGTGATGAAAAATAGTGCCTTTATGTGAATATGAAGAAACGGAAAGAATGGGTGAGTTATGGTCAACAAGCAACGCCCAGAGCGAAACAGGGTTTGCATCCGCGCAAGACGATGATTTACATCTGGTGGGATTGGCAAGGCGTCATCCACTACGATATACTTGAACGCAATCAGACAGTTAACGTGGAGCTATACAAATGCAGCGGCTCAACACTGCAATTTAACAAAAAAGGCCGGATCGGCTATATGGCGTTATTCTGCAACACGATAACGCCCGCCCTCATATCGCCAACATTACGAAAAATGCCATTCAAACGCTTGGTTGGGAAGTCCTGCCAAATCCTCCATATTCTCCAGACCTTGCGCCGTCGAATTTTTACCTTTTTCGGTCGCTTTCGAACAATTTGCGCGACGTTTCCTTCAATAATGACGTCGAATTACGAACATGGTTGGACGAATTCCTCGTGTCAAGACCGGATGGTTTTTTACTCACAGGTATTGAAAAACTTGTAGAACGTTGAACGACAAGAAGTTGTAAATAATGAAGTAAAATACATTATTGACTAATTTGTTGTAAAATAATGAAGAAAAATACATTGTTCACTAATTTGTTGTATTTTTTGTTGTGTCCTCTTGTACTCTTCATTTGAAAAAAAAACGGACACAACTTATGTTAACACCAAATATATTTTTTTATACCTGGGGTCCAAAGAGGATAAAGTTAATGCAGAAACTTTTGATAAAGCGTTAACACTTTTATCAGTTTCATTTTATTAATTCAGTAAATAAACGGTCTTACAACTAAATATCGCTCTGCTTACCATCCAATTCTCCTCGCGAAAAATTTCAATTTCTTTCAGAGCACGGACGTTTTCTTCGATCAGTCGATGAGAGACACTTTATTGTAAAATATACACTTTATTGTAAAATATTTTGTTTTTCAATTATTTATTTGCAGTTCACTTGTCGTGACTGTGGAACGAACTTCCAAGTTTTATTAAATGTGCACCATCCTTATTAATGTCTTAATAAGTAGAAATAATAAAAAAAAATGTTACGTTATTCAGAACATCCTTTCATCCTAAATTTATTTTGATTCAATTTCTTATCCTTGAACGAATTTAATCTTTGTTGTTCTATAATTATTGATGGAGATAAGTCATTAATTTATTTTCTTTTTTACTTACATTTAAAGAATACATTTTTCTGTAAAATCTGTCATTGATTTAAATAAAATTCATTCAAAATGAGCTGTTTGGTTGGACAAAATTGTGATGAAAACAATAAGACCATAAAAACATCCATGTTTAGTCATGTTAACAAATAAATTAATAAACGTAAATAAATAATTATCAATAATTAACCGTGACGTATAAAAAGAAGGCATTTGATTATTCCTTTCCATCTATTTATATTCTCAACACTTCAGAGAATAGATCCGATGAGTCCTTTGCCCTTTTTTGTGTTTCGCAACTTTTGTTTTTTATTTTTTCGACATATTTTCGGTTGTATTCATCATAAATGTACTTAAATATGGTACATGGTCTTGAGAAAGCACATTAACCAAATCGTACATACATACCATACCACGGTAAAAGACTGGACTTCCGTGCGGAAGGTCGTCGGTTCGAACCGTGCGCTGTACTACTCTCCTCAAATGACACAGGCAATTTTTCTGCCTAGAATTCGGGGGTATAACAATACCTATGACTTCAGTTATTTCCATCAAAAAACGGAAAATAAAAGAAAAAAAGATGCCGGTGTGCTCCGATTGTCTTACATCGGTGTGCCATTGGATTCAGTATAGTGGTGTGATCGGTGAGTTTGCTGGTGTACAACTGAACACTTATTAAAAAAAAGTAAACTTCATGGTACAGCATCGCTTTCAAACTGACTTGACGTTGGTATTGCGAGGGGACATAATACCACGTCATTTCGCTGTTGAGGTTGGCAAACAGGACTAAGCGCAAGAATTTCCTATCTCGACACATATCCTTCACCTATTCTAAGTCCAAACACCTTGTCATACAACTCCTAGGATTTCTCTGACTTTTGACATTTTCTTCTTTCAAAATAAAATTAACTGGATCCAATCATGCTTTACGTGGTCTTTGTCTATTACATCTTTCAATCAAATTTACATACGTGGCTAGGTGATAATATTGTCTTAAACCCTTTTAATTTGCAAATCATATTTGTTTTTTAGTTTTTCTTATTCATTCTACGTGCCCAAACCATCATTCGTTCGTTCTACATGCCCAAACCATCATAGAGTGTTCTTCTTAATCTTATTCAACTCATCAACTTTATGTTTATATTAATTCCTAACCATCTCATTAAGTATAACGTTTTTTCCGCCTACCCCGAGTAGGAAATTTCGTGAAGGTATGTACCATATGCATGTAATTAAATAAAAGAGCTTTTAAGAAATACTATAATATAAATGTTTCCAGTCGTTTTATAATAATTGATATCGTACGATTTGGATTTTTTTTTCAAAAACAGAAAGGTAACGAACAACATTTTCAATGTATTGTATGATAACGGGCCTTTTTTTGGTAATATTAAACATCAAAACTAAAATATTTGAGTGTAAGATCTTGCAAAAATATTTGAGTGTAAGATCTTGCAAAAATATTTGAGTGTAAGATCTTGCAAAAAAGGTCACAATTCTTATAATATACTCTGACAACTGCAGTTCGAATTGTCATGTTATTATTACCATATTATTCGTTAATTAGGCATTTAATTCTATAAAAAAGATGATTTGAGCCAATAACAAGGTGAAGGAAATTAGGCAGTATGAGAATATGTAAGAACTTCTGTAGCTTTAAAGTTTATTGAGTTTAAAACAATTAATTCAGATATGTGACTATAAATTAACGGGAAATTAAGTGCGAGTTGGTGAGACATGTTGAACGGACGGGGGACATTTACAATTGAATAAAGGTTTGCGGTGAGCAGAGGACACTCAAAGGAAACATGGTCGAGGGTATTCTCACCCATTCCTCACGTGTATGTAGGGCTTTCTTTTAAATGGATTTTATAAAGGTGGCTTCCTCTCAGACACTTACCTATTCTTATCCTGCATATGACAGACACAATTCTAATTGTGCAATAATAAAACATTGTACGCATGCATATTATGTCTTGAGAAGCTTCGAATTCGTATTCAATAAATATAAAATAAGACATATTCGATACAGTTCACGCGTTACTCATCAATTTCATATTTCCTTTAGGCGTTATCTTAACTGTAAACGTTCAAAGTTGACTGAGTGTCTTGAATACAATATAAAACATTACCGCCCTCACTTGTCGCGGAGCAAATTCAAAAAGGCTTTCAAAATATAAGAAAGGGCCGACGACAATATGAATGATATTAAAATTGTTACAAAGGGGGTGAAACGATGCCAGAAGAGGCAACGCAGAAGAAGAAAAAGAAATTTTCAAGGAAATTGCCATCTTTGGGATTGGATACTTCGATATTTTATTATGTATTTTGAATAAAAAATGTAAGCAAGTCAATTTCTTTCGTGAAGACGACACAATTATATATGAAATACCTTTCAGCATATTTTTTTGGTGTTGAACGAGTGAATTTTTATATTTTCTATAATTTTTTAAGTCAAGTTTTATTTTAACGTCTTCTTTTTTTAAGTCAGAATAGTATTACTTATT
Source organism: Odontocerum albicorne (assembly GCA_949825065.1). NCBI lineage: Eukaryota > Metazoa > Arthropoda > Insecta > Trichoptera > Odontoceridae > Odontocerum > Odontocerum albicorne. Next base: position 32,229,045 of record OX463852.1, on the reverse strand, counting down.
TAATTGGATAATGTAATCTATTATACACACATTTGTCAATGGCTGTATACCCACATACAAATGAATTACTTAAAACTTATCTTATTTTTATTTGATAACTATAAGCTAACTAAACTTTAATTTTCAACTTGTAATTTTTATTTTTAATAATCTTAATGTTTAGTTTCTTAGAAATTAAAAGCGCCTACATACTTATTTATAAATAAAAAACAATTTTCAACATACTCAATTATAACTAGATAGCCTACATACGACTTGTTTTTGCTAAATAATTAGTGTAAGAATTGTTATCTAGTTATAAGTAGTATGTAGGTGTTAATTATTTCTAAGATCTCATATATTAAGATTGAATAAATAAAATAAAATGATATGTAGGAAAATAAGATAAAGTAAGTTCATAAATTATAACATACAATTAAGATTAGTTAAGTAATAAATTTGTATATAAGTATAGCCTTGACAAATGTTTGTACAATAATTTACTTTGTTTAATAAAAAAAAAAACTTATTTATAAATAGATAACGGTCCCATCTTAGACAAAATTGTTAATTCGATTCGCAATATTACTAGTATTATCGCTCAACAGTGTGAATTTATTTCAGGTAGATCTACACTGACAAATCTACTTGAATTTGAAAACTATATTTTTAATTCGTTGTCAAGTAGAACACAAGTGGATTAAATTAAAATAGATATCAGCAAAGCATTTGATAAAGTAGCACATAATATTTGTATTAAGTAAACTAAAATCTTTAAGAATTGTTAGTCTTTAGACTGGATTGAAAGCTACATTAAAAATCGAACACTCCCTGTCAAAATTGACGGTTATATTTCTTATCCCTTTACAGCTACTAGCGGTATACCTCAAGGATCGCATCTAGGACCGATATTATTTCTTATATTCGTTAGTAATAAAGTTGATACACTTAGTGATGTAGAGATTTTTTTCCTTTTGCTGATGCTTCAAAAATGTTCAAAAAAATTTAAATAAATTAAACAAATTGCACATAAACCTTAGTAAATGTGAGTTCATTACCTTTTATAAAAATAAGAATCTAATTAGTTACAAGTATTCGCTAAATCAATATACATTTAAACGTGTATCTTCTTTAAGAGACCTAAACATTATATTTGATGAAAAACTTTCATTTATATAATAGAACACGTGAACAAAATCAGTCGAGACAGTTTAAAAATATTGGGATCAATACTAAGAACTGCCCAACATTTTTTGGATTTCCGAACAAAAAAACATAGGAGCCTGTGTTTTTTTAAATCTCAAGACTTATCCATAAAATTCTCGAAAAATCCAATTCTTTTTATTATATCTAAGCGTTGCTCCACTAAAAACAGACCTAAGTACTTAAATACTATAAAATATGTATTCTACAATTATGTAAGTCTACTTGGCTAAATTTGGTTATATTTTGTAATATACACCCATCCCTCGATTTACGCGGGGGGTTTTACGCGGTTTTCCATAATGTTTTTTTTAAAGGGAGTTTGTTTCTGAAATTTAAATAGATCATTTGAATAAGATAGTCCTTATTAATATTAAATACAGTTTAACCATTAGTGCACGGTGCCAAAGTCAAGCCGAATCAACGGAATTATGATTATTGTTATTACATAATTTATTTACCGCTATTAATATGAGCGAATTTATTCAATCAGCCTAAAAATTGGAAAATGTGGTAATAAATATTGATTCCAATGTTGAGAGCTTTAAAAACTCTACGAGATAAAAAAATATTTATATGCAATATGAAGATATTTTTTATTTTTTTATTTTTTTTTTATTAAACAAAGTAAATTAGTGTACAAACATTTGTCAAGGCTATACCTATATACAAATTTATTACTTAACTAATCATAATTATATGTTATAATTTATGAACTTACTTTATCTTATTTCCCTACATATCATTTTATTTTATTTATTCAATCTTAATATATAAGATCTTAGAAATAATTAACACCTACATACTACTTATAACTAGATAACAATTCTTACACTAATTATTTAGCAAAACAAGTCCACTCGTTCAGGCTACTTGTATTCCATCACATTCACTCAGACCTTGGTCGTCCCAGCTAATACTGAAGGTGGACTAGTCAGGCAACAGATAATGCTTCGGGAGCTTGTGCTTATAACGGAAGGGTAGATCGGATTTACTTTCGTAAGCCCCCAGGGCAGCGACTAAGGGATTTCTGTGATTTTGTTGGCTTTTATAGAACTTCACGGTCCAAGCGAGGATGTCGTGTTGTAGGGTTTCTTCTCGCTGTTCAGCGTGAAGTCGGGTAAGATTTGTTCTGGGATGGGTGTTAAAATATATCTTGAATGCCTTGTTCTGCACTCTCTGGAGTTTCAGGTGATCCGTGTTGCTCACACTACCCCAAACGGGTGCAGCATAGGTCAAGATAGGACGAATAAGGGTTTTATAGAGGAGGAGCTTATTTTGGGGGGAAAAGAAGCTGCGTCGATGAAATATCGAACTGATAGTAAGCAATGTGAAGAAATTCATAAAGAAATTACTAAAAACAAATGTTAGTTATAGATTTTGTAACAGTAACCAGGGAGCGTTTTTCTCCAAAATAATCAGACATTTAAAATATTTCTACTGATGATTACGACTTTGAACCAACAATTGTTGCTTAAGAAGACAGCAATGAAAATTCTGAATACAATAATCTCGTTTCTTTAATTAAAAACGTATCTACCGCGTAAATCGAGGGACGGGTGTACATACATATATTGAATTTCAATATACATATTAAAATTAAATAATTTTAAAGAATGACTTTGTAATCCAAAGAATGACTTCGTAATCCAGTATCTGGACACCAAGTGTCACCCTAAGAAGACCTCCAAAAATAAGTAAAAACAGTTGTAAATGAACACTCAATAATCTGAATCCTGATGATACTCGTAATATACAACACGTCTTATTTAACACAAACAAAATGAAAACAGCTCGCATTAAAAAAATCAAGATAACCTAGTTATTTCTCTCTTCATCCCTTTAGGTACTTATTATAACCATACATTTCAGTTGATTCAGTCACGATCAATGACAAATCAAGATTTTTTTACTTTTTTTCTAATTCTGATACTATTATTTAGATTTATTTATTTATTTATTTATTTTTCAAAACAGGCTTAGCCCAATTACATTGAAAAATACAAGACATTAAAAAAGAAGAAAAATTACAGGGAAATTTTTTTTTTTTTTAAATTATATAAAATAAAAAATAATGCATATGTATACAAACGAGTATTTACACACAAACGTATGTTACATATATATTCAGTCACTTAAGTATGTTGATGAGTGCTTTCTAACGCGCTTAATCTAAGAAGAAAATTTACTTTTGCTTTTGGTAATGTGATATGAAATATGTCAATATCCGAAGCAGTCCCGTTAAGAAGAGTTAAGGCCCTTCCAACAGGCATAGCGGCTGGAAGACCCGTTCTTAAATAAGAATGTTCCAAACATCTTTCTTACGAGATTCTCTCCAACTTATAATTGAGAAGAGCAAAGAAGTAATGCTCTTAACCCAACAAAAGCTTCATTTGACCTTCCACCGATTCAGAATGGACAACGCTGCTGCAGAATGACCACACAAAGCAGGGATTTGGTGATGGTTTTTGTTGTGAAGCCGTATTACTCCAGGCAGCTTATGATTCTAGTTCATTGTGGACAATGCATTGGCTGCAGCTTTATTCAGTTTCAAAGTAAATCTCTTTTAGCAGACAGAGCAGCATATAACTATTGTTAAATATGTCTTTGCATTACTGATAAATTCGTTTTCATTTTGATATACGAGTAGGTCAGACATGACTATCCCACATTTATCTTGTTTTGAGATATGAGGGTTGCTACTTAAGTTTTGAGATATGGCAACACCAGTGTAGATACGTCAAATCTGACATCAGCATCGTAAATTTTGACGTTTTTAATGTGTTCCGTTTCCGTGTAAATTTTGACGTTTTTAACCCGTGCTCAGAAAGTTTTATCATACGAGTGCTATTTGTGTTGTTTACAGTGACATGAAAAATTCATCTTGGCCAAAAATGCAATTAAATCGTGAACGTTTTCGTGCGATGATTTTTTATGATTTTCGACGTAGACTAACTCAACAACAGTGTACCGATCAACTCGTTTTTACTTTTAATGATAAAGCACCATCCCGGACAACTGTGTTTCGCTGGTTTTCTGAATTCAATCGTGGTCGTAGTTTGCTGCAAGATGGGTTTCGTGAAGGTCATCCAAAATTGGTTTTGTGCCAGAAAATATCGATGCTGTGCGTGAACTGATATTGCAAGATCGTCATGTGACTTATCGTGAGATTGAGGCATGTTTAGGCATTAGTTACACTTGCAAACATTCAATATTGCATGAACATTTGGCCGTCGAAAAGATTTGTTCGCGTTGGATACCGCATAATTTGACAATCGCTCAAAAAAAGGCTCGTGTCGATTGGTCCAAAGAAATGTTGAAAAAATTTGACCGCGGTGCTTCAATAGACGTTTTTAAGATTGTGACAGGTGACAAATTATGGATCTATGCATATAAGCCAGAAACTAAACAGCAGTCGGCTGTATGGGTCTTTCAAGACGAGCCAAATCCAACAAAAGTTGTTCGCGCACGAAGCACTTCGAAGCAAATATTAGCTTGTTTCTTCGGTATAAATGACATTTTGCAATAGTGCCTTTAGCAAAAAGTTGTACGGTCAATTATGAATGGTACATTGCCATTTGTTTGCCAAAAGTGTTCAGAGAAATGAGGAAAACCAACCGCCGAAGACGGATCATTCTACACCACGACAATGCGAGATCTCACACATTGGCTCAAACAAGTGACTTTTTGAGCACTCAAAACATCAAATTGATGGGTCATCCACCATACAGCCCTAATTTGGCACCCAATGACTTATTTTAATTCCCGAACATCAAAAATAAATTGCGAGGTCAACGTTTTTTGACGCCTGAAGAAGCGGTTGATGCGTTCAAAACGCATGTTTTGAAGTTACCTCATTCGGAGTGGAAAAAGTGTTTCGAAAATTGGTTCAAACGCATGCAAAAGTGTATTGATCTTCATGGAGAGTATTTTGAAAAACAATAAAGCCATTTTCGATAATAAATATTTGTTTTTACGTGTCTGTCTCAAAACTTAAGTAGCAACCCTCGTAATTGACTTCAAAGTTGCAGATTTATTAAAAAATGGTTTGTTTTCTGTTGTTTCCAAAATTTAACGGTAGATGTCTGCACTTATGATGAATTATAAACTCATAATCATGTTTGGTTCTGATAGAAATGGGTATAAAGATGTAGCGTATGTGCCTAACTCAAATTTTATATTTTTGTGGGATAGTCAAGTCTGGTTCTGACCCACTCATATTATGTATTGTATTGGAGACGTTAGACAAATTATTATTTTCGTTTATATTGACTGACAAGGAGAACTCGGTAGTCCAGTTGGCAAGACTCTTGTCTTCCAAACAAGGTGATGCTGGTTCGATTCCCGTTGGTGTGTAAATTATTTAAAAGATTGGTTTCGACTCTGATATTTGTTAAATACATGTATTTATTTGTCGATTAAGACATTTTATTGTAAAATGTACGAATGGTGAGTAAATTTCTAAATTACAATCTCACCAAACCAACTAGACAAGAATAACGCAAGTAACATAAGTTTCAATAGCGACATGAAAGGTAAAACGCTGTTTTCAACAGGGAAAATATTTTAACATAACTAAAGAATTAAAAACAAATGGAATAAATGAATTATTTATTTATTTATATTATTTAATGAACACATGATAAGAAATATACACAATTTGTGAAAAAACTACAGGTAATTTACTTTGGACGCACACTTTTAATGGATCTAGGTTTGTTGCCTTTCATTTTTCATATACCCAGTCAACAAGGCTTTTGTCTGTATTTCAATGAGGACATAAAGCATGAAAAAATATATCGATATTTCTTTCTGACTTTTGATTATATAAAACCCCGTTGCATACTCTTATTAACCTGACAAACAGTGACACTCAATTTCATAGGTATTGATCACGCGAATCAAATTCCTCACACCTCATCACTGCAGACAGACAAAAACGTTTATCCCACAATATACAACACTTTTCGCTATTCCGCAAAGAAGTAATAATTTTGAAGACAAAGTTTTACAGTAGCCAATAAGTGGCCCCACAGTCAGACAATATGGACAATAAATGACAACGTAAATAAAGATGATCGATGAACTGGAGGCTGTAAGAGCTACAAAATAGTACAGCCGCCAGGTATAAAAAGGAAATGGAATTCAATAATTCAAAAGAATATCGTCTAAATGAAAATAATTCTAAAGCTTTACAGCCATTCTTAAGATTTTAACTTTTTGGAAATATTTTGTTAAATGTTTTCATTTCAGAACAGAGTTCACTTAAACTTCAATTATTTATCTATTATTACCACATTATGATAACATTATATTGACCCTTGTTCTGGATCCCGTGTGAAAGTTTTCAAGATCTAAAAAAAAGAAAAGTGAATTTATATGCCGTAAGTGAGTGCCCATTTATATTATTTTCACCTAAATGTAAAGCGGACTAAAAGCCTGACATCACAAAAAAAAGAAAAATAACTTGCAGTCCAATAAATATACATACTAATAGCAGCTTAATTCTTGAAGTTCAAACAACCCAGCAAGTCGACAGTACTTTCTCAGAAATTTTCGAATACAGCCAAACTCTCCTTTGACGCCAATAAGCACGAAGAAGTACCGACGTAAAGTTGAATATAAATTACTGTCTTGCATAACATAAGCTTAGGAAAAAGATAAATTTAGGTTTTAAATTATATTAAGTGTAAAACTAATCTGGAAATAAATCCGCCAGATATCGAACATGATGCGCCCGCTTGCTTAACGTAAATGCTGGAGACGCATTGCCGTCAAATGGCAGTTGAAATCACTCTCAGATCACGAAATATCGGAGGTCGTCTAACTGTCGTCGTTGCTGGGCTTTGTAGTCGAGGATCCCCTCGCCATCCAACATTAATTCAGTTGGAAAATAAATCTGTGCAGTGGATATTTTATTTATTTATTTTCGTAAGTCATCTGTTGCACAGCAGCAAACTCACCGGCTACACCGGTGTACTGGATAAAATGGCACTTCTGAAATGAGACGATCGGAGCACATTGGGATGTTTTTTTTTATGAATAAATGTAATCGAAGTCATATGTATCCTTACACTCCCGAATACTAGGCGCAAAAATGCTTGTGTCATTTGAGAGGAATATCACAGCGTTAAAGTCCATTGCGTTATCGCGCGACCATCCATCTCAGTCGTATAACTAACAAGTCTACGGTGTAATTAAAGTAACAAGTTATTATATTTTATATATTGTTTATAGTCAAGGCATTAACGTTGTGGAGGTTTAAAAACGTTGTATTGTAATTTATTTTATCAAAAACACTGTTTATTCCACTTTTTTGTAATGGTTTAACCCTACCAGTTTCAAGGCTTTCACCTCATCTTCAGGAGAGCACAAACAAGACTAATTGTGCTCCCTTGTGCAAGACTGTTTGTGCTCCCCTGAACATGAGGTGAAATCCTTGAAACCGGTAGGTTTATACCGTTACAAAAAAGTGGAATAAACAGTGTTTGATAAAATAAATTACAAAGTAACAAGTATCGATAGAAAATACAAGAAACTAAAAGCACACTAACGAACGACACATAGAAGCGTGAATAAATAATGACTTTATTCACATTCGTTTCACGAAATAAAGATCGCCAAACTCGATTACCTACTCGCGGCATCAAGTCCGGAAATTATGTATTTTCTGAAAACAGAAAAAAATCTAACTGGATTGATAAAACTTAAGTGAAATTTTCGAAAAATATTTATGGCAAACCATTTGAAATAAAATGGAAATAAAAACGAATTGGCTCGGGCATTCTTTTGGTGAAAATGAAAACAGAGGCATGAGTGACAAATGTGATAAATGGAGGGGAAGCACGCTGAAGATAACTCACACCATAAGGTCGGGGGTCTCAATATGCTGAGTTATAGTTCTTCTTAATATTCCGCAATGGAAATTGTGTCGGTATTATGGGAAGGTACTTGTGAAATTTATTATTATTGTATTGTATTACATTTTCGTTGTATATAGTTGAATTTGGCGGGGCTGTTGTCATGTGCTAATCTCAAGCTAACCAAAGATATGTTATAGAGTCTGTAAGTAAAAATTAAACAAAAAATCTAGATTTCAACAAAATTGGAACCAGAAAACTCAGGGTGGGAAGATAACAGGGATGAAAGAGGATAAATCACAGAGTGAAACAATTACATTTAACGAGAGGATATATGAATGAAAGTTGAAAAATCCAGAGTTATGGTGGTAGAGTAGTGGTAAAGAAAATGTTAATGCGATATATGGGTGAGCAATTAAAATTTAAGTTGAGAAATTATGTTATTAAGGCAGTATTTTCACAGGTGGGGAAGACTGACGAGGGATATCCAATTGCGTGTAGCGATAAGAAATAAAATTGTTAGGTCACTAAAACCTTTACACTATCCTCAGTGAGATACAGGCAAAAGCCTAGTTTATTGGGGACACAACAAATGAAAGGCAACAAACTCAGATCCATTAAAATTGTGTGTCCGAATGAAATTACCTGTTGTTTTTTTTACAAATTATGTATATTTCTTGTCGTGTGTAAAATAAATTTAAAATATAATAATAAATAAAAATAAAAATACTCGAACAGGACAGTAATGAAATCTGATCGTTGAAAACAATATTTTAGTACAGTACCCGGTGGTAAGTAATACACACCGGGCTTAAGAAAGAGACTGTTGGCCATAATCGGCTAACTTCAGCTTTGTAGAGCGTCGTCTCTGTCATTCCTACACGCGTTCCGTCGCGATTTGTCAAGCGTTCTAGGCACAGAGACGAAAGCCGAAGTTAGCCGATTATGGCCGAAAGTGTGTGTCTTTCTTAAGCTCGATGTGTATTACTTACCGCCGGGCGCTGTACCTATTTTGATGTATGGAGGAGAAATTTGGACGTGGAAAAATACTGAGAAGAGTCGAATCAATGCTGTAGTACTGCGTGCACTGATAAGGGTGACGTTGTTACAAGGTTGACAATGTTTGTATGATAATATACGGAATAAAGTTATTGTGCAGAGAATGAATGTGAACTAATGGCTTAATGTTCTGAGTAATATAAAAAAGATCACTTTGAGATAGTTTAGGCACTTGGAAATAATGACTGATAAAATGCTAAAAAAAACATACAATATATCATATACTGTGCAAATTTGAATAAAAAACGTGGAAGAAAAAAACCAAAGAATGTATAATTGGATCAAGTGAATTATGTTTTGATTGAATGAACAAAATGGAAAAAAGAAGATACGTTATAGGTGTTACATGAGGTGTGTGGATGTGTAAGATGCGAAATATGTATGTCAAGATATGAAAGTTTAGCGCTCTGTATTTTCTGCCTACCCCGACAAGAAAACGGCGTGATGGTATGTATGTATATTATAACTTGTCTAATAAATATCTTATATAGAATTAAAAACTGATCCAAGTAAGCTTTTGAAAATAGTGGGTAGGGTTAAAACAATTTTGTTGTTAGATTTTATTTAGCTAGCGATGATGAGACCGCTGATTGGAGCACATTGTACGTTATTAGTCGGTCCCTTATCATCTCGAGTTGACCAAATATTGACACACTATGGCGCTCAAATTGGGCTGAAATTTTCGATTTAGCCCATAATCTGACGTGCGTCTGACGGGTTAATATGTTCAAAATAAGAGGGTCTGTTGGCAGGTAGGGATGCTGGAATTTCAGGATTTTGATATATTTTATGTCAAAATTGGAACAAAAGGTAGTAACATATAATAATGTTTGATGTAATATATGAAACACTCTCATCACTTAAGCTTACCATCATCATCATCAGCCCATCTCCGTCCAAAGTTGAACATAGGCCTCCCCTCTCCTCCTCCATTCCTCTCTTTCCTGGGCATATCGTTTCCAGTTGCTCCCGGCCACTCTTCTAATGCAGTCTGACCACCGTGTCTGAGGACGGCCTACACTTCTTCTTCCCTGTCTTGGACGCTACTCCAGGACTCTATGGGCCCATCTATCATCTGTGCATCTGGCAATGTGTCTCGCCCAGTTCCACTTCTGAATGGCGAAGTGGCTTTTATAGACAATTATTGAACCTTTTAAAACTTTTATAGACAATAATTGAACCTATAAAATCCGTAATATTCTCAACGAATGCGAAACTACGAAAATATCACGACTTCATCTATTTATAACCGGCACTTTGGGTTTGATCTGTCAAGAGTTTGTGTTTCATGAAGTGCAACAGCTTGCATACTAACATATACACAAAAATAAGCATATACGTCTTCCATCCACAAGATATCTGACAATTATACTTGTTCACAAGAGATTTTATATCGTATTCAATTTGAATATTTTTATTTGAATCTCTCATCATTGAAGAAACTTTTCCCATCATTAAGAAGAAAAAAACTTTAAAAGCCATAAAACGGCTAAAAAGCTTTTATCATCCTCCTGTGAAAAAGGGAAAATTCTGTTACTTTTTCCTTTCAATTCTTTTTCTATCAAAGTTCTTGATCCATAGATTGACAGAAGAATGATTTGACGTTCAAGAAGGGGCTAAACAAGGAGGGAATACGAATCCAAGAAACTTTTTGGATTGGTTCAAGTTGACCCACGTCAGGGATCAAGTGCTTCTGAAGCCTTTTGTTCTCCTTTTTCTAGCCTACAACATACTTTTTCTACGATAGAAATGGAAAAGTTTATCCTATTATTGATTCGCAGGACTATCTTGACCTTTAGTTATACTCTTGAAGCAATTAAGATTTAATTTTATTGGAGATTTTCGAAGTCTTTGTAATAAGATCAATTATTTATTAAAGCTCACCTAGATAAAAGCAAATTCTGAAGTCTGACTTGACGTGACTATATAAGATTCATCCTACATCTACAGGTAATTTTACGTCTTCGTTTATTATTGGAAGTTTCTTAAGCAAAAGTTTCTTGAACGCTTTTACATGGTGGCTGTTATACAAAATTATTTAAATCTTGGAAAACAAAAACAGAAAGAAAATTCAATATTGGTATATAAGCAGTTTTGTATAATACTAAAGAAAAAAACTGTGTAAGACGAACTCAAAACAATAACACACAATTTTTTTCAAATTAACCAATCATCGAAAAGATAACTCATCATCGTAAAGGGTCGGTTACCATTAATGTTTCAAAGCAATGCTTCCAACTATCCAGTTAATTTAATGATTTCTTGAAAGAATTACTTATCTTTCTCTAAAGATTCATTCCACGTGTCACGTCAAGTGGTTTCCTGTATGCAAAGTACGAAAATAAGCATAATAATTCGTGCTCATAAAAATTAACGCCATAATGAGACTCCTACTTATAGGAGGCCAATGACCACTTCTTGTGGTAGAGAGTTTATTTTTTTCCATGAGAAACCTGCATGTACATGTTTTTGTAGACTTGATATGGAAAAAATTAAATAAATAATTTTATATTTGGGTGTAAAACGTTGATGTGGAAAAATGGTGGGTTTACGTATTTTAATACACTGTTGTCGTATACTGTACAACCTGATGGAATAATTGCAAAATGAAAGTCTCTTCTAACGAACTATAAATACAGTGGTACCTCGGGTTATGAACTTAATTCGTTCTTTGATTCCGTTCGCAAGCCGAAATGTTCGCAAACCGAAACAATTTTTCTTGGGAGCCATAATGGGGGTTATTTAACACAAAATATATTTTATATATGTCGTATATTATATATATATATATAAAAAGCAAAAAAAATGTATCAAGAACAACGAACGCAACGACAAACAATGTTCACAACGCGCGTACATGAGAACAACTAATGCGTAATGCGCCGTTACAACTAATTCGTGAGCCGAGGCATTATTCGAAATTTGTTCGGAAATTATGTTCGTAAGCCGATTTGTTCGTGACTAGAGGCGTTCGTAACCCGAGGTACTTTTCACACACTGTGTGTGAAAGATGATTTAAGTGAAAATAAGACCTGAACGCTTTTTAAATGAATTGGGTTACAATGGGAATTGAAACCATAGCCCCCTTTTTTTCTTCTTTTGTGATGAGGGGTAAAAGTGAACTTAACTCTGATATATTAAATACGATGAAGAAGAGCATTCTAAAACGGTCTGCATATATAGACCAAACAAATTCAGAAAGACTAACAAAACAAATAAACAATGCTAATGTGACCCAAGAAATTATTATTGGATCTAGAAACCGTAGTCCATATGAAAAGGATTTTGGTTTGTATTTATGGTATTATAAAGACCAAAGAAATTATTGTTGGATATAGACAGTTTTTTTTGCGGTCGAGTGCAGTGGAGGGCGCTCCACCACCTTTTTTACGGTATTTTAATGTTTCAAAAACAATTAAACTGTATGGTTTCTTTTATTTGTTATTTTCTTGATTTTTATTTAATTTTGTTTTTTCTTCTGTTTTGGTAGACATGCCCTTTTCGTTTATTTTCATTGTTTGTTTTTTTTTTTAATTTATGTACTTTTGATTTATATGAATGGCTTGAGATATAGAGAGAGGGACGCATTAGTTTGCAAACTAGCTAAAGTTTGTCTTGCGTGTGAAGCTAATAGGAGGGCCGTCGGTCCTAAGAGCGGCTTCGAGAATGTGGTGGGGGCCTCCCCCTCTCTCTTTCTCTCTACGCTTTTTGAAAATATTCAATTATATGATGTTTTAACAATTTTATTTTATATTTATTCTTCAGTTGTAGATTTTTATTTGTCCGTTTAACTTTTGATTTGACATGTCTAAAATAATAAAAAAATAATTTGAATTTTGTTAAATACTTTGTAGCATAGGAAAAACCGCTTTCATTTTCATTTAAATGGTATTTGAATACGATTTTCTTTAGTAAAAAGCTTGACAAGAAGTTAAAAAAGCACTGGATATAGTCAATATTTTGAAAAAAGGAAATATAAAAAGTCAGAGAAATCGTAGGAGTTGAATGAGAAGGTAGAAGAGGCGAATTATGGTCACGATAAGAAAACATAGCGCTCTTACCTATTTGCCTACCCTATCGGAGAAATGGCTAGATGGAATTTAAGTAGGATTTCTTTATTTTATGTGTAATAGGGTAAAAAGTGAAGACACAAATGTTGTATATGGTCTATACGGGGAAAAATACGAATTTCTACAAAGTTACGCTTAAATGGTTAAAATAAACAACTGTTAGTTTATCGCATCGATGAGCTAACCATTATTCAAAATCTCTCCGGCAATTGGCTTTTAGTTATAATGAAGTTATTTGAATAGTTATTCAACATCGAATGTGTATAATTATGATAATAAAGTCCATTCTTATCGCTTTATAATAAAACTAAATCCGTGGATCACATCAAATCGAGACATTATAAACGTGCTCATATTATAAAAGTAAATTTGATAAACGGTGCTATTGTACAGCCAAAAAATACATCAAATCGTAATGAAAAATTAAGCAAGAATCCACCTTATTCACATTGTGTGTATGGATAAAAATTGCTCGAGATATGTTGCCTTTTAAAACGTTCTCGATTCAAGCTTCCACCGTTAATTCTTATGGAACGGTATCACGAAAAGCGATGAAAAGCATGGGAAAAAATAAATGATTTTGCATGGTTAGACCCCATCTCACGACGAACACACGAAAAGTTGTAGGTATTATTATTCTTAAAGCGTATGTATTAAATTTGATTGCACACTGTTGATTTAAAAAAAACTCTAGGTAGAATTTGAGGACCTAACTGTTATATATTTTTAAATTCACATTGAGATCTCTCCAAAAAACAACTTTAATTGGTTTTAATATGTTGTTAAATTAACTTTTTTTATCTTTTTATTTTTTGAAGGCTGTACAATTATTTAAATAACCAGCCATATGTTTATACGTACATAAAAACAATAACATGGTTTCCCTGTTGGGATATACTGAGATGAAAGCGTCAGACAATTACATTGTGATATACATATTTCATTTTCTTCTCTCCATACACCCTCTCATACAACTCACCCTCAACCCAAAAACATCAAATCCTTTGTCTTCTTTATCTGCATAATTATTCTGTTAATTTTTTCCATTCATTCGCCCTTTATGCCCTTATTATCTCAAAGTGCTGCTTTTTATCTTACGCTATACATCAGGTTAAATATTACATTCATCTCTTATCATTTTATTCCGCATTTTATCCCACATAGTCACCTCATGTATTCTTCTTAGTATGTGCGTTTCTATAGTAATTATTTGACTCCAGTCAGTCCTCTTTTACGTCCACGTTACACTTAAATCCGTCCAAGTGCTTTTCACTCAGTATCAGCAGTGAAAAATATATAATATATTTTGTAAATGGTATGCATAACTTTCAATGTGCATAACTTTCATAAGAATGTAATATTTAAAAAAAAATATTTGATGAATTACTTAGCGTTGATTTTATTTAAAAAAAGGGTCACGTTCTTCAAGCATGACAGTTCAGATGTATTAAGTGAAACATACGAATGAATAAATATCGTTCACACTCTTGGACAATTTTGATTATTTTTATTCACATTTTAAGGAAAAGTATCAACAATATAGTCGAGTTGAAATAAACTAATTTAATTAAAACATGCTCAATTTACATTTTCATCTTCAGTTTTTTTCAGGCATTTAATCTTGTTGGCTAGTTCAAAGCAAGCACCGCCCAAGGTTTGTAACATTTATTCAATTAAATTTATATTTTTAATATGTAAATACTTCGAAATTTTTGCTAAAAGAATTCTGCAAACTTTCATCCATTTTGTTACCTTGTGACACAAATTATCAGTTTAAAATTTTCAGCGAGTCAGGAATAACGAGTTTAAAGCAACCAGTGTATTCAACTACTATAGCAGCAATACGCTTTTGAAAAAAATAATCCATTAAAAGTTCAATCTGGAAATAGCAGTGGATGACAATAACAAGTTCTTCCTGTTTGTGTTAAAGCTTGCACCGAGTTCTGGCTAGTTTCCTGTTTCTTCTCACTCCAAAGCTAGTCGGGTTGGCGCCTCCGTTTGATCAAAGCTAGGAAGAATTCATTTATAACTGCAGCTTTCTTTGATTTTTTCTGGGTACAAACTGGTTTAAAACCAGAAACCATCGAATGGAAGTCAAGCGTTTTATCCGCTAACGTATTTTAAAAGCTTTTTTTAAGGCTGGTTTTAGAGTTATAAATACTACACCCTATTGTTTAAAAACAAAAACTTGAAAAATAATATATGCAAATAACTTCTAATATATTTAATTTTAGTAACTTATCATGGTTAGTAAATTATTTTTATTCCCGAGCAAGTAGCTTTTAAAGTAACCAAAAAACTAAAATTCGAGTATTTGTTTCCGGAAATCATTTATATTTTATTGCAACCTTCACCTACTTTTGCTTGTTGATTTTCTCGTAATGCTTATTGAAGAGAATTCGTATAATGTTCTAAGGGATACTTAAGAAAATTTCAGTGAAATTCAGAGAAAATTACGTTGTTTTCATATAAAGATATGCTTTTTCCTTATAAGCATCTTATTTTTATATTACAGAGGGTAAAAAGTAAGATTCACATCACTATTTTCAAGAAAATATAGTTCCCAGTAGTATTTTTCAATGGGTCTAAATGTAAAATTGTGAAACGTATAACACCAAATACTATATTACAAGAAAATCAAGATTTTTTATAAAAAACTATTTCAAGCATTATATTTTCATTTCCGAACAATGACTTTAAATTAATTAATGAACATACTTTGAACTTCTGAAAACATGAAATTCCACATTAAATATGCCATTTAATTTTCATTACACAACCTTCCTTGTGGAAATGTTTCTCAGAAGATAGACAGCCTCGGTAAATTAGTCAGTAAGGTATTTGTGGTTTAATTCGAGATCGTGCGTTCGATTTTCGTTGAACCCAGATTTTTTACAAAGGATTCCACTTTGGTTTTTCTAAAGGACCTCTTTCGCATCTTTCTAGTTGGTTGGAAGAGGTCGCAATATAACAATAAGTCCACCAGATTTTATTATATACAACGAGAATATAATAAAATAATTGAATATTTCAAGTGATTCGAATTCATAGATATAAATATATCATGTTTACATAGGATTGCCGCGAGATATATATTTAATTTCAAATGACTAAATCCTACATAAAATGGTAACAGCTAAAATTGAGTTAATTAAGAGCACTAAAACATAAACGCTCAAACCAGATAGCATCAAAATATGTTAAGTTCACAAAAAAATATAGTTTAAACTTGAATGTATAAGTGCAACGTGGACTTGGAAACATATTCAAAGGCGCTGAACAAATGCTGTGAGAATGCATGCACTGAGACAAATTAAAATATTAATTATATTTATTTCATAAAATAATTACCAAATTACATTGAATCATTCAATTAAGAACCAAATGAATGCTGTAAAAATTCGTGCACTTAGAAAAATATATGGGGTGACAATGTATGAAATAATGAAGCGATTACGGGTGAATGTGAACTAAATGTTGATGTTTTGAGGGAAATTAATAAAAACACTCTCATAAGGTATGGTAATGTAGAATGGATGAATGAAGAAAGACTAATAAAACAGATGTATGGTGCAAATTTGAATGAAAAGCGTGGCCGAGAAAGACACATTAAAATATGATTGAATAAAAATTATGTTTAGAAAGAAGCAAGTGTAAATGAGAAATCGAAGGAGTTAAATAAGATAGTTCAGTTCCATTCGGTTCGATCCAACTATCATTTAAGTTTTTATAAGGGACAAAATAAGTCAGACCCAGCGCGTTTTTCGCTAGGTAAATAAGAAGGTGGATGTATGAAGAAGCGAAGGATAAACATCGAGATACGAATGTCTGGCGTTATTATCTTTGTCTACCCCGACAGGAAAATGGCGTGATGGCATGTAAATATTTATCGAGGACTTCAATATTTTTGCACAAGGCACACATATCTACGAGTACCCGGCGGTAAGTAACACACATCGTAAGTAACACGGGCTTAAAAAAGAGACTGTCGGCCATAATCGGCTAACTTCGGCTTTGTAGAGCGTCATCTCTGTCATTCAAACATGTGTTCCGTCGCGATTTGTCAGTCATTGTCAAGCATTCTAGGGACAGAGACGACGCTCTACAAAGCCGAAGTTAGCCGATTATGACCGACAGTCTCCTTCTTAAACCCGATGTGTGTTACTTACCGCCGGGTACTGTACAGCATTTATTCAATTAATAATATATTTATTTAGGTTCACGTTCTGTTTTTAAGTATGACGACACTCAACGTTAATTTAGTACGAAATGATTATAAATTTACATTTTCATCAGAAATAAATCCATAAAATGTATTTTGATTAATCAGTAAGTAGAATTTCATACGTAATCTGCTGAAAAAATTCATTCACTCTGCATCGCAAAGGATTCTTCAATATTTCATGGAGCCCGTTTGTCTTCCTTTCAGAATTTTTCCGGATTCCTAGCGAATATTCCGGATTTCTGATCACACAGCCGCATTATCCTCGACTGGAGCTGATGAAATGAAGTCCCACATATTCTGAACATATGATATTTTTTTTAATTTTATTTCACCGAATTTGTTTCTCCAAATCCGTGGTAAAGATTCTATTTTTCTCAATCTGTGGGTATGAACACAAAATATTCCTAATTTTGCAACAAATTTCTTCAATGTTATATCACATTGTTCTAGTCACTGAGTTGCTCTATATTGGACGTTTGTCTTAGAGCCCGAGGGTTGCAGGTTTGATTCTTATAGGTACTTTGATTTTTTAAATACGGTCTCAATTTGGTTTTCACATAAGGCTTGTTTAAGCATTTAATTGGAGGTTATTGCTATGTGGCAATAAACTTTTTCTCATTTACGTATTTATTTTCTCTTGAACAAAAGTATTTTTTTGTTTTAAAGTGACTTCCGTGGCCTAGTCGATCAAAACTTTGTCTTCCATCTGGAGATTTTAGGATCGACTCATGATGACATGTGTTATATAAATACCATGTTGTCTCTTTTTCGGAGAAGGCTGAGAGGATAGGTCGAAAGACTTTTCTATCGTGACACATCCTTCACCTCTTTTACAAATCCATACAACTTGTACGATTTCTCTGGCTTTTTACAATTCAAAAACTTTTTAATGTAATTTAATTTATTCATATCACACACTTCAATATATTTGAACTGATAAATAAGAAATATTTGAGAGCATAGCTTAAAGACAATTATATTCAGCCACATGATTCGAACAGTTTAATAATTTGGCTGTACATAATTTTTTTTTATAATTGAATTCGCTTGTTTTGAATATTTGACTATCATTTATTTAAATAAGTTAATTACCCACACGATGCCATGTTGTAGATATTTAGATGAAAAAATACATTTATTGTCAATTAACATATAGGTTGAATATGATTTTCAGTCAAAAAGGATTTTAAGCTTTCTACTTTTTGCAGTCCTCAGCGTAACATAAAACTGCTTAGCTCAGGGGTCTGCTACCATTTATTTTTATTCAAAAGGATATATTGGAGAAAACCAGTAAACTATTCATTATAATCCATACATAATTAAATGATCCTAAGAACTTATAAAACAATGGTTCGTTACCCATGATCTATCTTAAAATGCAAGTTAAGGTAGTATTCAGAGCTAGACCATAACTTTCACACAGTATTACTCCTTTTAAAAGGACACATTAATAAAGAGCATCACTCCTTAAAAATAAATTTTGAAGTCCTCAAGTGTAAACCCTGTGTAGTACGATAGACGATTCTTCGTGATTATAATTGTCAACCATCCTGAGGACGCAAGATAGCTGTGTGTGTGTATTGGCTTATTGTGTGCAAGCTGTTGTACATCACTAAACACATATTATTAGCAGATCAAACCGAATATTCTCAAGGCACTGAAATCAAAGTTCCGAGATGATCGGGAGGTTAAATAAATAAATAATAAATAAATACAGGTTTATTGATAGCAACATAGTATGTACATAATACATTTAGACACATTTCAAGAACACATTAAAAAACAGAAGCTATCAAAAGGTCTGGGCTCATCTAATAACATCCCCCCCCAGCCAAGATACACCCCACCAACATAGAGTGAGCCCAGTCACGGGGACACCAGATGTTTTTCAGCCCACACCCTTGAACACTTAGAACAAGAAGATAAAAAAAAAACAGAGAAAATAAATAGATAACAAAAAAAATACATTCAAGAGAGAAGACATTAAAAGGTCCGGGCTCATCCCACAAACATTCCTCCGGCCGAGATACACCCCACCAATGTAGGGCAAGCCCGACCGCAAGGGCATCGTTGCAACCATTTGTAAGGCAGAGATTTTTTACCGAATTCTATTTTCGTATTGCCTAATATTAATATAAGAATATTAAATAACACAGAAAGCTACAGAAAAACGTAAATTCAGGTGTTAAAGGGTTTAAAAATTTAACCAGTACGGAAGTGAACCCGACTGGAATCGAACCTATGGCGCCCGCTTGCTTGTCAAACCTTAGACTATGACCTCCGACCATAAATTTCAAATGAACAGATTTTTTATACACAATTATCAAATCGACAGCATTCCATCAAAATGCTGTCGATTTGATAATAGCTAAATAAATATATGAAAAATATATTATTACAGGTGATTGCAAATATGACAACAAGTAGGTCATATTGTATTTTACGCAGTTTAAGTATAATATATTACGATTTGTGAATAATCAATAAACTTTACATCGTCGGTTGTATGCTCTCAGATTTATTGTCTTCAATATACATTTAAAGTAAAAAATAAAATCAAATTTATGTCCCAATTTAAGGAGTTTTAAGTCTTTCCTAGCTGATCAAGAAATGTTTTAAGGCAATTTTCAATGACCGCTCCCTATGGTTTACAACTTATACCGTGTAAATTGTTTAAACAATCAATGACAAGATACGAGTATTACGTTGATAAAAAAATCAACACAACTCATATCCCTATTTAAGGTGTATTGAATTTTTTCTATTCTTCCTGCATATTTTTTTTCTACTTCCCACTCGGTTTTTTTGGAGGTCTTCTGGTGAAATGTTGATCTTTGAGTTTCTGTGCATCGCCCAGTATGTTCCTATAAAGTACCTATTGTTCAGTCAGCAAAATAAATATCCCTGTCTCCGCATTTTTTTTCTGTTCGAAGTAGGGTATCATACTTCGTATTCGTAATATAAGCTATCTTCATTGCTGTGCCTGAATAGTTCTGAGGAGTTTTATCTCAACTTGTTATTTCCAATATTTATAAATATGAATTGCTCTCACATGAAAAATAATATATGAAACAATATATTTTCTTTACATACCTCAGGTAAAATAATACATTGTGCATCAAATTGTCCTGCTTGTTTAAAAGATAAATGGTCAATGTACTCGTACTCTGTGCAGCTTTAAATATTGTATAGACCAAAAAAGCTTCTACGGGGTGATATCAATAAAGAACTTAGAAGATTCAAAGCTGAAGACTACAAGAAAAAGTCATGTGATATAACATTCAATAGGGAGAAAGAACTGAAGACCAAGATTCTACAAGAACGATACAGCTATAGGAAGGAATATTAATAAAAAGGGCAATTTATACAGGAACATTCAGAGAACACTCTCCTCAACTCGAGATTCGAACTCACTATTATTGCCAGACAAAAATATTACAAAAGAATTATAAAAAAGATTTTAAAAAATTATAAAAAAGATCTCGGCGGTAAGTAATACACATCGGGCTAAAGAAAGAGACTGTCGACCATAATCGGCTAACTTCGGCTTTGTAGAGCATCGTTTCTGTCCCTAGAATAAAAGACAACGACTGACAAATTGCGACGGAACACGTGTATGAATGATAGAGACGACGCTCTACAAATCCGAAGTTAGCCTATTATGGCCGACAGTCTCTTTCTTAAGCTCGATGTGTATTACTTACTGCCGGGTACTGTACTTGGTCTGATATGCGCATGTTAAGAAAAATATATTTGGTAAAAAAACCGTCGAAAACTAACCGAGAGAAAACGAACGATAAAGACACTTTTGTATATCTTCTAATAAGTGATGGTAAAAAAATTTAATATAATTCAGTTTTTAATAAATAAATTTTATTTATTAATAACAATTGTATTTCTTTGAATGGTTTGTACTTTGATCTAATATTGCACGTTTCCTACCTCTGCTATATCTCATAGATAGGGTAAGAGTCGTTTCTATTTGATCGCGGATTGTATCGATGCGAGAGCAACCAACGGCAAGAGCCTTATAATTACGGTTCTCGCTCTCTCTCCTGACCTATACATAAAAAAGCTTTCACAAAAACGCCTTTTCGGAAAATGCGTGGCAAATATAATGGGTAGAGACACATGAAACGGGTTTCAACGCGTACATTCACTCTTAGGAAGTGTCAGGTTTGGCTCTGTGGTTCGTGGGGCCCAAAAAAGGTGTTATTGTTTGATGGTATAGAAAGATAGCGTTTTTGAGTCAACTTACTTTTTTATTTATTGATTTTTTAACGATATATGTCACTATAAATCAAACGCTCATATAACTAAGATTTAAAAGCTTCCCACCAAATATGTAAAACGCCGGTTCCACCCTCCGCATGGTTAGGTGATGTTTCAGTTAAAATTTGATACCTCACCCTAATAAGTATGTCAAGTAGAGCCGATAAAAGACGTATTGTTTCGTTAGATGCGAAAATGTTAAAAAAATATTTTGTGATCAAGTTTTTTTTTTAAAGGAATGGACAGCCCGGCAGAAATCAGGCGTCGTTTAGATATTGTTGTTTATTTTCTGTCGAGTTTTTACTTTTATTAAAAGGAACTTAATAACCGCGCGATTTCCAAGATTTAAAATTTCAGAAGAAAACGAAACAATAATCTTCTGTCGGTCCTTTTTGACATACTTCTGAGGAAAGAGGTAACAAATTTTTAACTGTCACGTAGCATTTCTAATGTCGTAGCTGGCATGGTTACTGTCAATACAAACTTACTTGTTCAGGCAGATTTTTTTTTGGACCTTAATGGTGTATGGTGTTATTAATAACTTATTGGTCCTTAGAAAAATCAAGGCTTGATTGTGTTTTTATAAAACCAAATATTAAAAAAAATTCTAATTTTGACAAGTTCTACACAAAAACTTGAACAGTTTTTTTTATTAATTATTATTTATTTTGACGAGTTCTACACAAAAACTTGAACAGTTTTTATTAACAGTGATATTGGTAACCAAATAAGGTAAAAAGGAAAAATTAAGGTTGTAGTATATAACAAAAATTCACAAAGCATCATTAAATGAGTTAACACTCACTGATCATATCTTATCGTAAAAAAGCTTTTAAATTTTTCAATTCGCACAAATAAGACATAAAAAAGTTGATTGGTGATTGAAACTCAAATTTCATATGTAATACGAGTGTTTATCAAATTTGAGTGAAATATATATATATTTTATTCAAAGAATTGTTTTATTCACAATATAATGTTCACATTTTATATCGATTTAGTGAAAAACAAACCGTAGAGTACAAATACATAACATTGTGAAAAATCTATTTTTTGTGAATGTAGATAATAATTTGATTACTGTGACGATATGGTCTCATTCTTTGATCAGATCTTTCATATGAGCATATTCGTCTTAAATACTCACCTTCACATCCTTACACATACTTAAATCACATACATATTTGTGATTCTCAACTGTAATATAATCTCAACAAATAGATGAAAAACTTAAAAAAAAAGGAAAGCGTAAGGGCTAAAACGAAAACAGACGCAGACTTTGCAAATACATTGAAGCTGTCCCTTGCTCCTGTGTTAGTTCCCAATTTATAGTTCATACTTCATAGGTGCCATTAGCTTTAATGCCTATTCGCAAAGTATGGTATGTGCGCTCAGCATTAAGCTGCTGAAAAGATAAAGGAAATTACCAATATTTTACCTTTCTCAGAACCCGCTAGGTGTCTCCAACCTTAGTGTAAATTTAACCAATTTTCGGTGAAAGGGCAAAACATTTAAAAGCAATATTTAAACAAATTTTACTTTTACATGAATTGATAATGGATAACAAAATACGGAATGAAGTGCTAAGGAATGTATGTAATGTATAAAGGAAGACGAAAAAGAGTACGCTGAGATTGTTTGAGCGTAAGGAATGAATGAATGAAGAAATACTAACAAAACATATGTATTGTGCAAATGTGAGTGGAAGACCAAGGAAAGAATGGTTTGATTAAGTGAATGATATTCGGAAAGAAAAAATTGTAGAAAGTCAGAGATATCGTAGAAGTTGTATGTGAAGATATATGAATGTAGAAGGTGATAATGATGTGTTTCGAGATAGGAAATTCTGATGTGTTATTTATGCCTAATTTAACAGGAAAATAATGACGTGATGGTATGTATGAATGACATATTGTCGTCGTTGTCATGCGTGATGATATTATATATGTGACAACGATGACCATATGTGCTCAAGTTTTAATAAATTGAATTTTATTATATGTGTACATATGTATAAAATAAACTTTTGTTTTACCTTTGCCTTTCAAATTTGTCTCATGAACTACTATATTAAGGTAGTAAAAATGCGTGTGGATAACTATATTTTTATTAATCATGTCTTGAATGAACTGCAGAAAAGAATAAACTGCAGCACAGTCAATTGGTGATCTTAATCAGTGCTCTGCAACCTTTTCTCACCTACGACACACCAAAATTCTTCGTAGAATTCCGCGGCACACCAAAAGCTAAAATATATAGGTATTAAATTAGGCATGAGTCTTCAGCGACGCGCATAAGGGTCATTTTTCTTTGTCTATGACTAATTTGGTGCGGCCATGGTGTGTACAAAGCACACTACGCAGTTTTCAACAGTTGGCACCAGTTATTGTGTATTAAATACATAATGAAAAATTGTAAAATGTCAAATACTCGTACATTGAATTTGACCGCGGCACACCTGTATCCGGCTCACGGCACACCAGTGTGCCACGGCACACCGGTTGCGGAGCACTGATCTAAATGATCGGTGAAAGTCAAATTTGAAAATGTTTCAATCGTTTCAAATCCGGTGAAAAAAGAAATAGAGAAGAAGAAAATACAGTGTGTTGGTTACTGAAGGCTAATGCCTGAAAACTGAAAAGGTACAAGAAAATAAAATTAAATGCCACTTAAAGACCTAAGATAAATTAACAAACATAAAATACATCAGAATCAATATACGATGTTATCTAATAAATCTGCCTTAATTAAATTACTTGAATTTTAAAAAAGTGTTTCTATTTACTTGACAATAAATAAATTTTCAAGCAAACGTATCCCTACATTGCCGTATTTTCTTGTTCACGGTTTCACCATAACGCGGTTAAAACAAATGTTTTCAAACGACAATCGAGATCTACAGTATATTAATTTTGACTTGTAACATAAATTACGCATCTGACTACTATGCACTCACCTTAATGAGCGCTCTCAGCATTCAATGTCAAGTCGGCAGAGAGTTAGATTAGCAACGCAATTAAAAGCTACTAGTTGCAACCCGTGAAATATTCACGGAAGTAAAACAAAATTATAAATTTTTGAAATATCGAATGGAGCAAGATCAGCTTAAATTTTTTTGGGTTCATTAATGTTAAAAGTTTAAAATAAAAAAGGTGCATCTTGATTGATGAATTATTTAATTCTCAAAAATCTCTTTATACACGATGTTTTGTGTATAAACATTACTGTTGTTCAATTTAAATCGTTGATAAAGTTTTCCTTGAAGACTTGTTTCAGATATATTGACTGTAATGTTTCCGACATCTTGAAAAAGCCACATATAATTGTCTGCATTCAAAAAAAGAGCATAAGATAAATAAACGCAAGTTAATAATAAAGGTTCAATATAATAGGAAATAAATTAATTATTTAATGAATTACAATTTAAAATAAATTAGCATCGTCCCCTTTTACACCGGTTCGTTCAGTATAATTTCAATCTGTTTCGAAGTATTCCTCTCTCGCTCTCTTGTATTCAAAATTTAATTCTCGTATTCTTTCTTTGGCGACAACCGTACGGTTTTTGGCCTATTTTTATTATGAAACATTATTAGTAACTATTTTTTTTTAATATATTTTATTCTCTCACCAAATAGTACAAATACACAAGAAATACATTTTATATCCATAAATAAAATTGTTTTACTATATTCCATAGACTCTCAATAATAATAATTGTTGAAAACCAAACAACATACAGAAAAATATTTATAATTGTACTTTCGGCATGGTGTCATGAAGACTAAGGAAAATATGGAAAACTGGGGATTACGGGAACAGTTGAGACAAAAAGAGTTGAAAGGTAAGATGAATGACCTAATAAATGAGTCAACAGGATCCTCTTTAAATTTTACACTCAAAATGGCCCAAGACTGGAAAGAATGGAGACAGATGGTCCAAAAAGGTTCCAGACATAGCAGAGAACCATGTAGCTCAGAATTAAGCAAGTTACGAAGATTTTTTTGGGTGTTGAAGGTAAGAAGGTGCGTTTTATTTAGTTTTTTATACCTTGACTCGACATTTATATGTGCTTAGTTGTCGTATTATTCGAATGGAGTAGCACAGCGTGGGATTCGAAACGGTGACCTTCTGCACGGAAGTCCAATGCATTACCGGGTGGCTATGCATCTCATTTTTTCCACCCAGTATTTGAGTGGAAAAAAATGAGGATACCTATGACATATCTATTATTATTTAAAAAAGGATTAAAAAGGTGGTGTGTTATGATCATCTCACTTTAGGTGTGCCATCGGATCCAGTATACTGGTGTGTCCGGTAAGTTGGCTAGTGTTCACTGACTTAAAGAGTAGGAGAAACAAGGAGAATGAAACAAAAATTCCCAGTACAGTTTCCCTTTACAATTGAATTGACGTTGAAATGGCAATAGGATCCTGGACCATAAGTCGATATCTCAATTTTAGAGCATTTTCATATTTTGGAAATTTCCAATCTCAATTCGCACTATTCGGATATATGAAAGTTTTCTTGGAACTTTTTTACCGTGTAAAACGAGAGATGGTTGTATTTATATTTGCAAAGCAAAAGTTCTTTACATCCTTCGCCTGTAGTAGGTGATTTCCTTGTAATAAAAGTGGGGAGATATTTGGCAATTCACTTAACTCCACCTAAAAGCATCGCCCCATATCCATATTATAAATTTCAACCGAATATTGATAACACTGAAGAATTTGATATTTAAGTCTTATGCCTCGTAAATTCCATCTGCATTTAAGTTAATCAGTGGAAATTTGCGTGTAATATTTAACAAACTTTTAACGAAGTACGGTTATTCAAAATTTTACATTGTTTGCTATGAAATTTTAATCAGTTGAAGAAATATGGTGTATTAATAAATAAATTATCAAAATATTCTTATATAATCATACCTGTCCTGTCACCCCCTTATATTAAGCCGAAAATGCGACGGTAAAATATCAATCACTTGACTGAATAATCTTTTTCTTGATTTTCCTTTACCACAACTTTCACTCACATTTAAAGTGTAATTTTTTTTCATCAATCGTTTTTCAATCGTTCGTTCCACATGCCCAAACTAAATCAGAGTGCTCTTCTTCAATTTACCTAACACATCAACCATAACCTCACTTTCATCCCATACCACTTCATACCCTACTTTGTGATACATTTTTTTTTTCTTAAAAAGAAAAGATATGACCGAAGTCAAAGGTATTATTATGCCTTTGAATACTAGGCGGAAAAAGTGCTTGTGTCGTTCGAGGGGAGTAGCACAGAATGGGGTTTGAACTGACGACCTTATGCACGGAAGTCCAGTGCGTTACAGCGCAGCCATAATGCACCTACATTGTCACTCTATGTATTATCTTTGTGCATGTATTTAAATTTGGTACGACGTTAGATAAAACTTATTTGTGTTTATGAGTGGTATTTCAATATAATAATGTGTATTATCACGTCCATTTCTTTTCGGGAAATAACCAATCTCGATAGCTTTCTATTAAACGTTCATCACCTCCTCATTAAGACATCTCATCATGCACAATATTTTATTATTAATAAATTATAAGTTTTTCTCGATCTGCTCCTTCCGCGCATACTTTTTACAAATTAAAACAAGAACATTTCTACTTCTATTGTAGATCGCGCTAAATGCGGACTTATTTTCTCCTCAGTTTCAGCGTGAGTCGTGGTGGGATCTAACATAACTGAACCGTATGTAACGAAAATAAATTTTTCGCGAAATGCAACTACAAAACCAAGATGTCATGAAATAAATATGCAAAATTTTCTTTGCTATTTGCGAGTCAAATATATTTATTCTTCTCAAGTTGGTTACCTTAACTGTAAACGTATTTTATAAGATTTTATTTTTGTGACGAATCGAAACTGTGAATTCCTTAGAAAAATTTATATTTCATTACATTAATCTTCGCTACAGGCATTCCTACCTCTGAATGAAAGTATCTGAATGATGACAGTATCTCCAGCATATAACATGGTGAACTGTGAATTTCTTAGAATAATAACAGTAAATTTATATTTGATTCCTTTAATTACATTAATATTTGATACAGGCATTCCTTAGAATGATGACAATGAATTCATATTTTATTTCATTAATTACATTAATCCTCACTACAGGTATTCCTACCTCTGAATGAAAGTATCTGAATTATGGCAGTATCTCCAGCATGTACCATGGTGAACTGTAAATTCCTTAGAATAATAACAATAAATTTATATGTTATTCCATTAATTAAATTAATCCTCGCTTCAGGTATTCCTACCTCTGAATAATAAAATCTGAATGATGGCAATCTCTCCAGCATGTACCATGGTGAACTGTGAGTTCATTAGAATATTAACAATGAACTTATATTTTTTTTCATTAATTACATAAATCCTCGCTACAGGTATTCCTACCTCTGAATAATAAAATCTGAATGATGGCAGTATCTCCAGCATGTACCATGGTGAACTGTGAGTCCATTAGAATATTAACAATGAACTTATATTTTTTTCCATTAATTACATTAATCCTCGCTCCAACTATTCCTACCTCTGAATAATAGTTTAAAATATGATAAATATTTTTTTTTACATAAGTCACCAACATTATATAAAACAACACATTTTGAAACATCAAAGAGGCTCAAATTCAAAAACATAAATAAGATAACCAAAAAATGTAAACGGTTTTACCCCTCTCAAACGTTTTTCCTTTGAATCATTAGTTAACTACACTTCAAATGTAATATGACCCTAGTCTGACCTAAGTATTGCTCTCGTTACAAACCGTGATCATTCCACCTTAAAAAAGCCTAGGGATAGGAGGTAGAAATGCTTGTATCGGGGATAAATGTATTATATTTAGTAGAATAACAATTAATTTATTGTTAAGTATTCTTATTTCGAGTTCCACTAAATAAGGGATAGGATTTAGAAATGCTTGTATCGGGGATAAATGTATTATATTTAGTAGAATAACAATTAATTTATTGTTAAGTATTCTTATTTCGAGTTCCACTAAATTAGGGATAGGAGGTAGAAATGCTTGTATTATATTTAGTAGAATAACAATTAATTTATGGTTAAGTATTCTTATTTCGAGTTCCACTAAATTAGGGATAGGAGGTAGAAATGCTTGTATCGGGGATAAATGTATTATATTTAGTAGAATAACAATTAATTTATTGTTAAGTATTCTTATTTCGAGTTCCACTAAATTAGGGATAGGAGGTAGAAATGCTTGTATCGGGGATAAATGTATTATATTTAGTAGAATAACAATTAAATTTATTGTTAAGTATTCTTATTTCGAGTTCCACAAAATTAGGGATAGGAGGTAGAAACGCTTGTATCGGGGATAAATGTATTATATTTAGTAGAATAACAATTAATTTATTGTTATGTATTCTTATTTTGAGTTCCACAAAATTAGGGATAGGAGGTAGAAATGCTTGTATCGGGGATAAATGTATTATATTTAGTAGAATAACAATTAAATTTATTGTTAAGTATTCTTATTTCGAGTTCCACAAAATTAGGGATATGAGGTAGAAACGCTTGTATCGGGGATAAATGTATTATATTTAGTAGAATAACAATTAAATTTATTGTTAAGTATTCTTATTTCCAGTTCCACAAAATTAAAAACAAAACCTTGAAAAAATTATGAGTCACTTGCTTAACCCCGTAGTTCTAAATATTTACTTAAATTCGAAATATTTGCCCATATCCAAGTATTTGATAACTGAAAACATTGGAAATATATTTTTGTGGTACTGTAACATATATTTTTAATCAATATACATTTTTTTTTAATTTTAAAGATCTTACTTTTATTAAAAAGTGACCCACTATTCCTATAATTCACTAAGCCTTAAGCTACATATAATGGGGAATAAGTATGGACAATTAATAACCCCGTTTATAATCTCCGATATGTATGTTAATTAGTTTTGAAGACAATTTTTTATGACTCTAGTATTTTCGCGAATGGTACGTTATAATTTGTCGGATCGTCTATTTTTTTTATTTCATATAGTCAAAATATTTGAATATTATTAAACCGTTTTATTTAAACAGTATCTTAATAAAAAAGCGACTAGCAATAAGGATCCTGATTTCCTGATAAAAACGACTAGTTATAAGGATTCTGATTTCCTGATAAAAACTACTAGTAATAAGAATTCTGATTTCCTGATAAAAAACGACTAGTAATAAGAATTCTGATTTCCTAATAAAAAACTACTAGTAATAAGGATTCTGATTTCCTGATAAAAACGACATGTAATAAGGATTCTGATTTCCTGATAAAAACGACTAGTAATAAGAATTCTGATTTCCTGATAAAAAACGACTAGTTATAAGAATTCTGATTTCTTGATAAAAAACTACTAGTAATAAGGATTTTGATTTCCTGATAAAAAACTACTAGTAATAAGGATTTTGATTTCCTGATAAAAACGACTTTTAATAAGAATTCTGATTTCCTGATAAAAACGACTAGTAATAAGGATTCTGATTTCCTGATAAAAAATCCAAACACTTCCATTTTGGAACTGACCAAGATGATATGTTTAAAATGTTATCAATATAGTTAAAATACTAATATCATTCAACCGTTTTCTTAAAACATGATCTAAATAGAAAATGACTCATAATAAGGATTCTGATTTCCTGATAAAAATATTCCGAACACATAAAACACTTCCCTATTGGTACTGACCAAGTTGATACGTTTGAAATATTATATTATCAATTCTGGTAAGCGCTTGTTAAAACATAATCTGAATAGAAAATTACTTATTATGATGATTTCGATTTCCTAATAAAAATATTCCGAAAACGTAAAACACTTCTCTATTAGTATTGACCAAGTTGATACGTTTGAAATATTATATTATCAATTCTGGTAAGCGTTTGTTAAAACATATTCTGAATAGAAAATTACTTATTATGATGATTTCGATTTCCTAATAAAAATATTCCGAAAACGTAAAACACTTCTCTATTAGTATTGACCAAGTTGATACGTTTGAAATATTATATTATCAATTCTGGTAAGCGTTTGTTAAAACATATTCTGAATAGAAAATTACTTATTATGATGATTTCGATTTCCTAATAAAAATATTCCGAAAACGTAAAACACTTCTCTATTAGTATTGACCAAGTTGATACGTTTGAAATATTATATTATCAATTCTGGTAAGCGTTTGTTAAAACATATTCTGAATAGAAAATTACTTATTATGATGATTTCGATTTCCTAATAAAAATATTCCGAAAACGTAAAACACTTCTCTATTAGTATTGACCAAGTTGATACGTTTGAAATATTATATTATCAATTCTGGTAAGCGTTTGTTAAAACATATTCTGAATAGAAAATTACTTATTATGATGATTTCGATTTCCTAATAAAAATATTCCGAAAACGTAAAACACTTCTCTATTAGTATTGACCAAGTTGATACGTTTGAAATATTATATTATCAATTCTGGTAAGCGTTTGTTAAAACATATTCTGAATAGAAAATTACTTATTATGATGATTTCGATTTCCTAATAAAAATATTCCGAAAACGTAAAACACTTCTCTATTAGTATTGACCAAGTTGATACGTTTGAAATATTATATTATCAATTCTGGTAAGCGTTTGTTAAAACATATTCTGAATAGAAAATTACTTATTATGATGATTTCGATTTCCTAATAAAAATATTCCGAAAACGTAAAACACTTCTTTATTAGTATTGACCAAGTTGATACGTTTGAAACATAATATTATCAATTCTGATAAGCGTTTGTTAAAATATAATCTTAAAAGAAAATTAATTATGACGAGTATTCCGATTTTCTGATAAAAATATTCCAAATATATAAAAAAAATATCCATCTTGGTACTGATACTATACATTTGAAATTTCATCAAAATAGTGAAAGTATTAAAATGATTTTTTTACTTTTTGTATTATCTAAATAGAAAATTACTTATTAAAACAAGTAATTACAAAGCTATGCGGTATCGCGTTCGACTTTCGTGCGGAAGGTCACCGGTAAGAACCTAGTTTTGTGCTACTTCCCTTGAATGACAGGGGTTGTTTTCGTGCTAAGTGTTCGGGAGTGTACGGGCACCTTTAATTTCTGTATGTTATGATATTATTTTATATTAAAAAAATATATTTTCTTTCAATATGGCCAAAAAATATTTCATTTTCATTTGATTCCATGAAAAGTTGTGGAAAGGGTTGGTTATAAAGGGTCTTTCAAATTGAGCATTTTTTTTAATATATAATGGATAAAACATAGATGGTGTCGCGATCTTGCCTGGGTCTTGTGACATTTGAGAAGTGTAATGTATAACATTCATAAAAATGGAGTCGTGTACAATACAACAACGCATCCATATTGAGAAGTGTTGTACTCGTATGCATTGTAATCTCCGGAAACGGTGATGTTAATTCTCCACCAAGATCATGTGATCTGACACCGTTGGATTATTTTCTCTGCAGTTACGTGAAAAACCAGGTCTATAAAAATGACACCCAATCAATCCCCGAGTTTAAAGACGAAATTATTCGCGTAATTGGTGAGTTAGAACCGCAATTATGCCAAAAAGTCATCGAAATTTTTGACAAAATAGTGGACATTTGTGGAGCTGCAAGAGATGGGCATTTGGTGGATAATTTTTTTTTTGTGTTTAAATGTCATGCTTGACCAATAAAAAATTCAAATTTCAACGACCAATAAAATGTTTTTTGAAATGAAAGCAAATTGTGTGTTTTATTCAAGAATTAAAAAAAAATAGAATGTAAAAAACCGCTCAATTTGAAAGACCCTTTATACGAGTATACTTGTGAACTTTCTTGTTAAATTATAATTAAAAAAATGACTATAAAAATACTTAGACAAAGGAGCAAACTGACAATAAACAAAACGACTTGGAAAATTTTGGATTATTTCCCTTCCAGAAATGGGATTCGTATTTCTTGTAAAGACAAACAAAGATATTTATTAAAAGCAAAATTAACGTTTTATATCATTGTTTGATGTTGAACGGAATTAAAACTGACAACAATAAGCATAACAAATAGAAATTTTTCTTGCAAGTCAAGGGCTCGACATAAAAAAAAACGTTATTTATATTCTACACGAAGTTGGAATTCTTTTATTTTAAGATCACAAAATGTCAAAGACATCAAGTACCCCTTAAACAAATTTCTTAAATTTTTATTTTGAAAGCTTTCAAGTGTATTCTGTCACAACACTTAAAGCAAGCGTCCTTCTGTACATTTCTTCCATTCCAATTAAACATTTCCCTCTTCAGCAAATATCCCATCTCCTCTTTTCTTACATTTACCCAATTGAAGCAAGTCGTATTTTCTTATTTATTTTTGTTTATTTTATAATAAATTTAAACGCACATATTTATTAAGATATTTTTCAAATAAAGGTTCTCGTAATAAGATATATACATGTACAGCAATCTGGTTCAATGTGTTATTCTAAAGATTTTTTTTTGTAAAATACGAATAAAATTTAACTTTAAAAAAAATCAAATATCGAAAAAAAAAAACTAGAAATATATTAATGTGTATTGTTTTATGTAACCTTTTTTATATACATTATACAACTTGATGGTTTTATTAGAAGTTCACTCTTCCACTTACCAGAAAAATATTGAAGTAAACGTGAAAACCGATTTTTTTAAATCTGGGACCCAACGAGAATGGAACCCGAAACCCCTATATTAAAACGTTCGTTCTACAAATTGTCATGTATCTTACAAAAATAATTTAAAACGTAAGATAACTGAAATCAAGATGTTGTCCATTGCACCCTCTCTGGAAGTATATTAAAATAATTTTCGCTTTCTATTATGGATAAAGCATACTTTGATTTCTAAAGATCGTAAATATAAAATTAAAAAAAAAACAAGTTGTTAAGAATTTGGATTAAAATACTGGAAAAGAATAAAAATAGAGAGGTGGTGTTTGTTTTATTTGTCTATGTCATGTGAAAGCACGTACAGAAAAACTTCGTGTCATTTAATCCTCAATCAAATAGTTAAATGGTTGAACTATCAATGCATACAGTTTTGAAACATCAAAGTTTTATCTAAAAAAAAAACCGACGAAATATATCAACAAACGAATTAATTTTTAAAATTCAAAACTATTTCCGCAGAAGCTGACAATGATACAAAATAACGATAAATTTTAAGAACAAAAGAGGTGTTTTTCTACCCTTTTGCACCTTTGTGAATAAGGTATTACGACTAATTTTGTAAAAGGTCTATGCTCAGCTTAAATGCCCTAATTTTCCCTATATTTCAACAACAACCAGACCTCTGGGCAGGGCGGGCTTAGCACTTGACACCTTGGCAAGGCCCTCTACTATAATTAATGATAGGGGTAGGATGGGACCAAGCCTTTAACACTCACTATTCTAAAAGAAAAGGACCAAATCAAAGGAGATTGTACAAAATGGTTACCGGATAATTGTTATATTGTTTACTCGGATTTATGAGATATATTTAGGTAAATAATTTTAACACAAGTTTTTTAAGCTTCAAAGGGAAGTAATATTTCATTAGATAAACAATATTTTCTAACTTTTAACAGAATATTCTTTCACAACTTTCCCTTGGTCTAATCGTAGTTTCTTTGGTCTTTCTCAATCGCGGGTTTCAGTAATATTCACAACTTTAATTTATTCTCTCAATCTTTCTACATATTCTGTGCTCTATTTTATCATGTTTTTTAAAACATCATATTTGAATTCAAATTCATATTTAATCACTTAATTTCGTTTTATGTCAAACATCGCCACCCCCTCAATTCTTCCCAATGCACACATTTTTACATAATTTATTCAGCTGGTATTAATAACGTATAAAATAATGACGAAGGCACGTGCTATTTACAGCAGAAATTTAATATAAATTTATCTCGAAATATCTCAAATCAAAGTGAACACCCTCGTGAGGAAACTTTTAAATAAACAATAAAAATATCGTTAGGAAAATATATTTTGATTGGTTTTTTAAACATTTTAATGACATTTACTGACAGAATAAAATAAATTTATCAAATTTTCAAGCTTTCAATTTTGTTTTTTTTTTTAAATAACAAGTGTTAAAGAGGGTAAGTTAAGGTTGTCCCAAAAGTCACTTAGGGATTTAAAAATCTTATAATAAATAATAACTAGTTGTATACCGACGAAGTTACACCTTAACCCATGGAAAGTGTTTGTGTTTTCACTGTGTATAAAATTATTTATGAATATTAAAAATGTAGAAATTATAAGATTTTTAAATCTCGAGGTGACTTGGAATACATTGTTTTTAAAAGAGGTGACTTGTATCTATGAAACAAATATTTTAATTTATCTGAGTTGACAAAATGTTTTTTTTGAAAATATGAAAATTTTCTATCTGGATGTTACTTTTTATTGATAATACATTCAAATGTATAGCTATGTTAAATATTGCTTATTCTGTTTGAAATATTAATAAAAGATGTATCTAACATGAAAATTATGCCACATAAAATGTTTAAAAAAATAGAGACTTCCAAATAATTGAGCCTAGTGATAAGATTTAATTTAAAGTCTTCTTCCAGTATTGCATTTGATCCTCTTGGATTCCGTGATCACCAGAGTTAAAGCCTATTTGTCCTTGAATTCTTGAGTAGACTATATAAAATAGGCTTTAGGACCCACGTAAAAAAGTATAATATATTATCCAGACGCTAAAATTTGTTCTACACTTTCGATGTATAGAATACAACCTGGAGAGTTCATTGCCATGTGGAAATTTTTTTCCAGCGAAGCATAACGCTGTTAAACAAACCGTTAGTTAAAACCTGACTGTAACATTTTTTATGTAAGGATTTCAACCACCCGGGTTCGGTTCATGGGGAGTTCATGAGTTCATTCTTAAAGTTATCAAGTCTTACAATGTTGTTTCCATACTATATTATTTATAGTTAAGGCATTAAAATTGTGGGGGTTTAAATATATTGTAATTTGTTTTATCAAACACTGTTTATTCTACTTTATGTAACGGTGTAACCCTGCCGGTTTCAAGGTTTTCACGTCATCATCAGGGAGAGCACAAACAAGAATTGTTTGTGCTCACCTTATGATGAGGTGAAGATCTTAAAATCGGTATGGTTATACGGTTACATAAAGTGGAATGAACAGTGTTTGATAAAACAAATTAAAATTGTTTCTATACTGTTGTCAGATAATGAATAAAATTAATTCATTTTTGAGGAACAGTTTTCCCACTTAATAAAATAACCAGAATAATAACAATTTTTCAATATGCAAAAATAAGAAAAATATACTAAAATTGAGGCACATATCTAACATTTATGATATACTATATCTAACATGGTCTTTCAAATTGAGCGGTTTTTTTATTCTTTGATAAAACACAGATGGCGTCGCGAACTTGTCTGGTTCTTGTAACATTTGAGAAGTGTAATGTATGGCATTTATAAAAATAGAGTCGTATACAATACAACAACGTGTTCAAATTGTTGAATTGTTTTATGTATTGTGATGTTAATTGGCCACCGAGATCATATGATCTGACACCGTTGGATATTTTCTCTGGGGTTACGTAAAAAGCCAGATCTATAATAATGACCCCCGATCAATTCCTGAGCTCAAGGATAAAATTATTCGCGTAATTGGTGAGTTAAAACCGCAATTATGCCAAAATGTCATCGAAAATTTTGACAAAAGAGTGTACATCTGTGGAACTGCAAGAGGTTAACATTTGGCGGATATTGTTTTTTGTGTTTAAATGTTATACATTATACTTTAATGGCCAATAAAAAGTTTTTTGAAATCAAAGCAAATTGTGTGTTTTATTCAAGAATTAAAAAAAAAATTAATAACAAAAACCGCTCAATTTGAAAGACCTTATATATGATATATCTAACATATGATACATGATATATCTAACACATATAATATATCTAACATGTATGATATACCTAACATATATGATATATCTAACATATGTGATATATCTAACATGTATAATATATCTATGTTAACATATATGATATATCTAACATATATGATGTATCTCACATATATCGTAAAATAAAGAGATCAGAAATTTCACAATGACTGGTTATACTTTGAATAAAAATAATAACGTTTGATCGTACTGAAAGAGGCAAAGAAACATTTTTAAACTATTTTGTATTGTTTCCACATATTAGGGAAGAGGTTAACCGAAATAATACAAAATTTCTATCCACTGTGAACCAATAATAAACATATTTTTGGCGCAATGCTGTCAACTCAAAAAGTCCGCATTTAATTAAAATTCTTTCCGAGGAAACTGTTTAAAAAACTTTCCTACGAGTCGTGTGATATTTTAAGCCAAGACAAAGTTAAGGGTAGTAAGTAAAGGAATTTGAAAGGTCTTGTAAAATTTTGAAAATATTTCAAACGCTTGTAGCAAATATTTATGCACGCAGAGGCGTTATGAGGAATAAGAAACAGCGAATAAGCAAATAGTGAAAAACTGCCAACAATTTGTTACTCTATTTTTATGTCATAAAGTGTTAGCAACTTGGCCTAGTAAATAGATAGACAATATTAATTTATTGTATTTATTTATACATGACAAAAAAATAAATACATTATTTATGAACGAACAACAGGTAATTAAAAGTTAACAGGAAATTAAAATTAATAAGATTACCTTTAATTCATTTTGGCTCTATCTTACTGAATACATATAACAAGGAAAACACGTTTAATTTTTTCCGATTCTTAATTTTACAAGTACCCGTTGGAAACTCCCACCAACTTGACAAAAAATGAGACTCGATTGCATATATGTATCACGCAAGTTGAAATCACTCATAATTCCAGGGAGACCAAAAGGTCCATCCCTCATACAATAATCAAAAACACACCATACTTAAGGGTTCACACAAAGTTTTGCGTCAAGTCATTCCTTCTGCATGCCCAAATATTCAATTTCCTGTCACAATAACTACCAGGCTCCGATATATTGCCTGAATTCTTTGCACTCTTTTCGCTTTATCGAATTCGGGACCCCACTTTACGTCATGGGAGCCAAGCAGGCATATTGTCTTTGGACAAAAAACGTTCTAAGTCTTGGAATTGTGAAAATTTACAATTATATTGAAGAATAAATAAAATCAATTCTAGGAGAAAGCTTCACAGTTACTAGGCGTTTTAGGTAAGGTCGCTGGTTCGAATTCAGTGCTGTGCTACTCCCCTCGAATGAGACAAGCATTTTTTCCGCCTAGTTTTCGAGAATAAAAGGATACCTATGACTTCGGTCATTTCTATGCTTTAAAAATATGGTAAAAAAAAACATGGCATCGTGCTTCTATGTGTGTATAATAAAATGGTTCCAAGCCCGAAAGGTCGATAGATGGGGTCAAAGACAATGCTGTCTTTTAGCCACGCTCTTCGGCACATCCGAATTACCAATGTTTTTAAGGGTACCATACGAATAAATAAAACAGTAAAAAAATATATTTAAAAAATCAAAATTAAATCATTTCTACCGGTATCGTATATTTCGCATTAAATATACTTCAGAAATTTTGTACTACGAGTTAATTTGAGTTTAAAAAGAGCTATCAGCGTCTTTGAACCATTTATAAATAAAGCTTCAATTGTAGAGTGCTTAATTCTTACTGGCAGCTTAATAGAGATTCAAGTCATGAAACCAATCTGAAACCACGTCGTTAATCTTCAAAATTTACTCATCAAGATTTCCTCTACCGTGGGCGTCTGCCTGAATCTAAGGACTTTTTCTAAAAGGGTTTAAACCAATGTATACACGGCATACACAAAAACGATAAGTATCCCTCGCCGTAGTTCACAAATTCTTGCACGATACTCGTTACTTGAATTTTCGTACTCGTGCTCGAAATTTATATAACATCTAAAGAAGTTACGATTTCGCTTACGTTAATGTCAGTGGTGGAACCAAATTCTAAGAAGGAACCAAATTCCAAACCATGGAATTCCAATGTGTTATTGATATTTACGCTCATATGACACATAAAGACATAATACAATATAACAAATATTGGCCCTTAACTCGAATTTTTGTTACTTGTTTTCGCAATTAATATAACACCTTCAGAAGTTTCAGATTTACTTATGTTAAATTCAGTGGTAGACTGTGGGGAATTCCTTTGTGCTATAAATAGTTATATTCATATAACACAAAGTAACATAACACAACATAATAAAAAGTTACAAAATGTTTATATAATGTAACTTCAATAAATTTACCATAACGTAATACAACCTACTCAACGTGTTTCATTATAAGACCACACTACATAATTTAAAAAAATCAACTAAATATAATATAACATAATTCATTTAAAGCATAACCTCGAAAAGCTCAATGTGACATAACGTATCATAACCTTAATCACATACATCAACGTAATACAAATAACCATAATGAAACACAGTGTTACGTTACTAATCACTGCGTTAGTCAATAAAACATTATGCAATCTAACGTCAAATAAATAACATGAATATCACATTACAAAACATTAAATAACTCAACCGAAAAACAATAAAGCGCCACCCAATTAAACGGAATACGACTTAGTTGAACATAGCGCAACGTTCAAATTATGCCATAAAACAATAACAGATTGCAACATGTCACAGAACGTAGAAAAATTCGAATCAGAAAAAAACAGTGTAACAGAACGTATGCAACACAACCTTACTAAAACTAAAGTAACGTTACAATACGAAACACAAGTTGTAGTATTTAATTAAAATATTGTTATCCGTTGAATTTATTCAAAATATTGTTTGATTTTGAACTAAAAGTGATACGAATCAAATTTAATTTGTTTTCTTAAAATATATTAGTCAGACCTGTCATATATCGTTTTTTTTTTAATTTGGTCAATGATTTGTGCCAACGATTAAGTAAAAGGGGTAAAGTATATATTAGGGTTTTGAATTGTCGGTATAGGCTAACAGGGGCTTTGAGGATTAAAAGTTAAATATTTTTGCTTGTAAAAACTCTTCAAACTTGTTAAAAGCTCATGACTTGAATAAATTTCTCTCCTCATATCCTTCCTATAAAGTTACACAACCACTTAAAATATATCAGCAGGGGTATTCAGACAAATCATGAAGACTAAATGGTACTAAATAACATCAAACGATGAGTTGTTAAACATAACAAACTAATATAGCACCGAGATCCGAACATAAAATTTACCTAACTCACTTGTAACTGACTGACTGCCAAGGAATATCTTTTTAGTGAACTAATTAAGGCCAGAAAACCGCAAAATGGGCTCTGTAAGAGGTATAAGGATGTACTACACGATACGCGTGAAAAACTAAATCCTCAGCATAATTATGAGTACAAGCCACGGATCTAATCGAACTAGCATTGCTTGTTATCTTAGAACTAGCATTGCTTGTTATCAGGGATCCAAATAGTG